>QRFJ01000189.1:320835-530206 GCA_006176705.1 Cocos nucifera
TCAAGATCGATCTCACGCATTTGCTTCCAATCTAAATATGATCTTTAATGTGGGAGAGAGTTAAAATATAGGTTGCACGGTTCACAAGATCCATATTTACAATGCTGAGGATGAGGAAAGTGTAAATTACGAGGAAAGCCCGAAAAGGGGTTATACCTAAGTATTCACCTTTCCTTACACAAAAGCACTGGATCTCCTAAATCTATATAAATGAATGAACGAAGAAGTTTGAAGCATTTTAAGAATGGTGCAAGATATAATCTAACAATCCACATCTTGAAAGAACATCAATCATTCTTTCCTGCAAAGGTACAATCCAAACACATCATCCACATGCAAAAGAAAATGAACCATGGTAGGAGTTTATAAAATAGCACACTATATGGAGTAAATCAATTGTACTAACTCAAGATCTAAAATAAATATCAAACAAAAAATATTTGTAGAGAATAGCAAGAAAAAATAGTTATGGAAGAAAAAAATTAGAAGAAAAAAATAAATTGATTAAAAAAACATAATGATTAAAACCTCACAAAAGATGTCTCATGAAAGAGTTTCTACATATATAAATAGTTTTTTCTCTTTTTTTTCTTCCCCATACTCTTTCACATAATTTTTCACCTACTAAGGAGATGCTAAAGATCCCTTTAAATAGAGATTTCATATAAATGGGAGTTTGATTCCTACCTTAACTTACGAACTAAAAATCCACTAGCATACAACTCTACCAACCTATAAAAGAAAATAATCAAATATAATAATACTAGGAATAGAATCCTAAAATCATCAAATTAATGATCAACTAAAAATAAAATTCTAATTAGATTGGAACTTGGTAATGAATCTCAACACTCTCCTTCGTTGCGAAATCCATGCTAATAATGCTCAATTTATCAATGTTATGAAATGCCATAGTAGTATCGCCATCATTGCCACAGTAATAATAACATATAATAACTTGTTGAGCCAATAATTGAATAATGAAACTCTTTTATTAGCTCGAGCATTAATTTCTTCACTAGTTTATTCTTTTCAATGCATATATCGAAAACTATGATGTCCTGTGCCACTTCCTTTCGGTACTGACTCCACGATCACTATGTCGAAATTTTCTTGAGCATCTAGCTTATTCCAACAAAAATCAAGTTGCCAGTTATGTTTATTATGTACTACACACCGGCCATATCTAAACATAAATAAAATGAAAAACAAAATTTTGGCCATATTCATACACCTCTAGTTTGAAGAGCTTCAAGTATCTATATATATAATTTATTTTTTCTGAATATGAAATCAACTTTTCATACATATAGTCTTTTAACTACAAACTTTGGACTAGCTTCAAAATTAGTTGATGTATCACATCAAAGCACAATAAGAATTATCTCTTTACCAAGCATATCTTCTTGCTACTTGACCTTTGAAACCACTTCAAAATTAGTCAACTCTTCGTTCTCATGGCTGACTAAATCTTTATATGACTAAATCTTTATATAAAATATCTATATCTTGGATAGCTTCAATATAAGGCTCTTTTGCATGATTTGATTCCTCAATATAGATTTCTATAATTTGATCAACTATAGCACCACCTAGCTTTCTCTAAGCAATTTTAGAATCAATAGATTCTTTAATCATGATCTCTTCTGAACTTGATGTGGTAAAGCTTCTTTTACTTCAAATTTTTTTTTGGACTTGATTGATTCTCAAGTTGATTAATCTTGTCATTCTCTGAATCTTTAGAAATTGATGTAGTTACTAAGAGATCAAGCTCTCCCATTTCAAATCTTTATTATCAAACTAATTTTAATTTTCTTTTAGATTTGTAGGAAATCTTGAACCAGAATCTACTATTCAGATAATTTTTATTTGTGATTTCTTAAATTATCAAAATTTTTGTAGATAGCCACAAAAATATCACATACTTTTTTCGACTCCTTTATATCTTGAGTATGGAGATAATTTTATTTATCAACTGAATTTTGAATAATCTATATTATCTTTTAAGATTTTAAATTTTATTTTCTTCTCACATTCTCATCTGTTGGCATATCTCTGACTCATTTAAAATATCATATAAATCTTGGCCTTTCCAATAAGATCTGACAAGAGCTTTCTAATATGAATAACATGTATTATTTGACTTGCAAAGAGAAATGATGCAGTAACAGCAGTCATATTGATATGGATATGGTCAGACTCGAATGCATGAACCCATTGATAGAGCCATAATTCATTATTTGAATCATCAAATAAGAGTCCAAATATTTATACCACCATTAATGAATTACTAAAAATTTTTCAACCACACCAAGCTATGAACATAGAAATTACCAACAATCAAGTTGGCTCTCAGGAAAATTATGTTCTGAATAAATCTAATCGATGCTACAAACCACTCAATCACTCTATGAGCCTATGGATCTAATATCATGTAAAGCTATGAATACACAAGCCACCAATCTCAAGACTTTAGCTCTAATACTATATAAAATGGCACGTAATATGGAGTAAATCGATCGTACCAGTTCAAGATCTAAAATAAATATCAAATAAAAAATATTTATAGAGAATTATGAGAGAAAAATAATTATAAAAAAAAATTAGAAGAGAAAAATAAATTTATTCAAAAGATAATAAAGACTAAAACCTCATAAAGACTCACAAAAGATTCTCCATACATAAAATAGTATAGATATTATTTATCCGTATCCATTTTCATATCCAAATCAATCTAAATATAGATAGAAATTTGAGGATCTGACTAATATTCATCTCTTATCCATATCCATCAAAGAAAAATAGATATGAATAGATAATTATCCATATAATTTTATATAATTTTATATAACACTTATTAATTTTTTTAAAAAATATCCAATCATATAAATATATTATTAAATTAATTTATTATTTATTTAATAATATTCTTGATTCTGTAGTCATAAAATTTAATCATCAAAGTTATATCCATCATTGTATCCAAACTTTCGGTATTCAAATTATATCCATATCTATTTAAAATAAATATGGATATGAATTTTTGCATCTATATAATATCCATATCCGTATTTATATTCATCAAATAAAATAAATATGGATATGGATATGTTGGTATTCGATTCGATTTCAATCCTATAAATAATTTTTTTATTTTTCTTTCTCATATTTTTTTATTTTAATTTTCTACCATTTTTCACCAACCAAAAAGATACTAAAGATTTCATTAAATAAAGACCACGAATGAAAATTTGACTTCTACTTTAACATAAAAACTAAAAGTTTACTAGAATACAAACTCCATCGATCTTTAAAAAAATAATTAAATAAAATAATATTAAAAATAAAATTTTAAAGTTATTAAAATTAATAATTAATTAAAAATAGAATTCTAAATAAGTAACTAGGTTGGGCCAACGGTTTATAAGCGCAAGGTACATGGTAAATGTTTACTTGTAAGAATCCGAAAACCCTCCCTGCTTCGGCAGGGAATCCGTGAAGAAATTATGCCCGGAACCAAGGGTAACCCTGGAAACGTGAAACCTTTTCCAACTGCAACGCAAACTACATGGGGACTTTTAATAAACCGAGGGTTGGTTCTCCTCGGCAGTCGCAGTCCCCCTCCAAGCTTTTCTTTGGATCCCGTGCTCATGCCTACAACCACCACCACCGCCTCCCAAAACCCCAGGTGCGGCGGCTTCTTCAGTCTGAGAGGCTGCTCCGGAGAGCCCCGGGTGCGGCGATCGCTGCCGGGCCATGGGCAGCCAGGCTGCGGGAGGATCGACCGGGTGGCCACATGGGTCGGGAACGGCGTCGCCGCCGCGTTCTTCGCGTCGCTGGAGCGGTGCTCCTGCATCAACATCGATACGGATGACGACCAAGACGAGCCCAAGGACGTGCCACTGATCTACGACGATGGGAACGCCCGGCGGGAGGCCGGCGGGCTTGGAAGAGGCCAGAGGCGTAGGAGGGGGAAGGGGAAGAAGAGTGGAGGTGGGTGTTTTAATGACTTCATGTATGATGATAAGTAGAAGCTTGGCTTAAACCAGGATAAACTATTTGTGATGTGCTGTATTTTGTCTACCATTCTTCCATGGATCTTGTGGATGTCCGTATGCTTCTATCAATTATTTTTCTTTTCATGAACAATTGGACTGAAAGATGGGGTTCAGACTCGCCATGTTCTGCTTCACTGAATTTTCTGTCATCCTTATTTAATTTTTTTGATGCTTAAAGTTTTTGAGAAGATAAACTAAATTGCAGGTAAAATTGGACTAGTTCATACTTTATTACTTATTGGATTGCTGCTTCAGTGGCATTCATCAAGTGGATGGGCAAATTACGCCATTATGTGTTACATGAAAGCAAGATGGTTGAGCAAAGGCAAATCCTGGCATGTAGCTCCACCAAGGAGATGATGGAATTCATGCCTTCAATTTTGTCACCTGGGCTATTT
Source organism: Cocos nucifera (assembly GCA_006176705.1). NCBI lineage: Eukaryota > Viridiplantae > Streptophyta > Magnoliopsida > Arecales > Arecaceae > Cocos > Cocos nucifera. Next base: position 325,292 of record QRFJ01000189.1, read on the forward strand.
TAAGACTAAAGGTGGATCATCCAACAACTAATTAACACCATCGCATGAGCGAAGAATTATTTGGTTTGAGTTGGCTCCATTCCATGGGCCCTCCCATTGCCCTAATGTGAAGGACAGAATATCTTCCAAGATCTATCCGCAATTTGTCCTTTTAAGATAATTTTCTGAGTTCATAATAAGCTCTCCAATTCAATCCTGCTTCCATCAATGGTCATCCATTCACCATAGAACAATTGATGATTGACTGCAATTTACCGCAATCTTAAGTGGATTTGAACTCAAATTTGTTGCCTTGCTAAACTAGCAGCATTTGTGGCACCTTTCTTGATGGTGAAACATCAATTGATTGCCAACTAGCGTGAAATGTATATATCATCCACGTAAGCAATAATGGACACGAACCATAGTTAAAGATGCAACCAGCAACACAATATTCTTTTATTATTATTATTATTATTTGGAGCCACATGATATCTTCATCACGCTAAACCTATGAAATCACATGCGGTCATTTGGATGGAACACTTTGCTCCTTGTCATCCATATAAGTTCCATCATGAAGGGCCAACTTGATTTGATCTACCAACCACTTTTGGGACCCATATTTAACCAATCGTATATAAAATTTGAACAGTCTGTATCTAGCTTAGATATGCCATAAATTGATCCACATTTCGCATGGCTCACACTCATGGCTCATGCCGAACCTTTTCTTTCTTTCTTTCTTTCTGTTTCTTTTTCCCTTTCCAATTAATCTAAACTTACGTGGCCTTAACCTCGTGCCATCATGACTTCAACAAATGTAATACCATGACCCATCGTTCCATGCTAGTCAATCATTTTATGTTTCTCCACGTGCAAGTCACGTGATAGACAATGGTAGCGTTGGACGGTTGGAATCCACGCACTGCCGGCCGTTCACGCAACAAAGAATGGAATGAACCGGAAAGGAAGCAATCCCCACAGCATAATGCAAAAGCAACGTTCATCTCATGGCACCACTAAATTTCTTTCGAACTTGCAATAATCTCTTCTATGAAAAGCCTTGGAATCCGACGTCAGTCTCAGCGGCAAGGCATCCAAATGCGTTGAAGATAGAAGACAGAAGGTCTTTGGTGGCCCACCTCTCTGTCTCCCGTCAGATTTTCCCTTTTTCCTTCCAATTATATGTGTAAAATGATCATAGTTCTTTGTTTCTCTCTCCATGCATGCTTGCTATGATTTTTTCTTTTTCTTTTTTTGTGCAAAATCACATAAAAATGGAAGAGACGGTGCCGTGTAAACGAGATCGTGGTTACACCTAATACGGTTGGCAAAAATCCTTAGAACAAATCTTCAACCATCTTATTGGAAAGCAGATTTCGGAGCACTTAATGTAGGTTATTGATTTGTTCTAAGGATTTTTGCCAACCGTATTAGGTGTAACCACGATCTCGTTTAATTGCAACCATCTAGACCTTATAAAAGATCTTGAAATTTTATTCCGTAAAGGAGTGTGGGAAGGATAGGGATTTTTGCATTAGGTTGAATGTACAAGCTCATTTCTCATGGGGTTGGTCCAAATTGCTTCCATTTGAGCATGAAACCATAAGAAAAAATGGGAGATCTCTGGCTTAGTGAAGAGGGTGATGCTGAGTTTCCTGTATGATACTAAGCATGGATTGTAGTCCACTTGCTTAACGGATATAATGCTCCCTAACACAACAATCACAATCAGCAAACTCTATCTCTATAGAACCTGCAGATTTTAATTTCTTCCATGTCATATGTCATTCTTTATATAATGTACCGTGTACATTTTATAGAAACAATTTCTTAATTCAAATTTCCGGAAACTATAGGAGCCCTTATTTTTCATCAGACAAAAACCTAAATATTCTTCTCAAACTAGCTATTTGTATTCTACCAAAAAGTTACTTCTAAGCGATATCTCCTTAGCTTCTCTTGCATATATGTTATATTTCCATGTCAACTTAGCTTGCATTTCAGTTTCCCGTTCATCATTAACTCCTAAAGACTATAATAAGCGAGAAAGGGTGGAGGAGGGGGTACAAGAAAACCCGACTCAGTTGTCCAGCTCACAAAGGCTAATACCATCCCACTTAGGTCCTGTTTGGTCCCGCCCTTCTTTTTTTTAAGTTGCTTTGCTTCGAAGTAAAACCGACAAAAACAAAGATTAAGATGCTTGATAACTCAAAATTTTTTTAACTACTTTACTTTAAGAATAATCTGGATACTTTGATTTAAGTAGATTATTTTTTGCTTTATAAAATATCTTAAGAGATGCTTTTTTCAACCAGAAGCTATTTTGAACGAACTGTCACGCCCACGCCCCGAATCCAGCATCCGGATCGGATAAGTGATGGTCGTATACTCTTTAGGGCAAACCCTAAAGAATATACAATACCTAAATAATGAGTCCACAAAAACACCGAAAAATTATAACATTTCAATCATATTTATCAAATCAAATAAATTTATTTTTATTCATAAAATTTAAATATTTATTTAGTATCAGAAAATAACTAATTAGCTAACTAACTAAAAATTCCATCGCTCGAACTCCATGCCCAACTCGACCAAAACTAAGCATTAATTCTGCAAATATGAAAAGAAGAAAAAAAGAGTTGTGAACTTTATAGCTCAGTAAGAATTTTTCACACTCACACCAGTACGAGTATGAAATATTTTTTAGCAAATATGTATATAACTGAATAGAAAATAATCATATTCATAACAATTAAATAATATCATCATATACAATTCCATTAAACATATCACCAATCAACAATTTTAATCAATATTAATTCAACGGAATTACTTATCATTTACTGATTAACACAACATTATCGTTCCGACACTGGACTAGATCCGCTCACACTCCAACCCATGGTAGGCCATCATGTTTCCACTCGTGGTCGACAACCATATCTTAGTTTGTAGCTGACATCATAATACCATGTTTCACATATGCCGGCTAGTTTACATATCCATCAATTAAATACAGCTCAGCATCTTGATTTGACGTCAGCACTGAACCTAGTCACAATCATGCTCCAGCCTATGGCAGGCCAAAACATATACCACGTTTCATACATGGTCGACTAGTCTACATACCCCCTTTTTCATGTTTTATATTTATCTTTCTGGCACTGGATTAATTACAACCATGCTCCAGCTTGTGGCAGGTCAAACACATGCTGCATCCCAGCTCAAGGTTGACCCAGCATATACCATGTTTCTTGCATGGCCGAACAATCCAAACACCGTTCATGCCCCATTCATATTATTAGAAGCATAATCTGATTTTCGGTATTAGATTGGTAACAGTCATGCTCTAGCCTATGGTAGGCTAAACCGCACCCCAGTCCAAGACTGACCCAGTATATACACCATATTACTTGCATGATTGGCTAATCTAGATGCCGCCCATCTCATCAATTATATTAAATCATGTTCTTCTTATAAATTATTAAACATCAATTAATCATAATTTAAGCAACAATAGTTCAATAATATATAATATCCATGCCTATAAATATAGAATATATCAATTATAAATTAATTTTTATAAAATATAGGTGATCATGTTGAAGAATCCTTACCACTACCGGTGATTGACTCAGCATAGAAATCGATGGTCCTCTGGATCTACAGACTCAAAAATAAAGTATTCCACTTAACACCTTATGCAGACAATCACATCTCTATACGATGAAGGTTAAATATAAAAATCATATATGGAGAAATTATGGATAAACGATCATAATTTATAAATCCAAGATTTCTACTAAGGTCAACCATAATCTGAGTTTGTCTAAGTACCTGGATCCTTCACTAGACCAAAAGACTCATAGAGAGTGAGAAAATTCCTAAAGAGAGAGAAGTCTAGAGAGAAAAAGTAGAGAAAAAATTTTTAGAGAGAAAATAGAGAGAAAATGCTGAACAAGAGGGAAGAGAGAAGAGAGAGAAAAGACTCTTTCTCTCTTTCTTTTCTATCTTTTCTCTTTTTCTTTTTTTTTTTTAAATTTATTTTTCTTGTTTTCTCTTTCTCTTATTTTTTTTTCTTGAAAGAAAACAGAGGAGGCAATCGATGCCCCCTCCTCGATCCAAGCCCACGATCACGACCACTTGATGGAGGCGACGACCTCCCTCGCCCTGACTCTGGCAAGCCCAACGATGCCGACCTTGGCTGCTCGTGCATATTAGCCAGCAACAACGGACGATTAGAAAGAAAAAAGGAAGAACAAGGGACAGCCTTGTTCCTTCTTAAATTCGTCGGCCAAAACCAAACAATGGCGACCCCTCTACTGATCGAAAGAAAGAAAAAGGATGGGTATCAACCTTACCTTGGCTTCGGTGAGACCAAACGATCAATTTGCTAAAAGAAATCCCTAAAAGCCTCTACAGAAAAATCAAAGAAAACAATCTCTTTTCTTGCTGGCAATGGATGGAAATATGAGGTGAGACAGTTCGAAGGGGAAAGGTTCTTTTATAACTTATGGATCCTAAGGTTTAATTTCCCTAGGATCCTTCTCCTAGTTGGGAATGGAGATGAGGAGGAAGACTCCCATCGAGAGTCTTCCGTCCCTTGCCTCACACGCTGGATCCTAGTTAGGAACAGAGATGAGGAGGAAGACTCTCATCGAGAGTCTTCCGTCCTTTGCCTCATGCGCTGTTTCAAAAAAAAAATATATATAAAGCTAGGTTATTACATTCTCTCATTCTTAAAATAATTTCATCATCGAAATTAATGTCCTGCAAGTCAAAACCTTATGGATACAAAAAGCTCCAAAATAATCTTCTTTATTGAGAAAAGAAATTTAAATTCTTTACTATAATACCTTTGCTTAAACCATCATGTTTTTGCTGCACACTCTAATTTAATCCATCGAATATTTTAGATTTTCTAAATTACTTCCAAACTAATTAGATCATAAATTTATCAATTCTTTAAATTATAATTTGAGATATAAATTATCCATCCAAATCCTATGAATCACCACTATCATGATCCTTGTGATATAACCATAAATTTTAATATTTTATATATCTTGCTCTTACAATAAAATCCAATCCATCAATAAAACTATATATATTTTTCATAAAGAATCTTCATCACTCATACAATGAAATCCTTCAATAGGCCATACCTTAAACAACTTCCTTCTAGTAAACTCATAATTATAATTATTAAATAATTAACATCAAAATTTGAATAGTCATCATGATTTTCATCCATATCAAGTTTAGAATTCTAAATCATCTAGGTAATAATTGAACAAGTATACTCAACATAATATATCAATATATCTCACTTTATTACATGATCAATATCTCTCATACTTAGGTCAAGCTCTATTCATATCATACCACTTATGCATAGATATCATCATAATATCTATTGATCCAAAATCCAACTTTTGAATCCTTTTTGCTACTTCTATCATGTCCTTAGTGATCACATATCCATTTTGTCACATCCTTAATGATCATAATCTTATGCTCAGATATTCATTAACTCACAGTCCTTAGAGATCATCACCTTAAGTTGAAATACTATTTAAGTCATAATTCTAAGTAATCATAATCTTAAACTTCGATATCACTTAAGCTACAGTCCCTAATAACCTTAAACCAAAGCTCTGATAGTACTCTATCACGCCTTGAACCCAGCATCCGGATTGGATACATGATAGATGTATACTCTCTAGGACAAACCCTAAAGAATATACAAGACCTAAATAATGAGTCCACAAGAATACTAAAAGAATTATAAAATTTTAATCATATTTATCGAATCAAATAAATCCATCTTTATTCACAAAATTTAAATATTTATTTGGTATCAGAAAATAACTAATTAGCTAACTAACTAAAGACTCCATCGCTCGAACTCCATGCCCAATCTGATCGAAACTAAGCATTTTATAAATCTAAAAAAGAAAAGAAAAAAGAATTATGAGCTTTACAGTTTAGTAAGAATTTTTTATACTCACACCAGCATGAGTATGAAATATCTTTTAGCAAATACGTATATAACCGAATAGAAAATAATCATATTTATAATAATTGAGTAATATCAACATATATAATTTCATTAAACGTATCACATATCACCAATCAACAGTTCTAATTAACATTAATTCAACAAAATTACTTATCATTTACTGATTAACACAATATTATCATTCCAATATTGGACTAGACCCATTCATGCTCTAGCTCGTAGTAGGTCACCACGTTTTCGTCCGTGGCCAACAACCATATCTTAGCCTGTGGCTGACATCACAATACCATGTTTCATACTATCCATTAATTAAATACAATTCATTATCTTAATTTGACTTCAGCACTGAACCTAGTCATAACCATGCTCCAGTCCGTAGTAGGCCAAAACATATACCACGTTTCACACATAGTCGACTAGTCCGCATGCTTCTTCTTTTCATGTTTTATATTTATCTTTCTAATGTTGGATTAATTACAATCATGCTCTACCCTATGCTAAGCCAAACACACACTGCACCCTAGTCTGAGGCTGACCTAGCATGCACACCACATTTCTTGTATGGTCGAACAATCCACATCATATCATATGCCACTTATGCATAAATATCATCATAATATCTATTGATCCAAAATTCAACTTTTGAATCTTTTTTGCTACTTCCATCATGTCCTTAGAGATCACATATCACTACTATAAAAATGGCCTATGGCAATGCTTACTATGGCAGCGATTTTCGAAATCGCTACCATAGCTCCTACGGCAATGATTTTCATTAACTGCTGCTATAGATCGGACCTATGACAGCGATTTTTGTAACCGCTGTCGTAGGTCTGACATATAGCAATGATTATAGAAAATCACTGTTGTAGGTCGGACCTATAGCAGCGGTTATAAAAAATTACTGCCATAGGTTGATCTATAGCAGTGATTTATTGTAATCGCTGCCATAAGTCAGACCTATAGCAGCGGTTAATAGGTACCGCTGCTATAATATGATTTATGACAGTGATTAATTATAACCACTGCCATATATATTTTTTTTAAATATTATATAATTTTAAAATTTAATGTCCATCTTCATCATTCATTATCTAAATAATTATCATTAAAATATCATCGCAAAAGGTCATCTCGATCCGATGGCCCTAGCTTCGTCGATTAGAAAAATTAAATTTCGATGATTACGAACGATGATGCGATGATCTGATAGATGGAGATCTTCGATGGATCCAAAAATATATAACGATGATTTTGGTGATGTTTGTAGCATACTATCAAAGTTTTACTTTAATCGGATATTATTATCTTGGTCAATTTAGTATAGTTTAGTTTCGACCGTTAAATGATAAACGAGTGATCAAATGACCAAACGATATTCGATTATGAGATAATTTTTTTTATAAATGATCTTGGCTACTATGTTAATCATTTTTAATGGTGGTATTTATAAAATTCAACTCGTGAGATGAAGAATGATCTAAAACTATACGTCTTCTGATAACCATTTTGAAACTTCACTAGTTGTTATGTGCTCGTGCTTTTGCAATATTTGCTTAACATGAACAGTTTATACAAAAATTATTTAAATTTTACTATCATCATCATAAAAAATATTTAAAATTATAATAAAAATTATTTAACTAAAAAATTATATTATAATCGGACGTCGTTTAATCCTTTGATCATTTGTTTCTAATTTAACAATTAAAATCATTCCATAATAAATTGACCATGATAACGATATCCAATTGAAGTAAAATATTGATAGTATGCTACAAACATCATCGAGATCATTATTGTAGGTTTTCGAATCTATCGAAGGTCTTCATCTATCAGATCATCACATCATCATTCGTGATCGTTGAAATCAAATTTTTTTGATCGATGAAGCTAGGACCATCGGATCGAGGCGACCTTTTACGATGACACTCTAATAATAATTATTTAGATAATGAATGGTGAAGATGGACATTAAATTTTAAAATTATATAATATTTAAAAAAAAAATAAAAAAAGTTATTTTCAATCTATGATAGCGGTTATCAAAAACTACTGCTATAGATCTATAGCAGCGGTTATAGAACTGCTGTCGTAAATCTATGACAATGATTTTGGATAACCGCCGCCATAGATCTATGGTAGCGGTTCGATAACCGCTGCTGTAGGTTAGGTTAAAGATTCTCAAATTTTTTCTTTCTTTTCGTGCACGCTCGATCTCTCTCTCTCCCTCTCTCCCTCCTCTTCATTGCTGGTGAGGCTCCTTCCCCCCCGATCGATGTCGCCCTTCCTTCCCCTCGACCGACCCGCCCCTCCTTCCCCCTCCCCCTCCGAACCCCATCCCAGCTGCCCCTCCTGCCACCCCACCTGCACCCCCCTCCATCCGACCCTCCCTCGGCCCCCAACGAAACCCCCCTCCAGCTAACTCCCATCCGACCCTCCCTTGGCCCCCCATAAACTCTCCTCCGACGAACCCCCCTCCACCCTCGCTCGGGCCCCCGCGAAACCCAAACCCTACGGCCCCCCCATCCGACCCTCCCTCGATCCCCAATGAATCTCCCTCCAACGAACCCCCATCTAACCCTCCCTCGGTCCCCAGCGAACCCCTCTCTGGCGAACCCCCATCCGACCCTCCCTTGGCACCCTATAAACCCCCTTCCGACGAACCCCCATCCACCCTCGACCCTCCATCGCGCGCCCCGTGAAATCCCTTCCTCACACTCTATTCTCCTCCGACCCCGGTGCAAAAAACCTCCTTTCGGCGAGCCCCCCTCCACCCTTCTTCGATCTCTACAAAACCCCATCCCCACCACCACCATTTGACCCTCCTCCGAGAGTGCGAAGCCTCCTTCAGCCTCCTCATCACTGTGCCCCTCTCCTGCCCCCATCCCCGGCCACCTCTGCTATCTCTTTCTCTTTTTTTTCTCTTTTCTATCTCACTATCTTACTTTTATTTCACAGATTACCTCTAGTGCCGTCGTCCTCCTCTAGCATCATTGCTGACGATCCTCGGAGCTTTCGGTGCGATTCGCTCTCTATAGCCGTATGTATAATTTTTTTTAAATTTTATAGTATTATTTATTAATCAAATATATTTATAATAATTTATAAAATATTTATAATAAATATTATGATTATCTACATGCCGTAGTTTTTGGGCCGTGGCGTGGCGGTAGCCTTGTGCCATGCCATATCGACGGCTGTGGATTAGATCTATCAATGGATTGGGTTTGGATCAAAATCTGGATATTTAGATTCGGATCCAATTTTAATTATTGGTATCGGATCCAAATTTGAATACCTGACGGGTCTGTACTTGAGAGAGGAAGGGAGGAATCTAGCCTCGCCGCTATCATTGGGAGGGAGGGGGTCCGGCCTTGCTGGTGAGGGAGATCAAGAGAGGGAGAATGGAAGATCGAGAGAGCAAGAGAGGAAGGGAGGGGGTCCGGCCTCACTGGCATCACTGGGAGGGATGGGGTCCGGCCTTGTCGGTGAGGGAGATCGAGAGAGTGAGAGAGGGAGGGATAGGGTCCGGCCTCGCCGATGAGGGAGATCAAGAGAGGGAGAGAGAAAGATCGAGAGATGAAAAAGTTGGAAGGGAGAGGTTCGGCCTCGCCACCGTCGCTGGCGAGAGAGATCGAGAGAATGAGAGAGGGAGTGATCAAAGGGATGGCACGCAGTCGAGTCGGCTCGGATACGCAGTCGAGCTGGCTCGGGTCGTGATCGAACCGGCTAGGGGAGGACCCTAGTCGGATATCTTAGGCACGAAGCCGACTGTCTTAGGCACGGAGTGAAGGAGGAAAATCAGATTTTTTGGATCAGGTTCGTTCAAATCTGATTGGATCGAGAGGCATATTTCAAAAATTTTTTCTTAGATTCAAATTAGATCTGATATTTTTTAGATCTAATTTTATGATCTGATATATAAAAAAATTAAATTAAATTAAATCTAAATTAATGTTACCTTGATTTGGATAATCCGATTATCCTTTGATGATCCTGCTGATTGCCTGAAGTTCTGGATCTCGCCATGCAAGCGCCTGACCTCTATCGATATCTACTCGAATAGGATCTGAAGATCTTCTCCTTCTTTATCACATCTCCAAAAATCAGATTTAGATCTAATTTGGAGAATCTTTGAAACTTCTTTCGAAGATCAGCAATCGTTTCTACAGTAGTGCTGCCTTCTTCCTTTCTCGTCAGCCTTTTCTTACCTGGATCGCACCAAACTGAAGCCTAACTTCCTTAGGCATGGAGAGGAGAGAGAGGGTCAGAAGATGGCATGGAGGAGGGAGAGGGGCAGCCTTGGGGCATGGGCTAAGAGGAACTCTCTTTAAGGTTGGGTGAGGATCGGGTTTATTTATAGACCCTGCTGTGCTATGCAATGCTGCATCATCCTGACCAATCGCATTGCTTCGTACAATCAGATCTAAATCTGATTGATGGGATGACATCATCTGATCCAATCAGATGAGAGCCCCATAAATTCATCCTTAGATGGTGCCTTAGACTGGTCAAAGTCTATAGGTAAGGGTCACCTAGTTTGAATCCAAGATGCAATCTGGAGTCCCATCCGTATGGGACTCCAGTGTTTATCCACATAGGGCGCACGCCATCCTAGGCATGCACCCTCCATCTGTTTACCAAATGATAGGTGGACTTGATCAATAAGTCTCTCCTATGGGTGCATGACACATGGGCAGATGTCCAAGGATCAAAGATCAACGTTTGACCAAAGTCAAAGGACAAGAATTAGCAGATGATGAAAAATAGCATGTGTTATCTCAAATTTATCTCATAAATTAAGACAATCCTTTTCTAACCTGGATAAACTCCAGTCAAACCAGGTAAAGGTATCTGAGTGAGCGCAAACACATTTAGCTCAGTCGAGATAACTTTTAATGATAGAAAAAGAAGAATGTTAGGCTCAATCGTGTGCTAGCACGATTTTTTTGAACCTAATTGAATCAAATTCAAATCAATTAAATTAGATTAGTCCAATTAATGATATCCAGATCCAAATCCTTATTTATGTGATCTAGTTAGGTTCAGTTCTGTATGATAATGGGATATGTCGTGATTTTCATCATCGACATCATCGAAACTTCTTTTATTGGATCAGAACTCTTCTGATTTAGACAATTAGAATGATCGATCATCTAAATCATTCTAATTACTCCCAAAATCCATCAGTAACACCTAGCAGTATATGGTGGCAATCCATCAAACCTAAAAATGAACCTCTTGGTGTAGCTACTTGTGTGATTAAGTTCTTCTATCTTGAGCCCCGATCAGATTAGGGTTAAGGTGAACTCGTCAAACCCTAATTCCTATTATATGATTTAATCATTCGATTCAAGTCCGATGTGAAAATCTTAATAGAAACTCTTTCTATTATTTCACTCTCTGCCATGACCATGGGCTTATGGACTTGATTCTCATGATCATCATAGGGTTGCTCCTCATCCACCGAGGTAGATAGATTCCATCTTGGTGCAATCTAATTCCTACAATGAACATGCTATAGCCAACATACACCTCAGAATTTTGAATGATTAGGAGATCGAGTTATGGTGTAGTCAAACTATAATACTCTCAAGATGAACTGTCGATGCACCTCAGATTAAAGAATCAGATACACCACTGCAGCTTCGAGTCAGTCATCTATGAGAAGATAGACTTTCTTATGACTACTCGAGGTGGTCATGCTCAGTGTCCTCATTCTTTAACGAGTACCTATACTCTGACTCTGGTGTCTCTACACCATAGACTCAAGATTCATCTACTATGAAGAAGTGATTGTACACTAACCTTCCGAATCAATCACCATCCTCATGATGATCCTATGGTCAGGAGCCTTTTATGAGTTAATAAATGAAAATTCATATCTTAAATTTTCAACTCTTGATAATAAGAATTATCATTATCATTAACTTAAGCGATGTATCATAGACACTAAATACATATATGTGATAAAAAATAATCTATTTTATTATTTATAGTCAAAATTATAATTTTGCCCCTACAAGTGTATTACAAGTGTCAGCCAATTCTGACTTCTAGGGCACATATATCTAACAAACTTTCACTTGATCTAAAGTCAATTGGCTATAAATCTAAGTCCCATCTTCTTAAGGTGGGCTTCGATCTTATGCTAGTCCAACGACTTTATAAGCGGATCCACCGTATTATTTGCGGAGTCGACTCTCTTGATCTCGACGTAATTCTTCTCGAGGTTATCGCGGATGAGGTGGTATCGCCGCTCGATGTACTTAGATTTTTTATGAGACCTTGGCTCCTTAGCAAGAGCTATGGTGCCATTATTGTCGCAGTACAGAGGAATGGCATCTGATGGCATCACTCTGATCTCTGCAGCAAACTTTTTGTCCCAGAATGCCTTCTTTGCAGCTTCTGATGCAGTGATATATTCTGCTTCCATGATGAAATCTGCTATTACTATCTGCTTAAAACTTTTTCAACTGACAGCTCCATCATTGCACACAAACAAACTCTCAGATGTCGACTTTTGATCATCTATATCGAACATAAAATTCGAGTCTGTATACCCCTGGACTTAAAGTTCTCTATTACTAAAGATCAACAATATATCCTTAGTTTTTCTTAAGTACTTAAGGATATATTTCATAGAACTTTAGTGTTCTTCATCTGAATTTGACTGATATCTGCTCGTGACACTCACAGCATGGGCTATATTAGGTCGTGTACATAACATGGCATACATGAGGCTCCCTATTGCTGAAGCATAAGGGATCTTGCTCATGCATTTTATTTTCTTAGATGTGCTAGGGCACATCTTCTTAGAAAGATAAATGCCATGTTTGAAGGGTACTAAGTCCCTCTTAGAATTTTTCATGCTAAACCTTTTTAGCACTTCTTCTATGTATATTTTCTGTGAAAGTCCTAGCATCCTATTCGGTCTATCTCTATAAACCTTAATTCCTAGAATAAATGATGCTTCTTCTAGGTTTTTCATGGAGAATTCTTTAGATAACCATATTTTAACTATGGTCAACATGGGAATATCATTCCCAATAAGGAGGATGTCATCCACGTACAATACGAGGAAGACAACAGTGCTCCCACTGACCTTTTTGAAGACACATGGCTCCTCCTCATTTTTGATGAAACCAAATATTTTGATCACATCATTAAAATGAGTGTTCCAGCTTCCGAGATGCTTGCTTAAGTCCATATATGGACCTTTGCAGCTTGCATACCTTGTGATCATCATCACTGGATGTGAAACCTAGCGGCTGTTCCATATAGATATCTTCCTCAAGATATCCATTTAAGAATGCCATTTTCACATCCATTTGCCATATTTCATAATCGAAATAGGCTGCAATAGCAAGCAATGTGCGGATGGATTTTAGCATAGCTACTGGCGAAAAGGTATCCTGATAGTCAATGCCTTCGCATTGACTATAACCTTTTGCCACTAATCTAGCCTTGAATGTCTCCACATTTTCATCTGCACCAATCTTTCTCTTGAAGATCCATTTACACCCAATAGGTACTATACCTTCTGGTGGATCTACCAAGGTCCAGACTTGGTTTGAGTGCATCGAGTCAATTTCTGACTTCATTGCCTCTAAGCCATTTCTCAGAGTCGATATCTGATATCGCCTCGATGTAGGTTTTGGGATCATCACCATGAAGCACCATTACCTACGAGGAACATTTTCTCTACTTCCTCTGAAATAATACCTAAGTACCTCTCAGGGGGATGGAAAACTCTTTTCGATCTACGAGGTGGAGGAGGTAGTGACTGGATTGGCTTAACCTGATTTGGTTCCATTTGGTCCTTAGCTCGTTGCTCTTGTGAGACTTTCTCATCGAGCTTGATCTGCTTTCCAATGCCGCTATCTTGAATAAACTATTTTTCAAGAAAGATGGCATGTCGACTCACAATCACATTGTGATCTTCTGGAATGTAGAAATAATATCCTAATGACTCTTTAGGATATCCTATAAATCGAGCTCTAAAGGATCTAAAGTCTAACTTATCCGCTTGTTGTCTTTTGACATGAGTCGGACAATCCCAAATTCTGAGATGACTCAGACTTGGTTTCTTACCATGCCATATCTCATACGGTGTGGTAGGAATGGTTTTAGAAGGAACCCTATTCAGTAAGTATATTGCAGTTAACAAACAGTATCCCCAAAAAAAATCAGGAAGGTCTGTGAAGCTCATCATGGATCGGACCATATCTAATAGGGTCCGATTTCCTCCATTCTGAAACCTCCGTTGAGTTGAGGTATTCCTAGGTGGAGTCCATTGAGAGACTATGCCATTTTTCTTGAGATAGTCCTAGAAATTTTCGACTAAGGTATTCACCTCCTCGATCTGATCGAAGAACCTTAATGGATTTTTCAAGTTTGCTTTTCTACTTCATGTCTGAATTCTTTGAACTTTTCAAAAGCTTCAGACTTGTGTCTCATAAGATACACATACCCATACCTAGATAAATCATCGATAAAGGTTATGAAGTAGACAAAGTTGCCTCTAGCCGGCACATCAAATGGGCCGCACACATCAGTATGTACTAGGGCAAGAAGATCCATGGCCCTTTTCCCCATGTCCTACAAAAGGGAGCTTAGTCATTTTGCCATGAAGATAAGATTCACAAATTGGATATGACTCGAAAGTCAACGGACTCAATAGCCCATTTTTCTTCCAATTTGTTAACCCTATCTTCTGCTATATGACCTAGTCTTAGGTGCCATAGATACCTATCATTTGGACTATCCCTAGGTCATTTTATGGCATTCACATTTTGCTCGATATTAAAAATAGATACATCAATATGTAACTGATAAAGATCGTTAATAAGGAAACCACTTGCAATTTTATTTCTTTCATAAAGAATATTACAATGGTCCTTAAGAAAACTAATTACATAGCCTTCTAATGCAAGGCAAGAAATAGAAATCAAATTTCCTGCTTGCTGCAGGCACATAATAACAGTCTTTTAACACTAAGTCTAAACCAGATGGTAGTCGAAGAGGGTATGTTTCCCACGGCCATGGCAGCAACTCTTGCTCCATTTTTGATGCGCAGGATCATCTCACCATCCCTCAGCCTCCTGCTATCCTCAAGATCCTGCATGGAAGTGCACAAGTGAGCACTAGAACCAGAGTCAAGCATCCAACTGGATGCAGAAGAAATCATAAGGTTAGACTCAATAACGAGCATACCTCCAGAAGGACCTGCCTCCTTCTTATTCTTCAGGGTGGCCAGGTAAGTAGGGCAGTTCCGCTTTCAGTGGCCGTCATTGTTGCAATGAAAATACTTTTCTTTGTTCAGCGGCCTTCTTCTTTAGCTCTGTCTTTTTCTTCTTTCCTCCTTTCCACCTTTCTGCTTTTTTCGCAGACTTCTTTTTTTTCCAAAAGACTTTCTGTTGGAAGAAGTCCATTCCATAGCAAGTACTGAGCCTTTAGAACCTTTCATAGAAAGCTCAGCGGTAACCAGCATGTTCATAAGTTCGGCCAAGGAATTTTGAAGTTTATGCATATGGTAGTTCATGATGAACTGCCCATATGCATCAGTCAAGGATTGCAGAATTATATCATTCTGCAGATCCAAGTCCAACCTCACTCCGAGCTTCTCAAGCTCTTTCCAAGTCCTTGATCATCATCAGACAATGATCTTGGACTGACTGCCCATCATGCATCTTACCCTTGAATAGTCATTTAGTGACTTGATACTTGGCTGCGTGACTTTGTTCACCAAACATCTCCTGTAGGTGAGCCAACATTTGATGAGCAGTCCTAATATCTTCATGTTGGCATTGAAGTTCATCAGACATCGAGCCCAACATGTAGTATCTAGCCTTGTTATCTTCATCTATCCACTTATCCAGAGATGCTCTCTGCTCAGTGGATGGATGAGCTGATAAGATGGAAGGATCCTGATCCAGTACATGAGTTAACTTCTCGGAACCCAAAATGATTTTGAAGTTTTTGAGCCAATCCTTATAATTTGCTCTGGTCAGTCTATGGGTGTCTAGGATTCGTGCTAATGGATTGGATGCAGATATTTTTCTGTAGAGAGTCAAAGTTTCTAGTTAGATATTGTAATTAAGATTTAATCAATTTATTTAGAGATTTTATTTTTAAATAAATTAGCTTCCACTATTTTTTTGAATCCCTACACTCTTTCTATAGAGATGCGAAAATCTTCATGATTACTGATTTCAAGTGGATGGTGTGGTTCTACCAACTGACTCATCACCTCACCTAACAGTTATTGATGATGGATTAACCAATGAGTGAACAACTCTTGTTCAATGATTCTTTAATCATGATGCACCCAAACTTGATCTCTAATTCATGAATTCCATCATGTCTGGAATATTGATCCACTCCTTAGTTAAGTCAGACCCATCATTTACACAAATTGAATTTCTAATTGGATCTCTCACCGTATCCAGAATATTGAGCCCAATCCATTCTCCAGCCTGTAGCATCCAATGTCTAATAGACATGGTTGAATCTTTTCGATGCAACTGAGCCATTGTAATCAGTCGAGAATAATCAATCTCGAAAAGGGCCCGCACATCTACAATGGTGGAAAACCTTAGACTTAATCTTTTTTTAGGAAGATTTGATTCAAGTCTCATTAAACTAGACTTGACATAGTCATAAGCATTATGACTAACCTAGTGGCATGGGTTAGCTCAGATTATTGACCACTTCAGATCAGAACTGAGCCAACAAACATGGCTAGGTAAGTGAGATCGATGGAAGGGATATGCCATTAACTCAACAAGAACGCATTCGAGTTGAGTAGCTCCTAATTAAAAATCAGTCGATCGTATCTGCCAAACTTACCTTAGACACCAAATTATTGAGTCAGAACTAATTGGGTTAGCCTATAATCCAGACTCTAACCACTGAGCCTAATTAGGTCTTAGCTTGATTGATCACTCATGTGACTCGATCTTGACTCAAACTTAATCCTATTAGGTTGATCAATTTTAGCAGTGTTGATCACATCTAATCAACTCTTGATTCAGTTTGATCAACCGCTAGATCTAATTGAGCTATCCAAGCCCGAACCCAATATTATGAATATATCTTAGACCTGAAATTATCAATTTTAGACCTAATTAATATTTCATAATCTTAATTTTTAATTAAGTTTAGGGTTCATAAATAAGACATGTAAATAAGATCCTAGGATTTCAGGATCTAGGATTTTACAGAAAATAAGTTTTTAATTTTTGATTAAGGATGAACGCGCAGTACCCCTACACATCATAAGAACATCCCATCGAATGAAAAGAGATGATCTTTAAACCCTACTTTATTCTTATGACCAGACGGTCAAGGAGAATGTCTTAATTAAAAATACAACTAATCTACAAGACTAATTAGATCTAAGCATATATCTCATATAAAAATTGATCTAATTAAAACATGTTTTGCATACATCACATGTATCATATCATGCATATTTTTTAGATCTAAATTATCTCATAATCATCTAAAAAATTGAATTTAAATTTGATCACATCAAATAAAATTTAATCTAGATCTTTTGTAGAACTATTTTACAACTAGTCTAAACATGCGATCATTATATCTCATATGAAAAAATTAAATTAAATTTATTTTTTATTTTTAGATCTTATTATAATAGTTATAAGATCAAAAAATAGTAAAAAAATAAATCTTAAAATTATAATTAATTAAATAAAAATTATGATTATACTAGACTACACATAGAATAATTCTATTCCTAGTCTAGTTATGTATCTCATACATTTTAGATCTAGATTAATTGATTTTAATTTTTTAATTTTAGATCTAATCATATCTTGTGTGATATCTAAAATTACTAATTTATCAGATTAAATCAGATCTAAATAAATTTTATACAACCTAGCTCTGATACCAGTTGAAGGGAGAAAATTAGATTTCTCGGGTTAGGTTCGTTCAAATCTTATTGGATCGAGAGGCATATTTCAAAAATTTTCCCTTAGATCTAAATTAGATCTGACACTTTTCAGATCTAATTTTATCATCTAATAAATAAAAAAATTAAATTAAATTAAATCTAAATTAATGTTATCTTTATTTGGATAATCTGATTATCCTTTGATGATCCTGTTGATTGTCTAAGGTTCTGGATCTAGCTACGCAAGCACTTGACCTCTACCAATATCCACTCGGATAGAATTTTGAGATCTTTTCCTTCTTTATCATATCTCTAAAAATTAGATCTAGATCTAATTTAGAGGATCTTTGAAACTTCTTTCGAAGATTAGCAGTCGTCTCTACAGCAGTGTTGCCTTCTTCCTTTCTCGTTAGCCTTTTCTTACCTGGATCACATCAAACTGAAGCCCAACTTTCTTGGATGTGGAGAGGAGAGAGAGGGTCAGAAGATGGCATAGAGGAGGAAGAGGGACAGCCTTGGGGTGTGGGCTAAGAGGAACTCTCTTTAAGGTTGGGCGCAGACAGGGTTTATTTATAGACCCTACTGCGCCATGTAGTGCTGCATC
Organism: Cocos nucifera; assembly: GCA_006176705.1. Taxonomy (NCBI): domain Eukaryota; kingdom Viridiplantae; phylum Streptophyta; class Magnoliopsida; order Arecales; family Arecaceae; genus Cocos; species Cocos nucifera. Next base: position 343,829 of record QRFJ01000189.1, read on the forward strand.
ATCTTAGCCAATCGCATTGCTTCGTGCAATCAGATCTAAATCTGATTGGTGGGATGACATCATCTGATTAAATCATATGAGAGCCCCACAGATTCATCTTTAGATGGCATCTTAGACTAATCAAAGTCTATAGGTAAGGATCACCTAGTTTGAATCCAAGAAGCAATCTGGAGTCCCATCCTTATGGGACTCCAATGTTTATCCACATGGGATGCACGCCATCCTAGGCATGCACCCTCCATCTATCTGTCAAATGGTAGGTGGACTTGGTCAATAAGTCTCTCCTATGGGTGCATGACACATGAGCAGATGTCCAAGGATCAAAGGTCAATGTTTGACCAAAGTCAAAGGACAAGAATTAGCAGATGACGAAAAATGGCAGGTGTTATCTCAAATTTATCATATAAATTAAGACAATCCTTTTCTGACCTAGACAAGCACCAGTCAGATCAGGTAAAGGTACCTGAGTGAGTGCAAATATATTTGGCTCAGTGGAGACAACTTTTAATGATAGAAAAAGGAGAATATTAGGCTTAATCATGTGGTAGCATGATTTTCTTGAACCTAATTGAATCTAATTCAAATCAATTGAACTAGGTTAGTCCAATTGATGATATCTAGATCTAAATCCTTATTTTTGTGATCCAGTTAGGTTCAATTCTGTATGGTAATGGGATATGTTATGATCTCCATCATCAACATCATCGAAACTGCTTTCATTGGATCAGAACTCTTCTGATTCAGACAACTAGAATGATCGATCATCTAAATCATTCCAATTGCTCCCAAAATCCACCAGTGACATCTAGCAGTATATGGTGGCAACCCATAAAAATTAAAAATGAACCTCTTGGTGCAGCTACTTGTATGATTAAGTTCTTCTATCTTAAGTCTCGATCAAATTAGGGTTAAAGTGAACTCGTCAAACCCTAATTTCTATCATATGATTTAATTATTCGATTCAAGTCCGATGTGAAAATCTTAATAGAAATTCTTTCTATTATTTTACTCTCTACCATGGCCATGGGCTTATGAACTTGATTCTCATGATCATCATAGGACTGCTCCTCATCCATCGAGGTAGATAGATTCCATCTTGGTGCAATCTAATTCCTACAATGAACATGCTATAGCCAACATACACCTCAGAATTTTGAATGGTTAGGAGATTGAGTCATGGTGTAGTCAAACTATAATACTTTCAAGATAAACTATCGATGCACTTTAGATCAAAGAATCAGACACACCACTGCAGTTTTGAGTCAGTCATTGACGAGAAGGTAGACTTCCTTATGACTACTCGAGGTGGTCATGCTCAGTGCCCTCGTTCTTTAACAAGCACCTATACTGTCACTCTGGTGTCTCTACATCATAGACTCAAGACTCATCTACTATGAAGAAGCGATTGTACACTAATCTTCTGGATCAATTACCATCCTCATGATGGTCCTACAGTCAGAAGCCTTTTATGAGTTAATAAATAAAAATTCATGTCTTAAATTTTTAATTCTTGAAAATAAAAATTATTATTATCATTAACTCAAGGGATGTATCACAGACACTAAATACACATATATGATAAAAAATAACCTATTTTATTATTTATAGTCAAAATTATAATTTTGTTTCTAGAAGTGTATTACAAGTGTTAGCCAATTCTGGCTTCTAGGGTACATATATCTAACATGGAGCTGGCTCAGCTTCCGAGCGAATAGAATTTGATATGTCTCTCTAAGGTTCCAACTTTAAGCCCTAAGGTGCCACCATCATCTACTTTGTTCTTTTTTCAGATTTCTAGATTAACATCCAGGTTCGCACAAGAGATCGGATCTACGACTGTTGCTCATCCTTAATTATTTATGAATGTAATTCATGTTGTAGAATTTATTGCATAACATTTTCTGGATGTTTATATTATGTTGCTTTTGTTTATTGCATTGCATAACAATAGATCTGTTAATTAATTAGTGTACATATTAGAGACTATTTATTGATGTTATACTAATAATATTATTCAACATATTATATTGATTAATGTTCATTAACGTTGCAGATCATGATGGCATCGAAATGCCATCTAGCTTTCATCCCTATCCCTCGATAGATTATGCGTAATTCAGTATTCGAGGAGCAGTCGGGGCATACATCATCTACCTCAACATCGACTGCTCAGAAACCTCCACCATCGGCATCTACTCCACCGACAGCTGAGTCTCTATCGTCGTCCATATCTGAGGCACATGCTACTATGCAGACATCTGAGTGTACGTTTTTATTAGCATAGCTGAGCCTCTACCCTCCTCGCCACCCCCACCTAGCCCCCCCACCCCCCACCTCCCCCAGCTACCCCTCCTTTCCCCCCATCCCCGACTGCTCCTCCCCGCCACCCCCACCCGCCCACACCTTCCCCGACTGCCCCTCCTTCTCCCCATCCTTGGCCGCTCCTCCCTGCCACCCACCACCCCCACCTGGCCCCCACTCTCCCCCAACTGCCCCTCCTTCTCCTATCCCCGGTCGCCCCTCCCCGCCACCCTGCCAGCCCCCATCTCCGACCGCCCCTCCCCACCACCCCCCACCTGACCCCCCCTCCCTCCCCTCGGCCGCCCCTCCTTCCCCATCCCTGACCGCCCCTTCTCGCCATCCTGCCACCCCCCAGCCCCCATCCCCGGTCGGCCCTCCCCGCCACCCCACCCGCCTCCACCCTACACTCCTCCCCTCGTCGATCGTCGACCCTCCTGTCATTGTGCCTCCCGGGCCTCCTCATCAGTGTGCCCCCTCCTCCTGGCCCTCCATCCCCAGCCACCCCTGCTCTCTCTCTTTTCTCTTTCTCTCTCTTCTCTATCTCATTATCTTACTTTTATTTTATAGATTATCTCTAGTGTCATCATCCTCTTCTAGCATCGTTGCCGACGATCCTCGAAGTTTTCGATACGATCCACTCTCTATAGCCGTAGGTATATATATGTTTAATTTTATAGTATTATTTATCAATCATATATATTTATAATAATTTATAGAATATTTATAATAAATATTATAAATATTTATTATAAATATTATAATTATCTGCATGCCATAGTTTTTGAATCAGAACCTGGATATTCAGATTTAGATCTAATTTTAATTATTGATACCGGATTCGAATCTGAATACCCGATGGGTCTGTACTTAAAGTACTAGACCCAGACCCTAATGAATCTCGAAAGGCCGAACCCAATTTTGGGACTCAAAACTAAGAAACGGAGAGACTGAGAGGGAGACTGATAGATTGAGAGAGGGAGGACCGATCGCTCATCGACTGTCGGCAAGAGAGACCGAGAGTGGAAGGGAGGGAGGAAGGGAGGGGGTCCAGCCTCGCCGCCATCATTGGGAGGGAGGGGTCCGACCTCGCCAGCGAGGGACATCGAAAGAGGGAGAGTGGGAGATTGAGAGAGCGAGAGAGGGAGGGAGAGGGTCCGACCTCGCCGGCATCACTTGGAGGGATGGGGTCCGGCCATGCTGGTGAGGGAGATCGAGAGAGTGAGAGAGGGAGGGATGGGGTCCGACCTCATCGGCGAGGAAGATCGAGAGAGGAAGATTGAGAGATGAAAAAGCTGGGAGGGAGGGGTTCGGCCTCACCACCGCCATCGTCGATGAGAGAGATCGAGAGAGGTTAGAGAGGGAGTGATCGAGGGGATGGCACACAACGAGCCGGCTCGGATATGCAGCCAAGCTGGCTTAGGCCATGATCGAGCCAACTGGGGGAGGATCCGAGCCAGATGTCTCAAGCATGGAGCCGGCTGTGTCAAGTATGGAGCTGACTCGACTTTCGAGCGAATATAATTTGATATGTCTCTCTAAGGTTCCAACTTTAAGCCCTAAGATGCCACCATCATCTACTTTATTCTTTTTTCAGGTTTCTGGATTAACACCAAGGTTCGTACAAAAGATCGGATCTACCACTGTTGCTCATTCTTAATTATTTATGAATGTAATTCATGTTATAGAATTTATTGCATAATATTTTCTGGATGTTTATATCTTGTTGCTTTTGTTTATTGCATTGTATAACGATAGGCCCGTCAATTGATTAGTGTACATATTAGAGACTATTTATTGATGCTATACTAATATTATTGTTCAACATATTATATTGATTAATGTTCATTAACATTGCAGATCACGATGGCATCGAAATGCCATCTAGCTTTCACCCTTGCCCCTCGATAGGTTACGTGCAGTTTAGCATCTGAGGAGCAGTCGAAGCATACTCCATCCACCTCGATATTGACTGCTCAGGAACCTCCACCATCGGCATCTACTCCATCGACGACATCTACGCCACCGACAGCATTTACTCCACCAGCAGCTGAGCCTCTACCGTCGCCCATATCTGAGATACATGCTACTACATAAGCATCTGAGTGTACGTTTTTATTATATTAGCATAACTTTATTTTTTATATAGTATTTGTATACTTATATATTTGCATAACGTATTTACATTGCAGGTGTATCATCTAGTCAGATATTTTATGATCCCATATATGTGGAACTACCAACATCAGGTGATGGTTTATTACGATGCAGAGGAAAGGCCGGTAGGGAAGATCGCACGGAAGATGCATTTCTTTTTTGGAGTGCTTGTGAGGTGGTTGGACATCATTCCCATAGAACCCAAAGACTGGCATTTGATGGATGCTACCATCAAAGATCGAATATGAAAGGAGATATGGGTAAGTACGCGCATTTTAGTTATATTTATGCATTTTATATATTTACACTATATATGTTTGATTAGAATAATTTTGTAACTGATTTTTGATAACTTTATGCAGAAGAGGTACGACTTCTCCGATCACGAGAGGGCTCGAGATGCTCGACTGAGGAAGATCGAGAAGTTATACTGAGGTTACAAGATCAAGCTCTATAGAGGATGGTTTGAGCACCAATGAGATACTTCGGAGGAGCTTGTTTCCTGGATACAGGACTATCCTCCGAGTCAGTGGAAGAGGATGGTTAGACACTGAAGGAGCTAGGAGTTTGAGGTAAAATTTTTAACTTTTAAATTTTTTAATATGCTTAAAATTTTATTTAAATATTTTTTAAATATTTATTATTTATTTAAATACTTGTTAGACTACCTTCCATCAAAATCGGAAGAACCGTGCAGCCTAGGAGCATACGCACACTCTAGGCCGCGAGTCTATGGCCAGTCGTATGCATAGAGAGGTAATTAATTTTAAATCTTATTAGATAAATTAAATTCATATTTTTTATCATCTTTTTGATAAATTTATTCTTTGTTATAACTGATGAGAGATGGAGTGATGCCCAGTCGTAGCGAGATCTTTCGATCCAGCCACACGGACAAGATGGGCAGGCTGATGATCATCACGATCGGACGTATTTTTGTAAGTATTAAATATATTAGTATATATGATTAGTATTATAGCATTTCTTTTAATTTTTTTTTAAATTTATAATTACAGGATCAGTTAGATGCGCTCGCGAGCGAGGGCTCAGATACCTCTGGTCTCCATGATCATCTGTCTTAGGTCTTGGGGCCTGAGCACTCTGAAAGGATCCGATGTAAGCCTGAACACATGCCGATAAGCTACTGGTCCGAGGCGAGCATCTTCTCATAGACTTTCGATATCGTCAGTTGGAAGAAGCTTGAGGAGGCGTTGGCACGGACAGATCATGCTGCGATGCTGGCAAATCGGGCTGAGAAGCGTGCATCTCATCTAAAAAGTATCGTGAGAGACATGATGTCGATGCTCAGTACACATTTTAGAGTCACAAGCTTCGAAGATATGTTGGTCCATATTCCAACTTCAGCTCCAGCTACAGCTCCGGCTCCCGATGACAACGACAATGATATAGATTTAGAAAACTTTTGATGTATTTTATTTTTTAAAAAAATATTATAATAAATTTTATTTGATAATAAAATTTTAGTATTTTAAAATAATTTTTATATTTATTATATTTTTTTATTATATATTTATATTTATCAGATAAAATATATAAAAAAATAAAAATTTTATTTTTTTTAATTATTCAAGATCTACGACAACGATTTTATAACCACTGCCATATCCGTGCCAATTGTTGCCATAGATTTTTGGTGCAAATAGTGCCAACTGCTGCATTAGACCTATGGCAGCGGTTAAAAAATTGTTGCTATAGATTACCTATGGCAGCGGTTATTTAACTGCTGCTATAGATTAACTATGGCAGTGGTTACATAACCACTGCTATAGATCGATATATTATAGTGATTTATAAACCATCTATTTATGGCAGTGGTTTAAACAACCATTGCAACAATCGCTGCCATAGAGCTACGACGATGGCTGTAGTGGCAGTGGTTTTACGGTAGCGGTTATGAACCGCTATCGTAGTTCTTTTTTGTAGTAGTGTATCCATTTTGTCATATCCTTAATGATCATAATCTTATGCTCAGATATCCATTAACTCACAGTCCCTAAAGATCATCACCTTAAGTTGAAATACTATTTAAGTCATAATTCTAAGTAATCATAATCTTAAACTTTGATATCACTTAAGCTACAGTCCCAAATAACCTTAAACTAAAGCTCTGATACTACTCTATCATACCCTGAACCCAGCATCCGGATTGGATACATGATAGACGTATACTCTCTAGGACAAACCTTAAAGAATATACAAGACCTAAATAATGAGTCCACAAGAATACTGAAAGAATTTTAAAATTTTAATCATATTTATCAAATCAAATAAATCCATCTTTATTCATAAAATTTAAATATTTATTTGGTATCAAAAAATAACTAATTAGCTAACTAACTAGAGACTCCATCACTCGAACTCCATGCCCAATCTGATCGAAACTAAACATTTTACAAATCCAAAAAAAAAAAAAAAGGATTGTGAGCTTTACAGTCCAGTAAGAATTTTTCATACTCACACCAGCATGAGTATGAAATATCTTTTAGCAAATATGTATATAACTGAATAGAAAATAATCATATTTATAATAATTGAGTAATATCAGCATATATAATTTCATTAAACATATCACATATCACCAATCAACAGTTCTAATTAACATTAATTCAACAAAATTATTTATCATTTACTGATTAATATAATATTATCATTCCAATACTGGACTAGACCCACTCACGCTCTAGCTCATAGTAGGCCATCACATTTTTGCCCATGGCCAGTAACCATATCTTAGCCTGTGGCTAACATCATAATACCATATTTCATACTATCCATTAATTAAATATAGTTCATTATCTTGATTTGACTTTAGCACTGAACCTAGTCTTAACCATGCTCTAGTCCGTGGCAGGCCAAAACATATACCATGTTTCACACATAGTCGACTAGTCCACATGCTTCTTTTTTTTATGTTTTATATTTATCTTTCTGACGTTAGATTAATTAAAACTATGCTCTACCCCATGGCAAGCCAAACACACACTGCACCCTAGTTTGAGGCTGACCCAGCACGCACACTACATTTCTTGCATAGCCGAACAATCCAAACACCGTCCATGCCCCATCCATATTATTAGAATCATAATCTGATTTTTGATATTAGATTAGTTACAGTCATGCTCCAGCCTATGGTAGGCAAAATCGTACTTCAGTCCAAGATTGATCCGGTATATACACCATATTTCTTGCATGACTAACTAATCTAGATGTTGTCCATCCCATCAATTATATTAAATCATATTCTCCTTATGAATTATTAAGCATCAATTAATCATAATTTAAGAAACAATAATTCAATAGTGTATAATATCCATGCCGATAAATATAGAATATACATCAATCATAAATTAATTTTTATAAACATGTGGATGATCATGTTGAAGAACCCTTACCTCCATCGATGATTAACTCAGTATGAAAATAGATGATCCTCTGAATCTACAGACTCGAAAGCAAGGTATTCTGCTTGACACGTTATATAGACAATCATACCTCTACATAACCAAGGTCAAATATAAAAATCATATATGAAGAAATTATAAATAAATGATCCTAATTCATAAATCCAGGACTCCTTCTAAGATCAACCAAGATCTAAGTTTGTCTAAGTACCTGGATCCTCCACTAGGCCGTAAGACTCACAGAGAGAAAAATTTCCTAAAGAGAGAGGAGAAGTATAGAAAGAGAAAATCTAGAAAGAAAAAGTAGAGAAAAATTTCTAAAGAGAAAATAGAGAGAGAAAGTGCTGAGTAAGAGGGAAGAGAGAATAGAGAGAAAAGGCTCTGTTTCTCTCTTTTTTCTATCTTTTCTCTTTATTTTTTTAAATTTTTCTTGTTTTCTCTTTCTCTTATTTTTTTCCTTTCTCTTGAAAGAAAATAGAGGAGGCAACCGATGCCCCCTCCTTGATCCAAGCCCATGACCGCAACCACTTAACGATGGTGGTGACCTCCTCCTTCCTGACTCTGGCAAGTCTAATGATGCCAACTTCGGCCGCTCGTGCACATTAGCTAGTAACAATGATCGATTAGAAAGGAAGAAGGAAGAACAGGGATAGCCTTGTTTCTTCTCAAATTTGCTAGCCAAAATTAAACAACGGCGACCCCTCTACTGACTGAAAGAAAGAAAAAGGATGGGTATCAACCTTACCTTGGCTCCGGTGAGACTAAATGATCGATTTGCTGGAAAAAAATTTCCAAAAGCTTTGCAGAAAAATCAAAGAAAATATCTCTTTTCTTGCCGACGATGGACGAAAATCTGAGGTAAGACGGCTCGGAGGAAAAAGGTCCTTTTATAGCTTGTGGATCCTAGGATTTAACTACCCTAGGATCCTTCTCCTAGTCGGGAATGGAGATGAGGAGGAAGACTCCCATCGGGAGTCTTTCGTCCCTTGCTTCACGTGCACAACACGTGAGGTTTCAATTTTTTTTTTTAAAGCTGGGTTATTATACAAACTCATATATTTTTCTTTAAAAGATAAAACAATACAGCACCACAACTCTTACCAAACAATCAACTATTTTTATTTACTTAAGTTTACAATACAATAGTCATTGCCAAACATCTTTATCTGTTTTAATTTAAAGTACAACAAAGCAAAGCATACTATTTATACAGCAGCTACTTTACCTATAAGCATAGTACAATAGGGACAAACAGGCCTTAGCCCTCGTGTTCATACTTCCTCTGCTCCAACCCTAGGAGGCCACATTCTTGGTAAGCCTTTTTCATCCCCCAATTTTGGAAGTAGTCCCTCCTTTCCCTCTCTGACTTGCACTTTCCCAAACCCTCTCTCTTCCATCTTCATCTCTCCTACTCCTCGAACTTCCTTTTCATTCAAGAAAGGTGCCTACTTAAGTGTGGGGATCTAGGTCATTTTAAAAGAGAGTGTAGGAATGATATATATGGTCTACTTCAAATATAGAGGAATTGGGCACAATACTTGGCTGTGTAAAAGATCTATTCCTTCTTCCTCTACTATCCTCAACCTAAAACCTCTTCTTGTTCCTCCTCTATCTTCCTATAGCTATTGATGATGATATCAAATCTTGGTTCTTGGAGTCAAGGAGTTTGGATGTTGTTCAAGTGTTAATCTTAACTAATTCCCTATCTCTATCACTCAACTGGTTAAGGCTCTCTCAAACTCCTTCCTGGATGTAAGTTGGAAACCCAGAGTTCTTGGCCCTACTCACCTTCTTATCTCTTTTCTGATCAGATCGGAGGTTATGAAAGCTTCTTTAGTGGGTTTCTATTATTCACCTCATTTCTCTTTCTCCATTTCTCCTTGTTCAATTAGGGAAGGTGCATAGTTCACCACCTTGAATACCATTTTTGGATTCGACTCTTGGGCATTCCCTTGTTCTATACAAGTACCTCTTCCATCTTTAAAATCAACTTAGGATTTGGGGTTTTTGATCAATTTAACCCAAGGCCTTCGAACCTTTAGGAAATGGATCAAATTTCACTTTCCATCTTCTCTATCTCTCCTAAATCCATTCCTTCTTTGATTAACATATTTTGTCGGGGATTTATTTTCAAGGTGCAAATTTCTATTATTAAATTGGAACGATGTTCCTTTCCTTGCGCCATCTCCTCCACAAATCTCGATCTTTGGCTTTGCCTCTTCTGATTAGAGGGAGAAAATGATTGAGTTGGTCTCGACTAAGTTACATCCTATCTCTAATCCCTTTTTGCCTCCTTTTGAGTTGACTCGGCCTGATGCCTCTCCTTGAGCGTCGTCACTACTCTCCTAGTGCTATTAATTTATCTTGCACCATCTTGTTAAATGGAAAATCTGAGCAATCTGATTTTTTTTAGCTTGTATCTTTGACGGATTTGCTGGTGTCATATTTTTCAGTGTCGAGGCTTGAGCTTTTGTCCTCCTCTTTTGACTCGGTGCTTGACCCCCTTTGTGATGCCATATTGGAGGGATATTATCATCGGATGGATTTGCAAGTGAAAGTTTATGTGGATCTTTTATTTCTTTCCCCAACCTTCTTAAGCTGGTGGGGTCAACCTCATCCATCCATTATGTGGGCTGTGGACTAGATTTCTCTCTTGATGCCACTGGTTTCTGATTTATCATAGGAGTCATTTGCAATCAAGGTGGCACCTACGCTAAACATGGACCTTATCTATTCAACTATGGGGATGTCATCTTTGTCCTCTATTTGCGAGGCTAAAGTTGGGATAACCAAAGCTCCCTTACCTAATTTGCTGTAGGTCTCAAGTAGTTCCTGCACCCTAGGGCTCAATTGGTGGTGTGCTCTACCATTTCCAAGCTTCTCTATTGTAGGCAGCAGAAAGAGTTATTGGTAGCTGAGGCTAAGATTTGAAACTAGGAGGATGCTTGAGCTTCGGATGTAGAGCAGAAGGACTCGCTTCCACTGCATGGTGTTGCTTCTAAAACCCTTTTGGAATGGAATAGATTGTATGGTCTTCAAGTCGCTGATGGTAATGCCCAAAAGCTACAATTGATTTTCTCCATATAGAGAAAGATAGAATTGCGAAAGCTAGGAATGATTAATGATGATCTAGTCTTCCCCCTCTGGTATGGTTCCTACTTTGCTTTGCTCCTTATTTTTCTTTGTTAGAGCTCTCTTTAGTGTTTATGTCCATCTTAGCTTGGAATGTTCACAGTCTCAATGATCCATCTAAAAGGTGGATAGTGAAAGACTTTATCTCTTCTAGTGGCTGTGTTGTTGTTGGATTGCAAGAGTCCAAGTTGGATTTTGTAAACCCCACTATTCTTAGATCCCTTTCTGATGGAAACATCAATTCTTGGGGTAGTCTGAATGCCATCAATTTTTTAGGGGGTATTCTCTTGGGTTGGGATCTGGAAGGCTAACTCCTATTAGGAAGGAAATCCTCACTTTCTCTATCACTGTCTCTTCGCATGATCCTTTTCTGAACTCTTGGTCCCTTTCTACTATTTATAGCCTAATGGATCATCATGATCCCAAGCCTTTCTTCTAGGATGAGCTGTGGAAAAATTAGATCAATGTTTCTGGGCCCTTGGATTGTAGGTGGTGACTTCAATGCCATCCAAAAGTCATCTAAGATAATAGAAAACCCTCAACCTAGGAAGGTATATCTCAACTTTAATCATCTTATTAGAGACCTTTTCCTCATTAATCTTTTGCTTAAGAGCCAACATTTTACTTGGAGTAATAGGAGGGACGAACCTATCTTTGCTAAACTTGACCAGTTTCTCATCTTTGAGGAATGGGACTTGCTTTGTCCAAATTCTTCTCAACTCGCCCTTCCTAATTCCTACTTAGATCATACAACTTTGAAGCTGCTTTTGATAAATTGTTGGAAACCTAAGAAATTCTTCAAATTTGATCATAGCTGGTTATCCTGTGACTCTCTTCCTCCTCTTATTGCCTCAATCTATAGGGGCACCTTGTCCGAAGATGCGGCTAAAACCCTAGTGCTGAAGGTTCACATAATCAGAGATTTTTTCAAGGGTTGGAGTATAAATTTCTCTAGGTCATCATCCCAACAAAAAGCTAACATACTCGAGAAAATTAAGACTCTTGACTGCAAAGAAGAACTGAAAATCTTACTGTTGTTCCTACGGCTGCTTGGAGCCACAGTTGTAGATCCGATCTCTTGCGTGAATCTGGGTGTTAATCCAACAAACTGAAGAAGATCTAAAAAAGATGAGAGAAGCTAGAATTTTTGGTGTTGAAATCAGAGAGAAAAGAGAAGAGAGTTAGAAAAAAAAGCTCAATTGTATTCCAACCTTATTGTAAAAGTTACAATATCCTGATTTATTTATCCTAGAGTTTTCACATGAATCCTAATAAACCTTAGCTCAAAAACTCTCCTAGGCTAACCCAGTCCATACATGAATTAGCCTCCTTAAGACCTCTTGAATCAGGCCTTAAGACCCCTAGGATCAACCTAGACTCTAGCCCAAAATAGATCCTTGCGTAACTCTGCCCGTGCACTGAGCCGGCTCAGTCTCAGCAATGAGTCGGCTAAGTTCCACTGGGTCGGCTCAGTCTAAAACTGAGCCGGTCCAGTCCTATGTCGTGCTAGCAGTCTCGAATGCGCAGCTCTCTATTTTGTCTGTGCTCTGAGACTTAGTCGACCCAGTTTTGGACTGAGCTGACTAACTTGTAAAAAATCTTTTTTCTATAGCCTTCAAACTCCGACTTTAGTTTCTTACTCCACCTTATGTCCAGAAGCACCAACCAAATCCCTTGAGATCCTCAATACCTGAACCTCAAGCCTGTGAAGTGCTACATGCCACCTCCACCTTAGGACAACTCCTGTCCTTGCCCTAGGATCATACCTATCTTGGCCTCTTTGGAGCCCTCACCCTGATTTCGTCCGTAGCCTTCCAAGGCTTGGGAGCACCACACCATCTACAATCTCTATCTTGGTGCGTCCAAGTCTTGGCACACCTGGCAACATCCTTCTGTACGATCCTACTGTCCCTACATGTCCTGATAGTCCCTCGTGCTCACTTTGCCATTACCATTATTCTTCAACTGTTGAGCTTTCTTTGAGGCCTTCGAGATGACCGTCTCCACCGCTAAAGTTCTTGGCTTGTTCCGCTGCACCACCTTTGAAGTTGTAGGTATCCTTCTGCTTGGTAGCTGTATCACTGATCCTGAACTCTTTGGAAGATCATGCAACGTTTCTTTACTGGCACTCGCTACATATCCTGATGCTCTACCTGACACTATCCCCTTGGAGCCATGCCTATCTTCCTACACAATCCTCTCCACCTAGATCTATACAGCTCCGACACTGGTGCTGGGATATAGGTCCTCCCTCTGCATCCCTTTACTCTGAACCCGTGTCACAACTTCTTCCACCCATGAAGCCACTCTGCCTGATGCTCCACCTGAAGATGAAGTCCCTCTAATGCCGTAGAATCCGACTCTATCTTCGAGTTCCTCGAGGCCAACCATCCAACGCTGTACTGCTAGGCCTACTGCTATACCTCGAACACCATCGCTGTCCCTTCAGATCCTCTACACTCTACAGATTTGTCCAAAACCCTCTCAGATACTCCGCACCCTATGGACTCCTTCGAGACTACCAAGATTTTATCCGAATCTTCACTTTCAATGACTGTACTGATGGAATCCGAGCTTTCTCCTCTCTTGCACTTCTTCCAAAGCGAACACTCCCACTTAAAGTGCCCTGCTTCTTCGCACTTGAAGCATCTCTTGGATCCCTTATTGCCCCTCTATTCATCCTTCTTCTTTCCTTTTCTATGCTTCTCTGAAATCACAAGACTCTCCTGAAAGACCTTCCTCTTCATCATCCATTTTCACTGCTCGTTGGACCTGAGTACTGATACGATCTCCTCATACACCAGCGTCTCCTTATCATACAGCAAAGTTGTCACCAATGGATCGAAGCTCCCGAATAGCAAATACAGCAATAATAGACTCTTATCCTCCTCTTCTAAATCCATCCCTATATTGAGCAAGTCCGTGCTCATCCGGTCGAACCGCTGAATATGCTCCGCAACATCCTCGCCCTCCTACATCTAAAGACTGTACAGTTGCTTCTTCAGCATCAACTTATTGCACATATTCTTTTTCATGTATAACTACCATAACCTCGACCATAATTCCTTGAGTGTTCTCTCTTCCAACATACCATACAAAATCTAATCCGCCAAATAAGCCCTAATCGTAGCACATGCTCTTTTATCCAAGGCTATCCACTCCTTATCTATCATCTCTCTTGACCTATCCTCCAAGGCTGAATCCAACCTCATCTAAATCAGCAGATCCTCCATCCTTACCATCCATATCGTGAAACTTTTTTTTCATCAAACTTCTCTAATCCTACCTTCAACCCGCTGTTCTCCATGATCAATCCAAATCAAATAACAGCAAACAGGTAGATCTGAGAAATACTTTGACTAAGAATGGTGGACAGCAGTCTTATGATCTCTTTCTTTATCACGAAGCCTGAAAAAAGCCTTTTGATCTGAATCTCATTACTGATCTCTACTGAAAATCGATCTTCTTCCTCCTTCATGCTCAACCGGACTCTAATACTAATTATTGTTCCTACGGCTACACGAAGTCATAGTCGTAGATCCGATCTCTTGCATGAACCTGGGTGTTAATCTAGCAAACTAAAGAAGATCTAAAAAAGATGAGAGAAGCTAGGATTTTTAGTATTGAAATCAGAGAAAAGAGAGAAGAGAGTTAGAGAGAAAAGTTCAATTGTATTCCAACCTTATTGTAAAAGTTATAATATCCTGATTTATTTATCTTAAAGTTTCCACATGAACCCTAATAAATCTCAACTCAAAAACTCTCCTAGGCTAACCCAATCCATACATGAATTAGCCCTCTTAAGATCTCTTGAACTAGGCCTTAAGACCCCTAAGATCAACCCAGATCCTAGTCCAAAATAGATCCTCGCATAACTCTGCCCGCGTATTGAGCTGACTCAGTCTCAGCACTGAGCTGGCTAAGTTTCACTAGGTTGGTTCAGTCTGAAATTGAGTCGGCCCAGTCCTATGCCGTGCCAGCAGTTTCGAATGTACAGCTCTCTATTTTGTCTGTGCTCTGAGACTTAGCCAATCTAGTTTTGAACTGAGCTAGCTAACCTACAAAAAAAAAATTTTCTGCAGCCTTCAAGCTTCGACTTCGATTTCTTGCTCCACCTTTTGTCTCAGATCTCCGAAGCACCAACCAAATCCCTTGAGACCCTCAATACCTGAACTTCAAGTCCGTAAAGAGCTATATGCCGCCTTCACTCTAGGACAACTTCTGTCCTAGCCCTAGGACCATACTTATCCTAGCCTCTCCAAAGCCCTCATCCTGGCTCTGCCCATGGCCTCCCAAGGCTTGGGAGCACCACA
Source organism: Cocos nucifera (assembly GCA_006176705.1). Classification (NCBI taxonomy): domain Eukaryota; kingdom Viridiplantae; phylum Streptophyta; class Magnoliopsida; order Arecales; family Arecaceae; genus Cocos; species Cocos nucifera. The sequence continues at coordinate 359,151 of QRFJ01000189.1, forward strand.
CCACCTACACTTACTTCCTCTGAGAAGGAATCTAAGCACTCTTGGAAGATGGAGTTATTTAATTTTTATAAAAGTGAAGAGATCTATTGGAAGGAAAGGGCTAAGGCTCAATGGATCAAAAAGGGTGATGGAAATACTGTCTATTTCAATCGAATTGCTAATTTTCATAAAATTAAGGAAGAATTAGATCTCTCATATTTCTTAGGAGAGTTGCCAATTCATTGAGCATAAGAAGATCCTCAAGACCCTTACCAATTACTTTAAAAAAATCTTTGCAAAATATTAAAAGCCTTTGGTAAAGTTGGATTGGAGATCCTTGTATCCTTCAAACCTTCCTAAGCTCAAAGATCTTGATGCTCCTTTTTCTATAGATGAAATCAAAGACATTGTTTTAACCAAAAAAAAAAAATGACATTGTCTTCAGTTTTCTCTGAGACAAGAGCCCGAGCCTAGATGGATTTTCTATGATTTTCTTTCAGTAATTTTGGGATCTTAGAGCTCCTGACATCATCTCTCTCTTTTATCAGTTGTATGATAGTAATGTGGATCTATCTTGGTTGAATGATGCTTATTTCTATCTTATCCTTAAAAGGGATGCGGCCTCTTACCCCTTAGATGTCTGACCTATAATTCTACTACACTCTTCTATTAAAATTATCTCTAAAGTACTTGCAAAGCATTTGCAACCTCTCATGAATTTGCTTATTGATCCTATTCAAATTGCCTTCATCAAAGGGAGATCTATTCTTGATAGTGTTTTTTGTGCCCATAAAATTATTCACTACTGTAAAAAAAATGAAAATCATGCAAACTAGACTTCTCTATGGCTTTTGATAATCTAGATTTCAACTATTTAATGGATCTCTTTCTTCACTAGGATTTTCCTCGAAATGGTGTGGTGGGATTAAAAATATATTTTTCTCTTCCAAGGCAGTGGTTTGTGCCAACGATGAATAAGATGCTCGATTCTTTTTTATAAAAAAGGTGTACGGCAAGGGGATCCTTTGTCCCCTTACCTCTTCTCTTTGGTGGTTGACCTCTTTCGAAACTCATTGGTAATGCCAAACTAGCAAATATCTTTAAAGATATCAAAGTGATAGAGATTTTTCAATATGTTGATGGCATCTTAATCTTTGCTCAAAGTGACAAAAGATCCTTTGATGTCTTAAAATTAATTTTTTATTCTTTTGAGCTCCTTTCAGGTCTCTCAAGTTAACTACTTGAAATATTTGGTGGCACCAATTGACCCTGCTAACACTTTGGGGGAGGTCTTTGCATCCTGGTTGAATTGCAAAGCTTCCTCCTTACCTATTAAGTATCTTTGGATTTCATTGAAAGCGGGCATGTAATCTATGGAATTTTGATTGGTTGCCACTTATCCAATCCTTTGAAGCTCAATGCGCATCGTGGAAAAGAAAATTGTTATCCTTTTGGGATGGTTAACACTTGTGAACTCCAATATTCTTTATTTAATCCTAGCTCATTTTCTTTCTCTATACAAGTTGTTCATGGACGAAGTCTTATCTTATCCCAATAGATCTCAAACTGTTGAGAGGTTGAGATATATTATTGTATCTATTATCCTCGAACAGAATATGAATCATATTCTATTTTGTACATCATCTATTTAAAAGAGATAGAATGCAGCATAAAAGTGAGAACTTTTTCATCTCTCACCATTATAAGAAAATAGATCTTTTATGATAAAATTATTTACAATGAAAAAAAATTTATTACAAATAAAGATATTTGCGATGAAAAAAACATCCATCGTAAATGATTTTTATTTATGATGAAAATTTTTTTCATCATAAATAATTAATTATTTATAATAAAAATATATTTTATGTCATAAATAATAATTATTTATGATAATTTTTTTATCATAAATAATCTATCCTAAATAAATTATTTAAAAAATTAAAAAATACTAGATTATTTACAATAAAAAATTTTTATCATAAATAATCGATTATTTTTGATGAAATCAAGTTTTATGTCATAAATAATTGATTATTTACTATAAAAATTTTACATCATAAATAATTTGATGAATATAAATCATTTAAAAAATTAAAAATATCAAATTATTTACTATAAATTTTTTTATCATAAATAATTAATTATTTTTTATGGAATCATGTTTTACATCATAAATAATCTATTATTTATGATGAATATTTTCCATTATAAATAATTTGATAAAAATAAATTATTTAAAAAATTAAAAATATAAGATTATTTATGATGAAAAATATCCATCATAAATAATAGATTATTTTTGATGGAATAAAGATTTATTTCATAAATAAATATTATTTATGATAAAAACTTTTCATCATAAATAATCTAATCAAAATAAATTATTTTAAAAATTAAAAAGCTAAATTATTTATGATAAAAAATTTTCATTGAAAATAATTTATTATTTTTAATGAAATCAAGTTTTACATCATAAATAATCTATTATTTATAATAAAAATATTATGTTGCTAATAATCTAACCAAAAGAATTATTTAAAAAATTAAAAATGCTAAATTATTTATGATGAAAAATTTTCATCATAAATAATTAATTATTTTTTATGGAATCATGTTTTATGTTGCAAATAATTAATTATTTATAATAAAAATTTTCCATCATAAATAATTTGATCAAAATAAATTATTTAAAAAATAAAAAATATAAGATTATTTATGATAAAAAATATCTATCATAAATAATAAATTATTTTTAATGCAATAAAGATTTATGTCATAAATAATTCATTATGTGCATCAAAAATTTTCTATCACAAATAATCTGATCAAAATAAATTATTTAAAAAATTAAAAAATTTAGATTATTTATGATATAATTTTTTTGTTATAAATAATTAATTATTTATGAGATAACCCATATATTCATTGTAAATAATCGACTATTTATGATGAAAAATTTTTATCATAAATAATTTAACCATAATTTTAAATTTAAAGAAAGAAAAATATGGACTATTTTAAAAATAAAAAAGAGCAAAGATGTGCCATACATGACCGATGTGATAGGATTGAGAGGTACGAGCACATCCACTATTAGCTAGCCCACAAGCAAATTAATATTTTTTTTAATTTTTTTTAAAAATTAATATTTTTTTAAAAAAATATATCTATTTTTTTCTAAATATTATATAGTTTTTAAATTTAAAATTTACCTTCATCATTCATTATTTAAGTAATTATGATGCGAGTATTGTCATAAAATATTATCTCGATCTGGTAGCTCTAGTTATGTAGATCGATAAAATTTAATTTCGATGGTCATAAATGATCGCATAATGATATAATAAATAAAAATCATCGATGGATCTAAAATTTTATAATAATGATCTCTGTGATATTTATAGAAAACTATCAAAATTTTACTTCAATTGATTTTCATTATCATAGTCAATTTAACATGGAATGATTTGGACTGTTAAATAAAAAATGAGAAATCAAAAGGCCAAACAGCGTTTGATTAAGATGATGTTTTAGATAAATGATCTTTGCTATTATTTTCATTATTTATACAATGGTGATCGTAAAATTCAAACTGTATATATATGAACCATCCATATTAAGCAGATCTTAAAAAAATATAAGTATGATTACTTAAGAACTTTAAGAATAAGTATAAAAAAACATGTAGTTTTGGATCGTTCATATACATGTGGTTTGAATTTTATGATCACCACTATACAAATAATGAAAATAGTAGCAAAGATTATTTATCTAAAAAATTATCTTAATCGGACACTGTTTGGCCTTTTGATCATTCATTTTTTATTTAACAGTCCAAATTATTTCATATTAAATTGATCATGATAATAATATCTGATTGAAGTAAAATTTTGATAGTACACCATAAATATCACAAAGATCATTATTGCAAAATTTTGAATCCATTAGTAGTTTCTATCTATCAGATCATCATACGATCGTTTGTGACCGTCGAAATTAAATTTTATCGATCTGCATTACTAGAGCTACCAGATCGAGATGATATTTTGTGATGATGCTTATATGATAATTACTTAAATAATAAATAGTGAAGATAAACTTTAAATTTTAAAATTATATAATATTTAGAGAATAATAATTTTTTAAAAAATATTAATTTTTTAAAAAATTTAAAAAAAATTTAATTTGCCCATGGGCTAGCTAATAGTGGACGTACTTGCATTGCTCAACCCCATCGCATTGGCCATGCATAGCATATTTTTGCCCTTTTTTAAAAAAAATTTGTTGCAAAAAATTTGATCTTTCTTAATTATTTATATTTTTTATGTATCAAAGATAATTGGCAATGAAAATTAACTCTACATCATAAATAATTATTATTTATGATGGAATATTTTCATCTTTTTTTAAAATTTTTTAAATTATTTATTTATGGAAATTTTTTTATAATAGAAATATTCCATCATAAATAAAAATTATTTATGACGTAAATCTATTTTCCATTATAAATAATTTTTATTTATAATAAAATATTTTCATTATAAATATTCTCATTTTTTTAATTTTTTAAATTATTTGTGTATGAAAAATTATTTATGATGAAAATATTTCATTGCAAATAAAAATTATTTACGATGTAAAACCATTTTTTGCAATAAATAATTTTTATTTATGATGAAATATTTCCATCACAAATATTCTTATTTTTTTTAATTTTTTAAATTATTATTTTATGGAAAATTATTTATGAAGGAAATATTTCATCATAAATAATAATTATTTATGACGTAAAATCTTTTTCGATTGCAAATAATTTTTATTTGTGATGGAATACTTCCATCGTAAATATTCTAATCTTTTTATTTTTTTAAAATTATTTATGTATGAAAAATTATTTATGATAAAAAATTTTTATCATAAATAATTCTTATTTGCGATGTAAATTTCAATTTTGTAGAAAATAATTTTATCAAATATTTTAATTTTTTTGGAGAGAAAATTTTTTTTCTAAAAAAATAATTAACAAGAATTATTAGCAACGAAATTGCCTTTTTCGTCGCTAAAAATAATTATGGTGATGAAATTTGTGTTGTTAAAAGTCCATCGTTAAAAGCTTTTAAATATCCCCTCCCACTACGTTCATACGAAATCCACTCTCGCTCCCTCGAAATCCACTCTTGCCCCCTCGTCTTCTCTCTCCCCCTCCTCGTTGGTTTTCACTGATCGACGATCGGATCTCCCACTGCAGTCGCTTTTGCCACCGCCGTTGTCACCACCATTGCTGTTGCCGATGGTAAGTTTTTTTTTGTTCTCTTTCGATCGTCTAGGGGGCCGCGGGTGTTTTCATATGGTGGTCGACGGCGGACGGTGGGGTGTAGAGGATGGGTGCAACTGTAGGGGAGGGGGCCATGTGGGGTGGGGGACTGCAGAGCGGTGGTGATAGGATGGGTTGGGCGGCGTAGGTGTTTCCATGAGGTGGCCAATGGTGGGTGGGGGGCATGGAGGGTGGGTGTCAACTGCAAGGGATGGGTAGCCATGAGGGGTGGTTGCTGGCTGTAGGGGATGGGGGGCCACGGGACGGTGGTGATGGGATGGGTTGGAGGCCATAGATGTTTCTGTGCGGTGGCGATGGCAGGCGGTGGGCACGAAGGGTAGGTGTCGGGCTGCAGGGGTGTGGTGGCCGCTAGGGGTCGAGGGCCATGTGGGGTAGGGGGCCTTGGGGCGGTGGTGACAGGATGGGTGGGGGGCCACGGGCATCGGTGGTGGGCGACAGAGGGGCACCACAGAGGTGGCGGTCCGCGATGGGTTTTGAATGAGTGGCACCATTGGGGGTGAGGGTCCACGGGGGATGGGGCGTGGAGAGGCGACGGTGATAATAACAAATAATAATAATAATGATAATGATAATGATAATAATAATAGTAAAAATAATAATAATAATAATAATAGTAAGAATAATAATAATAATAATGGTAAAAGTAGTAATAATAATGAAAATAATAAAATAGTAATAATAGTAATAATAGTAATAATAATAATAGTAATAGTAGTAGTAAGAATTATAATAATAGTAAAAATAGTAATAATAATAATAGTAGTAATAGGATTGATCTGTCGTCCAATAAAGTTGAAGTTGATTTTATATTTGATAATCTTGATGATTTGGAGGACGACGATTAGTTCCTAAATGATGATGAGATAGAAGACGATACATTAATCGATTATTATGATTCAGAGGAAGATCTAAAAATCGATGAGGATATGGATATTGATAAGTAGATCTGTATCCTTTGTTGAATCTTTTCTTGCAATAATGGTATGCAATACAATTCTATTCATTAGAATTTATATATTTTTTACTATTATTATTTATTATTATATTCATTTATATGTCAAGTTAATTATATGCATAGTTTAAGCATTGCAAGTATTGCACCGAGAGCGAGACGACGACATTCAAGTTCTTAGCCTACCCTTGAGCCTTCCCCCATTTTCATTGCTGCACCATCGTAGTCACCAGAGGGCCCTATAGAGGTGGGTCCAAGTAAGGCGGATTCGAGTGAGTCGATCTCGATTGGTATTTTCATATTTTTTATGTAATAAAATTTAATTTTAATCTACCTATTAGGTTTATAGATGGCTATCATACTAATATTTTATTCATTATTTTTTCAGACCATTTTCTATTGGTGGTGTGGTGAGGTGAGGACGAGGTCCGTTGAAGAACCTCATCCTTGAGCATTGGAGATGCGAGCACGAGGGACAGCATCTCCGTATCAAAATTCTATCAGACTATACCAGGCCTATTAGGAGATGGTGCAAGCCATGGCAGACTGAGCTGGGCATCATTTGCCACAACTATGCCTAATGATGCTCTTCGATTGGCATCAGGTTACACAACCTCAAAGAATGATCTTCTATAGCTATTTACAGGTATAATAATATTTATTTAAATATTTAATTAACACTGTATTCTTATAATATTTGTTATTGGCAGGCTATATTTGAGATTATTGATTTTGAGTACGATCGTATGCGGTGAGCTGTAGATGATCATTTATACTCGTATTTCAAGAAGTATCGACATCGTATTTATCGTTACTGATATGCTATAGTGCATGACTAGAAGGTGGAGGTAGCATGACAGCGGCCATATGACAACATCAGTATCAAGGACTGGACTGTCATACGCCGCACGTATGAGGATCCGACATATCAGATAATTTTTTTATTTAAAATTTAATAATTGAATCATTTATTTTTAAATTTTGTTACTTATTAACTAATTTAACTATTAACTATGCATGATCGATGTGCGAAAAATGCTGCAAATCAAGCGAGATAGATAGTCTCGCATTGTAGGGGTTCAAGGCCATTCACTTGCCATATGGAGCAGAAGGTAAGTAATTTTTATTTATCATATTTTAACTCTTTAAATATTTAAAAATATATATATTAATTATTCTCAAATTGCATAGAGATATAAAGAGTGGCGAGCTTCCTGGTAGGATTGAGATCTATCAGTAGACCCATCAACGATGATCAGGAGACTAGATGGTCGGGAGCCAGGAACTTTACATAAGTTTTTTCAATAATTTTTTTATTGATATTTTAATTTTCAATACAAACTTAAAATAGCTATAACTTTAATTTTCAGAATCGTATGATAGACATTAGATCCCAGCCTATCTTAGATGACTCGACCGTACCCATAGATGACGAGATCTATGATGAAGTGCTTGGTACGAGATCTTGTTATGTTAGGGGCCTAGGGCATAGGATCATAGCTCCTACATCTTCATGCTCATCCAAGGCTGGCATCTATGCTGCCTACGATGCCCAACTGGTGGAGATACAGAGATAGGCTATTGAGAATCGATAGCGGACTGTTGAGTTGACTGCATGTATCAATGAGTATCAGCTATTTTAGATATAGATGATTGAGCAGATGGTATAGATGGAGCAGATGATGCAGCTAATGAGGCAGCAGCAGGTCGGTCTGAGCTCCTCTGAGTGCTCCCCTTCTTCGACCCGTTCTCATTCTCCAAATATTGCTGATGTCTGATGGCCGGCAGCCTATTTTCTCCTATTTTTATTTTTATTTTGGATCTTTTATATTTATTTACTAAAAAATATTTTTTATAATGAAATACTTTTTAAATAATGAAATGATGAAATTTATTATGGATGAAATGAAGAAATTTATTTATAGATTTTTTATTTTAATTTTATAAATTATAAATATAAATATTAAAAATATAAAATATATTTATTTATAATTTTTTAAAAAATAATTTATGACATAATTATTTGTAATGAAAATTTTTATCATAAATAAGCATTTATTTATGATGAAAAATATTCATCGCAAATAAGCTTTTGTGATAGAAATTTTTCATCACAAATAAGCTTTTATTTGCAATGAAAAATATCCATCGCGAATAATTGTGTTGCAAATAAAAACTTATTTGCGATGGAATATTTTCATCATAAATAGTTATTTATTTATGATGAAAAATTTTCATCACAATTAAGTTTTATTTGCGATGGATATTTGCCATCACAAATAGTTTTTTATTTGCAATAAAAATTTTTCATCATAAAAAATAATTATTTATGATAAAAAATTTTGGATTTTCATCGTAAATAATTTAATAAATAAAAAAAAATTTGACAAAATCTTTTCATCATAAAAAAATTTTATTAGAGATGAAAATGAATTTATCGTTGCTAATTATTATCTACAATCCTATTTTTTATGACGAAGAATTAGTGATGAAATTTTCGTCGCTAATAATTATTAGTGATGAAAATTGATTATTTGCGATGAATTTATTATGTCGTAAAATATAAGTTTTGTTGTATTGCACTACTGCATTGACACTTTCAAGATTTTGACTACCATTTGCCTAAAGCAATAAAATCTATTTCAGGCTTGTCCCACTCTGCCTCCTCAGGTACTGTACATCCTCTTTTCACCACTATATCTTATACTCATTTTGCTCCCTCATATCGTGTCCTTATAATGGCCATCACTAGTCATGATGAGCCTCAGACCTATTCTTAGGCATCTAAGGATCCTCGATGGCACCATGCTATAGCTCAGGAGATATTGGCTCTTAAGAATAATGATACATGAACTCTCAAGCCTCTTCCACCAGGAAAGAAACCCATGAGTTGCAAATGGGTTTATAAAATCAAGTACAGGACTAATGACACCATTGAGCGCTACAAAGCACACTTGGTGGCCAAGGGTTATACACAAGTTGAAAGCTTGGACTATACAAAAACCTTCTCCCCTATTGCTAAGATCACCACAAACCATTGTTTGATTGCTATTACTGCCATTAAACATTGGGAACTCCACCAATTAGATGTTCACAATGCTTTTCTTCATGGTGATCTTTATGAAGAGGTGTATATGCATCTACCACCTAGTTACACAAAACTTGGTGATAATAGATTTTGCCATCTTTACAAATCTCTGTATGGTTTAAAGCAGGCATCATGCTAATGGTTTCACAAACTCTCTAGCGCTCTATTGGAGTTTGGATTTTGATAATCAAAAGCGGATTCTTCATTATTTACATCTTATTCTAGAAGGTCTTTCACTGTAGTTCTAGTTTATATTGATGACTTGATCGTCGCTGGTAACAACACCTCCCATTGCCAAGCTATCAAGGATCTCTTGCATACCCATTTTCACATTAAAGACCTTGGTCTTCTCAAATACTTCCTTGGCATCGAAGTTGCTTGGTTTCCAAGTGTCATTTTCTTATGTCAACGTAAATATACATTGGATATTCTATCTGAGTTCGATTTGCTAGGTGCCAAACCTACTCCTTTTTCAATGGAATAGCAACTTTGGTTGTCAACCGACTCTGGCCCACCAATTCCTGGTCCAAGCCTGTATCGATGTCTTGTTGGGCGTCTCATCTATCTCACCATCACACGTCTGGACATCACATACTCTGTTCATATCCTTAGTCAATTTATGCAAGATCCTCATCAAGCTCATTTGGATGCCGCTATGCACATCTTGCGCTATTTGAAAGCCTCTCCCGGACAAGGAATTTTTCTCACATCTACAAGTATCTTATCTTTACAAGCATACTGTGACTCTGATTGGGCTAGTTGCCCCATGACACGCCGCTCTACTACCGGATATTTTACCATGCTTGGTCACTTTCCTCTCTCTTGGAAGATTAAAAAATAATCCGTAGTTTCCCACTCTTCTGTTGAAGCTGAATATAGGTCCACGACAGCAGCAACTTGTGAGTTACTTTGGCTTCGTGCTTTGCTTAAAGATCTCACGATCATTCATCATCAGCCCATGACTCTATTTTGTGATAATCAAGCAGCAATTCATATTGCTGCAAACCCGGTCTTCCATGAACGCACCAAACACATTGAAATAGATTGCCATTTCATCCATGATCATCTCGTGGCTAAGGATACCTCAACTGCTCATGTCTTAACTAATCTACAGCTTGCCGATATTTTCACCGAAGTATTGGATCGTGACCATTTTCTTCTTTTTCTACGCAAGTTGGGCATTCGTGATCTGCATGCTCCAACTTGAGGGGGCATCTTGGATGAAGTCTTATCTTATCCCGATAGATCTCAAAGTATTAAGAGATTGAGATATATTGTTGTTTCTATTATCCTTGAGAACTATATTCTATTTTGTACATCATCTATTTAAAAGAGATAGAATACAACAAAAAAAGTGAGAACTTTCACATAAATTTTACTGTTGCCTCCTTGGGTTTGCAATTAAATTGACAAAATCCGTCAGAGCTTCTTTTGGGATGCCGCAGACATGGTCTCTAGTTGCATTTGCAAAGCCAATTGGAAGAAAGTTTGTCTTCCAAAAGATGATGGGGGTCTTGGTGTTAAGGATCTGAAGCTCTTCAACAAATCTCTTTTCGCTAAGTGGGGCTAGAGATATTAAGTGATTCAGGCTTTTGGAGGAAATCGCTTAGCTGCTTTTATCTTAAAAGGTTTAAGCTTTCGCCATGTTGAAGGCCGAGGAACTTGTGTTCTAGATTATGGAAAGACATTGTTGCCCCTCTTCCCCATTCAGGAATAGATGTAGGTTTCTTGTTGGAAATGGGACTGCCAGATTCTTGGCTTCGTAATGCCCCCTCAAATTGCTATTTTCTGATCTCCATAAAGCTTGCAAAACCAAGCTTTACAATATGGCAAAATTCTATAATCATGCCACTGCAGTTTGGAACATTCCTTTCTCCAATCGCTTGAGCAGGTAGTCTAAATGGATATTCTCATATCGATCCCTGTTATAAGATAAATCTCTTTCCATAGATCCAAATAAGATATTTTGGCTTACTGATTCCAAAGGAGTTTTCTCAACTTCTTCCTTAAATAACTTTCAAGTGAGAAGAAGAATTAAGTAGTCTTTAGCCGGCCCAAACCATTTAGAGGTCCTCTACCCCTTCTAAGTTTAAAGGTTTCCTTTGGCTTGCTCTCTTAAACAAGTTTAATACTAGGGTTGTCCTCTCTACAAAGCTTAAATTCTTGGGTAACTGTAGTATTTGTGGTATGGCAGCCGAAACCAGAGACCATCTTTGTCTCAGTTGACCTTTTGCTGCTACCATTTGGGAAGTTATCTATACTAAGATCTCGGCTTGCCTCTCCCCTAATAATCTGACTTAATTTCTTCTCCCTTTGGACCAAGAGATACTTCCACGGTTCTGTTATACTGGCTATTACTTGCTTGTTGGCAGCTGTCTAGTGATGAGCAAAATGCTCGCATTTTTCTGTAGAAGCATTGTTCTTATGGGGTGTCATTGCTAATGCTCACAGTCTTGCTTCAGATTGGACCATTCTTAAGTTCAATGATATGTCTGGCTTCTCATTACTGTGGGCTAAACTCTTTGGCTCATCTTATGACTGATCTATGTAAATGCTGGATCCTTTTGGTTGGTCGAGACAATGATGATACGCTCTTAGTAATCCTCTGTGATCACATTTCTTAGGTACTACAGCTTCAGAGTCTCCTACTATTTTTTCCTCTGAATTCTTGATGCAACTGTTGACAATTTCTTCTTGCTGCCTTGTGTCAGAGTTCTTGGAGAGACAATGATGAAGTGTTATCTGAATATCTTTGATGCTACTCTCTAGCTGGTTTTCCTTTTCTAAGTCTCATTTTGCTCCCCCCCAAACGTATTCAAAAGGCGCTACTTCTAAAGTCAAGCACCCTATCATTTGAACACGTTGGGCTGCTGCGGTTATCCTCTTGGTCTTTAGAACTGACGTCTCAATGGAGGCTCTCATTTTTGGAAAGAATGCCATGTTTTGGTCGCCTTCCTTCATGTATCATCTGAAATGTTTTGTCCTTCTTGCTCAGCTGTCTCTGTTTAGAGATCCTATTTTTTTGAGATTGGAATAGCTACTGTAATTACTAAAGGGCTCTCAAGTTGTATGTTCTCTGATGTACAGATCTCTTGAGTAAAATTTGGTGACTCTATGCAAATGCGCAGAGCTCTCCTTGGTTTGTCAAAAAAAAAAAGGGTTGGAGCAAGATTCTTACGGTTGTGATGCAAGTAAACATTTTGCACTGTTCATCAAACCTCCCTGAAACACTGAATGTGCCTAATCTGCTCTGAACTTGTTTTACTAGTTAGTTCTTCCATCTAATTTACTCAAAAAAAAAAAAAAAAAAAAAAGATTCTTCCATCCAACCAAGGGAGATCACCAAATATGGTTTGACCATTTATCAGATAGTCCAATAGTTTGGATGAGAAAGAAGAGGCATGGTTTTTTTATTATTGCATTATCTTCGCGCGTCTTGCTATATAGTTGGCTACGTTGCAGTTTTTCTGTGCCCCCCCGTCAAGTTCTGGTAGCTTCATGCCTTTGTGCATGGAGTGGGAGAGATAGAAGGGATCAGATTTGTGTCGTTAAGAAGTCTGGTTTAGCTATGCTCCAGTTTTTCCATGCCACTAAATATATTTAGCGAATCCCTTTCAGCTTCATGCTTTGCACGTTGGAATATTACATCTAACACAAATTCGTAGACAGTATTAGTGGTTAGTTGAAAGGAGTCATATTTATTTTGAAGGGATCATTGCTATGGTTAGTTGTGCTTCTGGAGATGCTTCATTCTCCTGTGATTAGACGTCTGTGGAAGCATTCTCGTGCTGCGGTGCGGCCTTTTGATTACAAAATGTGGTTAAACATCAAGAATTTATTCCCCTCGAAGGCATTTGCAAAGCATGTCTTGCTGCTGCTTCTTTCTCCTTTTTCTTTTTCTTTTTTTTATCCGAGGTGAGCTCATGTAGCTTTGGTGGTGCTGTAGATGATGCCCAAATTTCAACTTACAGCCAGATGGTACCATGTTGTTAATTCCTGAAGATAATTTCGTGCTGTTTTTATTTCCAAAATAAAATATTAAATTTCTCTGGTGAGAAGTTGCAACTGTTCTTTTCCAAAAGATATAGCACCTATCGCTTTGGTATTTGTACTTGGTACAATAGATATCCCGCTGGAGTTTTATAGCTTCTGGATACCTAATCTACGTCACAAGTTCTGATTCAAATGCTTGTTTAACATGTTGTCCGTCACTGGGGGCAACTAAAGCTTTGCATATTGTTTTATAATAATCCTTTCCTCGCAACAACATCTTACACTACTGCTGCCAAACTTTTCTGCTTGTTAAATCCAACCGTGTCCTCTGTAAGTTATCTGGAAAAACAGCCATGCAGAACCTGGTTTTCCATGAACCGTCTTTACTGTTTTCCAGAGACCCATTTTCTGCTCAAATTGTTATTTGAGGCCTTTGGCTAGCTATCTGAAGAGCTCATTAGGTAACAATGTGCGATTGTGTGGTCCAATCATTGGTGTAATCATAGATCTCGTGTTCTTAATCACAGCATGATTTGTCTTATTATTTCTCACAGTTAAGTATTGGTCCTTCTCATATTCACCATCATGTGGCTATCAAATGTCATGTTCAACATGACATCGTATGTCTGGTAGCATGGCATGCATGAAACCTACATTTTTATTACACTCCTGAATGTGACAATTCACCAGATTTTGTTGCACGTTTTGATCTCTTTGTGGTCGGGTATGCTATATTTTATACTCGGTGGTTTTCTCATAAAGCTTTCATGATTTTGTGATCCCCAGTATTCATGTTGGAGCTGCAGCTGTTGTTTAAGAAGTGTGAGATCTTGAGCTGCCTGCATCATTGTCACGTTGGGAATACGTGATCAAATTTTATGAATTCACCTCACAATGAAGCTTTCTTTATACCACTATCTGAATTGACTAGATAAATTCCACAAGAACCAGGGTCGACGTTTCCCTTCTTATAAATGAAATCCAAAAGTCTGAAGATTTGGGCTGTTCCTCCCACCACCCAAGTATTTTGGATGCAGCAATTCATTAGAAAGTGGATTTTGTAATCTGAAGAATATATCCAGTCGAGGAAATAGAACAAAGGAAAGGTTCCTTTAAATCTTTTGTTCAACCTTTTTTAGAATCTTTTTGACGATCGAAAAGTTTTTCAAATACATTGCAAGGGGGATTGGATTTTAAATGAGGTGGTGGATGGTCTATTGTGTTACTGGAACTGTGGAAGTGATGAATACCCAGAAAGTGTGGAAATAAAGTTAGGTGCATGCACCAAGATGACTGGCTTTAAGTGGGCCATAACCGTTTGTACTTTGAAAGATGATAATCTTATGATAGCTCAAGCTGAGCAAAGAAAAAAATGCCTCGTCATCGTTTGGCATGGTCAATGTCAACTATTGTTAACTTACTGTCATGACCTTTTCCTATGGTAGGCTCTCGTGATAGAGTGGATCTTCTTCTCTCCCCCCACCCCTTTTTTTTGCTTTTTATAAATAATTTGATAGAGTGGATTTTATGCACTAATTAGATTGGAAGCTTATGATGAGTTCTAATCATACAGCTAGACTAGTAATGGTCGGTTTCTGATGAATTGAAAATATATTTGGCCTTTATATGCTCATTGCTTTAGGTCTCTTCTAGATGCTTTTGACGCCTGCAGTAGAATTTGAATCAGAATTGACTTGATAAATATTTTTCTTTATATGCTGACATGATCTTACTGATTAAATTTTTATCAGTTTAGCTCATCATGTATCATAATTTACTAGAAAGTTATATTGATCCGAATCAATGGTTAAGAAGGCAGGGCACTCTGAACATTTACCATATTATAGCATGGGCAATAATTGTCTTTGCTCTGGTGTGCACTGAGAGCGCTCTATTTGGTTGTGAAGGGTTTATGGAAGCAAAAAGTTTAGGTATGTTCCATGCTTACAGATGAACTTAGGTAAGTTGTTGCCTCATGATTTAAGCTCGTTTAATAGTTCTGAGAAACTCGGTGGGCTTGTGACTTGGCATTGAAGGCATTTGATAGTTCAAGATAGCCAAGTTTCTTTTGGAAGAAGTGTGATGTTCCCATTCTTAGAAAGGAAGGAAATTAGCCAGACCAATTTACAGACTAGGCATAGAGAATGGTCACATCGCTCTATTTTGATGCTATCTGGTAAAGATTCTATTTTTTTTATTTTTATGTATGAGTATTGATAGAGTAGTCAGTTTATTTTGAACATTGATGAAGACTGCATTCAAACCGTTTCTTGTGAAGAAGACATCATGGCATGGCAACAGGGTTGGTAGTCCTGTGTCATGGAGACACCAAGGTCCTATTTGCAACCCAATGTTAGAGGGGATTTGTACATATAGATAAGCATAGATTCCACTCTAAAATAATTCATCCTTTAAGTTTGTTGCATTGAGGTTTTGCATGCTTTGGTTAATTAGTTTGAGTTTTTATTTCCTTTAGCAGCTCATATTTAGTTTGCATGCATTCAAAGGCTCCCTTCCTTCTCTTGTCATCCGAGAGTGTCCTTTGTTTTGAAGTTCTTCATCCATCTTCCTTCCACCAACTGGATTAGTTGTTTGATGGCTTGTCATTTTATCAAGATTAGATTGCAGGTTAGATTCAATTCTTTTTCCTCTTATCCTTTCACTTGATAGCAACTCAGCATGTTCACTAATGGTGGCAAGTGGATTGGGTCGGACAAGATATTGAGCGGATTGGATATATGATAAATTAAAAAACTATCAATTTAAATCTAATTTATTTATTAAATAGGTTAAAAATAGAGATCCAAATTTGATCATTTTACCAAACAAGTCATCTAGCTCGATCTATAATAGGTTACGACAAATTAAATAGGTTAAATAGTAAAGCATTGCTGCCCTTAATATTCACCCAAGAATATCAAGACTCTTTGCATATTTGCAAATCTATATACTTCTTCTATCTTTTTAATTGCTTTTACTCTTCATGTTTATCTAGGTGACCTCTAAAAAGAAAGTTTGGATTTCAGTTCATCATCCTGAGGGAAGAGATGTCGGTGGTTGCGAAATATTTTCCAAAAGCAAAATAATTGCACGTCAGAACTAGCAAGTAGTGATCTCCTTTATCTTGCGTGTAAATATATATGCAAGCTATCTTCCTTTGTTTCCATCTTTGATGAAAGTATGCATGACATCTTTTTGTTATCAGGATTGCACAAAATAACAGCGCCATAACAACCGCCACAAAATCTTCTGACTTAATTTCTTCACATGGGGAAAACATAAAAAGCATATAGTCCTAGCAGATGTGTGATAAAATCATCTTTCCAACTGGATAAATTACCGATCGGAAAATGGTAAAACAATGAAACTATCTCGTAAGAATGGTGAAGAATCAAGGCTTAGCTCGTAAGCAATTGCTAGAGTGAAGGGCCACATCTAATATTTAAGTTTTGCAGGTGTTAAACCCTAGTTCCTCGGCACCGCCCCCCTAATTGTATGGGATACATAGAGTACCGATGGTTACAATTGTTCCTTTATTCTCTTTGCATGAATGGGTTTTCGAGTCCATGCTGAATTCTAAAAAATTCTTACGATCCGAATACATGATAGAGCTCACGCCGGACTCAATTATGCCAGTCGCTAATGGAATCATCGATCAAAAGTTTCCATGTAACCGAGTTGCAAGAAATTTTTGCTTGTAGGAATTCTGACAGCATAGATACATGGTGAGCTCTTTTGAAGGGTGTCATCTGGTTCAGTTATGGAAACCAGTGGTGATATCACCTTAGATTAGACTACCAAAAGTGGACATGCGCTCAAGTTGCAAGAAACGTCATGGATCACACAACACCTGCTGCCAAAGTAGTCGCTCGCACTAGTTGCCCACTTGTATTTGGTGATTCCTACTTCCTCCAGGCATGCTATAATGACCAATTACATGCAGCGTTCTCCTCACAACGGGGCTAATACCATGCAAGTATTGAGGAAAGACATGGCCATAAATTGAACCTTAATCCAATCATTTTATCCTTGGTGCATAACTGACCTGTTCCTAGACCATTATTTCCCATTTTGAAACTCGGTAACTTTAGCTTTATAAGCTACCAGTCTCAGGTCTATTACATGCTACCCCATCCACCAAAAGAAAAGGTCAAAAAAAAAAAGAAGGAAAAGAAAATCCTCACAAACCTTATACTTTAGCCAGTTCTAGTACTTTCTCTGACAACGTATCGGTCAAAGAAAAGACCTTATGTATGAGAGTGAAATCCTACTTATCGTCACATGCAATTCCCTTCACCTTTCCAAACACCAGAATAGCTTTACCTTCAAGTATTCAGCAAGTCCACATGCTGGTTAGGTACCATTCAGGCATGGTCCCTCTCACAGACATATATAAAAGGAGGAAGCACAAACATCTCCTATCCACATGGATGGGCATGTAGCGCCAAGTTACAAATAAAATAATGGTCCCATATTAAGACAGTGGAATAATCCCATATGTTTGCACTTTAAACAATGGTTGATGGTTGATACCCACTCTTTTCCCAAGTCCTATTAGAATAAATCCCGTCTCCTTGCTTTCATGTATTCATCCTTCTTGCATCTATCCCTGTAACATAGCTCCACTTCCATGTGGCTAACCTGCAGTTGGCCAAAATTAAGATAAGGCAGAAAAAGAGGTGACAACAAAAGCAACTGCCTTGGGACCTAAAGCAACTGTTTCCCAACCACTAGAATTTTGGAAGCCAAATTATTAAAAAAAAGAAAAGAAGAGTGATTTTAGTCCACACCAAATCTTTTATTGTGATATCGTGCCACCCACTATCCATAGAATCTTTTCTTATATAGTGTTGTATTATCTTTAGTTTTTTTGTGTGGGAATTGTACTTTCCTTGGTTAGAAGAGGGAGCTCTCTCTCTCTGAATTGCACTGTCCATCTGTTTATTTTGGATAAGGATGGTAACAATCTTGTGGATGGGCTGCGCTCTCACAGTCCACCAAAATAGACCTTGTGGAATCTATGGGCACAAGACCTGGATGATGTGTCCCATAGGTTTCCTTTTTGTGAGTCATGCTATGTGGTTTTGTAGTTTGTACGCTCGTAAATATGAAATTAACTGCTGCTTCAAGTTACGAGTCATGGTGGTGTCTTTTTTTTTCTGTTGGTAATTGTTGATTGAGGTCTGATTGCACTTTTTTTGTTGATTACGTGTACTTGTGGTATCTTTTCTTACCCTGACGTGCTTTGATGTTTATAGATATCTTACTTGGATTATGACTTATATGAGTGAAAATAATTTGATGGCATTTACACATAAAATCCGACCGCCGAAGAACTGGTTGTATGCGAATAATGATCAGATTGATAGTTTCATTGGTGTTTGTGATAAGATGACAAATATAGAATCGACCTTAGTTGTTGATAGACAAGAAGAGAGGTGGTCTGATGTTTGGCATGGTTGGAGTAAATTCTAAGTTAACATTTGTTATAGTTTTGTTTCTAATGTATTGATGGTGGACTTGTAAATCATGCATTGCTTTCATTAAAAATGACGACGACGACGACGACGACGACGACGACGACGACCGTGTGACAACAAAAATAACAATGAGAGCTCATGTATATTCTATTGGAATTAATGTTATGATTAAACATCAGGACGAACAACATGTCTTGTAATATCAAGCCTTAATAAGTCTCTCGTATTGAATTTATTTCAAATATTTCTGGGAAGAAATCTGTGTTACGCAACCTTAATACAGGGTTGCATGGGACCGATCCGTGTTAGCAATTTACTAGACTCAGTGGAGGGAAAGAAATGATAGAATATTTTTTGCATAAAGAAAGATCAGCCGATGCTATCTTTATTACTGCTTTACATCCATAAAAAGATTAGAGTTGATGGGCTTTGAGTATGGCTTTTGAGAATGAACATATATGTTTTCTTGAGAGAGATCAAATTCAATTTGGTAAGGCTAGCTTTGAGGTTATAGACCAACCCTTGGCTTTTGAAACAATTACTATCAACTAGCCTTTGGATAAAAATCACTAAACTTATGCCTAACTTGGTTTGGGGTTTTGCAACCAGGTGACAAAGATAACCATATTTATTACTAAGAGCAATTAATTTTTTAACCATATTTATTACTAGGTGCAATTAATTTTTTAGCAACATATATAGATGGAGAAATTAGACAAGAATTTCTATATCATTTAAAAAAAAAGAAGAAAAAGACATGCAATATTACTACATTAAAATTTGTAGTCATAAAGGCTTCACCTTGTATGCAATCTACATATATCATAGTTATCCAAGGTTTAGATATTAGCATACACCAACCAAGCCGAATGTGAAACATTTGCTTGTTACATGGAGATTTATGACCAATACGACAACACTCGGTTTACACAAATCATGGATTAAATTATTTTAAACTCAACCATTATTTATTTTTTAAAGAAAAACACTCAATTATTAGTTAACTAAGCCCTCTCTCGCAGAAGTAGAAGATTCTAATGCCTTATTTATCATGAGCCTTGTGCACCTGAAGCTATCTCCTCCAACAATTTCCCTGGCTAGAACAAAGTGCGTTAGAAGCCACTAAAAATACGGCAAACCAAGAGCTGTTGGGGAATCTTCTACGCGTGTACGTTGAGAAGACAATAAACCCAACCATGGGTAAAGGAACAGTTTCTAAGAGTTGGGGTTGCAATCTTTTACACGGCAGGAATAATTCATTTTTCCTCGTGCGAGTCGGGTGATGGATTGTATGAATTGATTGATGGATTGTGCAAATATCGCTTCAAGTTCTGTACAGGCCAATGAATGAAAGAGTTTAAATACTTTAAGAGCTGTATGGGATATGATCCAATAAAAAGTATTGCGAAAAAAAGATCAATCATCCTTTCATACGAGAAATACAATCAAAATCAGTTTCCAAACACGTAAACTAAAGCCGGCAACAATCGAATAATAAGATTGCCGTGTTGATAATGCTTTATAAGACCATGTGTCCTAATGACGTCCACCATCTAGGAGCAGCAGCAAGCAGTCCCTTTCTCTGACGCGACCCAAGCCTCCCGTCTCGGTGCGCACCATGCGACCTCGTGGGCAAGCCAATCGGATCCACAGTCTCACACGTGCAAACCAATGACAGCTCGACACCTATCCCTTCATTCCCTCCCCCCGTTCCTTCGCGATTAAGCGAACTCCGCTGCCGGCTCCCTTGCCCAAAGCTCTCGCATACAAACCTCGTACCCGCAGAAATCTCCATGCGGTATCATTAAATCGCTTTCCTGAAACACAATATACGATGGTCAGGGATGCAGCAAGCTAAAACACGCCAGACCCAACTATCGATCTATTCATTTTGTTACTAACCAAAGTTAATTGTTGATCCCCATCTCATGTGGGACTCAAATTAATCACGGAGAAATTTACACGAATGGGGTGGTAACGGGGGGCTTCAGGAACGAAACCAGCGTTGCACCGGGGTGGAAAAAATGAAAGGAAGAAGAACCCAGAGACCTTGTTTCTTCCACCACTTAGTGCTCCTACTTTCGCCCGCCGCATGGATACGACCACTCCTTCTCCTGCCGCCACGTCACCAAATCTTCGCTACAGTGGGTCCCACACCTAGTTCCCCACGGCTATAAATTCCCCTCCCCTCCACCTCGGTTCTTCCCTTTTTCTTCCCCTTCCCTCCTGCCCTCCCCTCCCTTAGCTTAATTTGCAAATAGGTCCTCCATGCTGTCCTTGGACGAAATTTTCTCCCAGCCCCTTCCGGGCCTCGAAGGCGACTTCGGCTTCACCCCCTGGCATGCCCCGGCCCCGGACCGCGCTCCGGCTCCGGCTTCGACCGCCTGTGTAGAAGAACCGGAGCAGGCCGCCCTTTTGCCGGAGGAGGAGCGCCGGCGCCGGCGCAGAATCTCGAACCGCGAGTCCGCCCGCCGCTCCCGCATGCGGAAGCAGCGCCACCTCGAGGATCTACGGACCCAGACCGGCCAGCTCCGCTCCGAGAACCAGGCCCTCGCCGATCGGCTCGTCGATGTCGTCCATCGCTGCCTCCTCTTTCGCCGCGACAACGATCGGCTCCGCGCCGAGTCCACCGCGCTCAGCCACCGTCTCTCCGCTCTGCGCCACCTCCTCGTCGTCCGGCAGCTTCGCCTACTCTCCTCTCCCCTGCCGCCGGCGCCGGTCGCCGCCCGGGGCGGCTTTGCTTCCGCCTACGAACAGACCCTCGCGTCGCTGATCGCTTAAAATATTTAAAACTTGGGAAATTTTTAAATTGGATAATGTGGAAGGAGATGGAAAAGCGACAAAAGAAAGCCAGCCACTGCTCCCTCTCTCTCTCTTCTATATAAATTCAAACCGGCTTCAGGAAAATGGGTTTTTTTTTTTTGGCGGAATTTGCTTTTTTTTTTTTTTTGGAAGGAGGTTCGTGTAAATTTATAATAATAATATATATATATATATATATATATATATATATATATATATATATATTTTTTTTTTTTTTTTTTTTTTTTTTTTTTTTTTTTTTTTTTCGTGTTTCTACGCACGAAATGGATAAAAGCGAAGACATTGAAACCGGCGAGATATCGACGACATTTTGACGTTTTATAGCGTGATGACGGAAGCGCTCTGACTCCTGTGGAGAAGACTCGCGAACTTCTTCTAATTTCATAAAATAAAATAAATGGAGGTAGAGGTGCTTAGACGTGCCGTTGACCGTGCTGTAGCGTTGAGATTCGTGTGCAACTGGATGGATGGGGGAGATCATAATTGGATGTTTAGCGTGTAGTTTGACATTTAAAGGCATGATTGCGTTGCCTTCTTTTCTGTATAAAGCTTAGCGTGAAATAAGGGGATTTTGGATAATTTAATTAATGGATTACCTGTCAATCAGCTTAATTTTTCTTTCACGATTGCCACGTCAAAAAGGGGAGGCGTGCCAATTTTCAAGTGATAATTTTGGCGCTTTATGTTTGTTTGTAGCGGACAGGAATTGTATAAGAAGAATCCAGCGAATATTTAATTGCTTTGAGATATGCATAGGATGAAATCTAATGGATGTGTAAAAGAAGGATGGATACAATCGAACTCTATTTAGTGGGGAGTTGGAGTGCTTGTACACTTACTATGGCCCTCGTCAGAAGCATGAAACTGGCAGCTCAATGCAAACAAAAATTCCTCTATTAACAGTTTCTCCATTTGGATTAGACCCCCATTGTTCTATGGAGGTTCTTTGAAAAATTAAAGTAATTTAAGCAGGCTGGATTTCGCAAGGCTAGATTAGATTGGATTAAATTTGATCATGCAAACGTAAAATTGGTTTCGGTTAAGTCATGTCACGTTAGGTCAGGCTATAATTGGTCTCGGGTTTAGCCGATGTTTATGGAAACTTGATCCAAGCCCAAGCTCTACCTAATGAATTACAAGTGAGCCTAGCTTGAAATTGCGCTGACTTGAACTAATTTGGGACCTGATAACAAATAACAGGCAGATAAGGAATTCTCTCCTTTCCCTTTTCAATTATCGTTACAAAAGAAAATATTTTATATGCTAATCGGAGATACAAAAAAATGTTCCTGAGCCTATTTAATGTTGGTTTGGCAACCTAATATTTGGACCATTCACTGGTATTGCACCAAATCCCAGAGTCATGCGGACTTTAGGGTTTTATTTTCTCCATAACAAATAAAATAAAAACAAGGAAGTCCCTTCTTCCCCTTTCTATACCCTTTTGCCACATGCTAGGAGGGACTTTTGGCGTGCATGAAACAAGTGCCCCGTAGCATTTTTCATTCGTATGATGGTAGACTTGCTTCAATAATTTACCTATAACTTGAAAGTATAGTCCCTAAAATAACACAAGGTTTAGTAATTTATCTAATACTACATATGTGATATACAGTAGCTAATACGTATATAAGTAATACAAATATCAGGTTGGACTGGATGGAACTATTCAGTTCACAAACCACTTGACCAAGTTAGGCTAATTTTAAGTCGAGACAAAACTGAAATGTTATTTCAGATCAAGAATCATTATGTTCTTGATTGGACCTCAGTGCTTGAACGGTTAAACGTTTGCATCTATCATAAAACTCGAGAATTTCCATCGATGATAAAAGAAAGTAGAAAAGAAGAAGTCAACATGAGGGAAGAGAAGATAGTCGATCACTTTTGAGGGGGCATCTTAAGTGTATGACATGTGAGAAGTAGAAATATATTGGCTCACTAGGTATTTGTTGCACAATACTTAGGACAATAATGCAAAAGGCATGATCCGTGACTCTTAAATTCACAAGAGAAGAACAGGTAGGCTTGGAAATGCAACGTTAAGAATCCTGATCGATTTGGAACCTCCAAAATGTAGAGTGGACCATATTAAGAATCGAAGTTCAAAACAATCTAATCCAAATGATATTGGTCATTAATTCTCATCACACTTCATCTTGGTGAGATTTTTTTACTTAAATAATGATGTATCGATACTGTTGAAAAAAACGTCTCGAATTTGATCCACAAGGAGCCCAAAGTAAAATCCGTAATACAGAGAAGCCTAGGAAAACATCCATGGCCTATAGTAGACCTTGGCCCAACCCGTAGGCATGGGGCCTACAAGTTGGGCATGGCCCAGCAGGCGCGTGCAGCTTAGGCACATGCAGCATAGGTGAGTGCGCAGACCCAGCACACGAGCATGCGCGCGGTATAGCACAAGCGATGCGGCTCACGATGAGCTGACATAGATACAGAGGGCGCAATCTATGTGCCCCCCACACGGTTCACAATACGCAATAGCATGGTTTATAGAGTTTGGCATGGTCTATGGTGCTGTTGTGGACCATTTAAGGGTTCACGGTTATTTCATGGGGTCTATGACCCTATTTGCCTTGATCTCGTGCATGTGGCATGATTGGATGGCTCTGGTGTGTTGTGGTGAGATCCAACAGGCCAGAAGGTTGTTTGGTTGTTGTCAAGAGTCCTGGATCATGTTCGACTTGTATTGGAATCGGTCTAAAGCTTATAAAAGGCCCAATAGGCTGACTATGATGGTGGTGTAGATCGGCATAAGATCAGAGATAGCTGATTTGTAGTAGTAGATCCTGAAGAGACACCAGCAGAGAGTTGAAGCAGCGGACTTTAGGCAGACTGCTAGGCAATAGACAGCGGTCATTTGATGCAGATCTCCTAGGGAAAGAAAGCTTTTGTGAGATAAGAGCTTCTTGTTGAAAGAGAGAGATTTATAAAAGTTGAATGTGTAGTTTCTCTTGTAATTATTTTCTTTTATAGTGAAGCCTTTGCATGTCCTGTAGAGATAGATCTTGGTCTAGTCCATATATTTGATTGTATCTTATTTTTATTTTTTTTCTACCATAATAAGTGGTATCAGATCTCCAATAGATACAAATATGGTTACAAAGGATATTACAAAACCAAATACAAAAGATAAGTAGAGCTTAAAATCTTAATAGAAAATCTTACTGATTATGCTAAATCATCTTTGGCTATTGAGGAGGTAGTCACATTGAGCTTGGACTGAAGATGCACAAAGTGAGAGGAGGCAAGGCCCTTAGTTAATCCATTCGCAGTTTGATCGTCAGAACTTATGAAGCGAATGATTAACTGTTTCAGAAAGACACGCTCTAGCGATAATAATTTCAATATGCTTCATACAAGCATGAAAGATTGGATTCACTATAAGATAAATAGCGGAGATATTATTGCACCATAAGATGGGAGGTTCCCATAATGGAAAGTATATTTTCCAGAGAAGTGATTGTATCCAAATAATCTCAGCTATAGCATTGGCTAGACTTTTATATTTAGATTCTATGCTAGATCAAGCAACAGTGTGTTGCTTTTTGGAGCCAGGAGATTAAGTTAGACCCTATAAAGATGAAAAATCCACTCATAGAATGTTCATTATCAGGATTACTAGTATAATAATCTACATCCGAGAAACCATGTAGTAAGGATATAGAACTTGGTCAAAGATAGATGCCATGAGAAATGATGCCCTTCAAATAATAGAGAATCCATTTTACAGTTACCGAGTGAGAAGTAGTAGGATAATGCATGAACCACTACAAGAAAATCAAGTATTAGCGACGGCAGAAAAGCCGTCTCTAATAGTAATATTTATCGATAGCTAATTATGACCAAAAATTTTTTTATCGCTAAAAGTCGTTAATTATTAGCGACGGTAATTCTGTCGCTAGTAATTATTAGTGACAGCTTTAGCCATGTAAGTACAGCTATCACTAATAGCTAGTAATTTTTTAAAAAAATTTGATAGTAACTTTATTAGCAATGGTAGCGACGGCGATGCCGTCCCTAATAACATTAGTGATGGTAATTTTACCATCGCTAATACTTATCATATTTTTTTTACTCATTCCACCACTGCCCCCTCTTTCTCTCACCTCGGGTCCCCTTGTTTCTCCCACCATCAGATCTTGCTTTCCTGAATCCTTGGCTGCCTGATCCTACTTTCCCGAGTCCATAGCTACCTTCCCCCATGAGCCCTCGTCTGCTTTCCATCTCTCCAAACCCTCTGCTGCCTCTCGCCTAGATATCTTTGGCCCAGCCCAGGCCCGACTAAAGCCCGGCCCGAGAGTGGGTCTAATACTGTCGACCCATATCCAACCCAAAACTAGTAGTGCTCTATTTACAAAGAGGCTACGATAACTACCTAATGTATCTAAAAAGTCTAGAGAGAGATGGAGGTGATACATTTTTGTTCTTACAGTTGTAGGGCAAGCTTAGACCTCTGTTACATCGTAAGCAATCGCTTACAGCCACCTCATTATTAAAGGTGCAGAAGAACTTGCAATGTCTTATTTATTAATGGCAGATCTGAGCCTTCTTCTTTTCCTCTTTCCTTTGTTTACTTTGTTGGTCTTTGATTTAAGTACTATTTTTAACCAATGGCAGTATTTTTCGGCCAAACTCGGATATGGATAGGGCCCAGTCCAGTTCTGATCCTAACTATGATGAAGATTTTAGATGACTGATTTTCAATTAATAATCCTTATTAGAATAGATATTATATTTTTTAAATTTTTTTATCGATCAATAATTATTCCATCATAAAAAAAATATTAACGATGGAATTTTGAGATTTTAGCAATGACAATCACGTTACTAATAAAAAATATTTTTTTATTCTAATTTTATTATTATTAGCGATTATAGATACTTATTAAAGACGATAAAATGCTATCACTAATAAATAAAAAAATAATTTTATTTTTAAATATATTTTTATAATTATTAGTGATAGAATAAAATTATTAGCGATGATATTTTACTGTCGCTAATAACCTCCCTCTTTTTCCCCCACCGCGTGCCTTCATTTCTAGGTTTGCCCTTCGTCGGCGACCGACCCCCTCTTTTCCCTACCTCTAGTCCACCCGCCATCCTCCTCTTTCTCCCACCTCCGATCCCCATTTTTGCCTGCCATGCCGTTGGATCCAGCATCCCCGAATACCTAGCCACCTCTCTGAGCCCCCGACCGTAAGCTCCCGACTGCCTTCCTCCTCCTCGAGCCTCCGACCACCTCCCACCTCCCTTCAGCCCGACCCCACAGCCTCGACCTACACCACCTTCTCACGGCCCTATCCGTGTGCCCTCATTTTCGTGGCTACATCCCCGAGCCACCGCCTCGGCCCCACCGTGCCACCCCTACCCCATTGCCCCTAGCCTGCGGCCCTGATCCTACGGCCCCTGATCCTACGGCCCCTGCCCCATCAGCCCGACCTTATGGCCCTGTTTGCGCACCCTCATCCCCACGGCTGCATCCTTGAGCCGATGTTCTATCCCCTCGTGCCTTAGTCCTTGTGTGCTAGCCCATGCCTCCTCGTACCTTAATCTCTGTGCACCAACCCATGCCTCAGTCCTGCACAGCAGCCCACCTTCTATTGTGAGTATTAGTGATGGCTAAAGCGATGGCTAATACCGTTACTAAAACTTTTTTTAAAATTATATTAATTAAGTATAATTTTTTACTAAAAAAATTAATTAATTAAATATTAATTTAATTAATTAGTTATATAATTAATTAATTAATTAATTATAAGTATAGAATTTGGGTCTTGGCATGTGGAGCATTCAGACCGAAGGAAGGTGTTGAGCAGCATTGCAAACATGGGGTCGAGGCATGCCTTGCGCGCTCAAGTCTTGGGTCCAAACTAGCATCCAAGACATCAACTCCCGCACACCTTGCACACTCAAGCCGAGGGAAGGTGCCGATCAATATTATGAATATGAAGAGCGTGCCCTGCGTGCTCGAGCCTCAAGTCTCAATTGACGTCCAAGACATCTAACCCTCGCACGCCCTGCACGCTTAGACTGATTGTGTTAATTTTTTAAAAAAATTATATTGCATAAAACCATAAACTCATCTTTTTTTGATTAATGTACATATTTTAATTTAGTTAAATTAGTTTTAAATTAATAATATTTAATTTAATTAGTTTTAAATTTTTAGGCCAATTTAAAGGAGGGGTGTGGCCTGGCCCAGTCCGGCCAATTTTCAGTTCTATTGCAATCCCACTCGTACTTTGGAAACTTCGGGATGGAATTTACCTAGATACCATGCTGGTGTGCTCGCGCAGCCTATTCGTCTGGCATGCTTCAAGTCTACATGAGTGGGACGCGCGTCCTGAACGTTCCCATTTGTAATGATGTCCTTTAGTTCTGCAATTATACTTTTAGAAATGCTACACTCTTAGTTCAAGAATGAGCTCATTGTCCTTGTAAAAGATGTACGTTAAAAGAAAAATACTTAATAGAGATACAATAGTTGTCCATTTATATAAAAGTGGATTTATGCCAAACTACAAGCATTGGTACCTGCATAGAGAGACATGGAAGATAATTGCAAGGGCTTCAGAGGCTCTACTTGTCCAAGACCTTACTAATGTGTAAGAGCTTAATGGTAACAGGCTTGAGTAGATAATTAACATATTTAGTAGGTTTGATCTGATTATTAGTGAAAGTGCATGTCATAATCTTTCAGGATAGCAACCGCCATAGCCATGATAGACTATAGGATTGCTATGGTTATAGCCATGCTTACCCTTTGGGATAGCAACCGTCATAATCATGCTTACTCTCAAGGTAGCAACCACTATAGCCATGATGGACTATAGGTTTGTTATGGTTATAGCCATGCTTATCCTCTAGAGTAGCAACTGTCATAGCCATGCTTACCCTTAAGGTAGCAACCGCCATAGTCATGATGGACAGTAGGGTTGCTATGGTAATAGCCATGATTATCCTCTAGGATAGCCGATGATAGCTCCAACTTATTCAGCAACTTAGGATTCATCTTGTCTCAAAAGGTTGCTGCAAGAGCCCAGAACGAAGGAAGTTGCAGTCACTCTGGTCGTAGTTGTCTGCTGAACGTGCTTAATAAGTGAGTTTAAAAAAGAGGAAAGATAAAGATACAAAGCTGCCAGTTGAAGAATTAAATTCTTGAAAATACCACCAGCTGTGTAGTCCCGTCAATCACGATCATTTGGAAACAACGCCCTATTCGCCAGGCTGACATCATCAACCTTAAATGCTAGAATATATGTGTGAAAGCATGTGAGTACGTCTTCTCGGATCCAAGGTATGACTTCAAAAATAGTCGTTTTATCTGATTCTCAAACTCAAAAGTAAAAGGATAGTGTTACAGTAGTAACGTAAATACCCCGGATCCATTATGATGGTATTGCGAATACCTCGGATCAATGTACTATCTTGAACATTTCATACCACCTGAGCTATCTGTGTGGTTGCGGATCCAACTACGGAGCCGAAGTATATGGATTTGAGCTATTTGCATTCAATCTAATCAGCGACTTGTTTAGCACGTGAGCTTCCTTAGTTACCTCAGTCGGTCGATTTTTCGATATGTGCAACAACTGTCCATCCTAAATAGATAAGCTCAGAAGCAACTAACTTTCCTGATCTCGCAGGAGCAGATAAGGGCTAGAATATCTTGTCCATAATAGCATGTCTAATAGCCTAACAACTTCAGAACCGCACGTTCCCACGGTTATTCAGCAATTTTCTTTATAAATAACCAAACTCCTGAGGATCAAGATAAGTAATCCATCTCAGAGAATCACTGGTTGCTACTGTTGTTCTCTAATTCTTAACTTAAGCATTGGAGGATTTTTGTCGGAGCAAAAATCTTCGATCTAGTTTTTATTTTGCATGTTACTCTAGCATGCCTGCTTAGAAGCCCACCTTTCAAAGCTTGTAGTTCTAGCATGCCTGCTCATCTTTCGATCTCAACTGGGATCCAGCAGCAACACATCCTATCCTCCTTGATGGAAATGGAGAGATGGAGGTGACCCCTGTTACAGCTGGTCCAGACGATTGCCGTTTGGGGACTCTGCAGAGTCATACATTTGACGAGGTCTTAATTGAGAGTGATTTGAATTCAGATCCATCACATTTAAGCGGGTCTACGGTGGATGAGTTCGATAGTTTGATAGACTTGGTAACTCCTTGCCCGCACCGGGTCCAGATCCCCTCAGCCCTGCTGCAGAGTCGTCAATACCACCTGGACTCGAACATGGGCCAGAAATTTTCTACATCTGCACTCGTGGCAAGAGGAAATCTAGAAGGGTGCGGCCTCATCTTTCTTTCTGGGCCAACATGCTTCGTTGAATTCTCAAAACCTGGAAACTTACCCTGCCCCAGATCTCCACGTCCTCTCCAACCAAGGTTCTGGGTGAGGAGAGCATTCATATTTCTCCTCCACGAGGTGGGCATCTCATAGCTTCTGTTGGCTATTCTCCTACGTGAGGAGAGTAGCTTCTCGCTGTTGGTGGTGCTCGGACAGGCCAAGGGATCAAAGTTAGGAGGGAGAGTAGACCTTCACTTGTGTCTGTGGACCAACCGAAAGAAACCTCTAAAGGCACTTTCGGAGGGAGTCGAGACATATTCATTCCGCCTTTCCCGGGCCGTGGATATTTTGGGGGGATTTCAAAGCTACCTGTAGGGTCCATGAGAGACGGTGTTGCCCCACCGAAAAAGGTTTCAAAGGCTTTTCTTTCCTTTGTTTGAGCTGCTCAGATGATGGACCTTCCTCTCGAAGGCCAATGTTTTGCATGGAGTAACCTAAGAGATAGCCCAATCTCGGCAAAGTTGGATAGGTTTCTTTTGTCTAAATAGATTAATGACCCATGTCCTAACTCCAAGCAAGAAGCCCTTCGTAACCCTTACTCCAATCATGTGCCTATCAGGTGCTCAAAAACCAAATGGGGCCTTCGGATTTGAACTAAGTTGGCTTCGCTTTGAGGGCGTCGATGAGCTGGTCATCAAGGCTTGGTCATCTTTTGCGCTTGTAGCTGCCAATCTTGTGTTCAAACTGAGAGCAACTAGGTACAGGTCCGCAGAGATCCGTACTTTCATGAGAGTTGAGAAGACCTAGCTGCTGAACCTAATTCGAGTTCGATCTCGAGGAAGTTAAGACGAGAGCCCGGAACGTGCTTCTTTCGGCGGCTAAATTTGGCATCTTCAAACAACTCTTTTCTTGAAATTTGGATTTTGCAAGACTAAATTATGACTCATCCCGAAGAATCGGACCCCAAAAACTCTTCTGACTTTCGGCCAAGCTGCATAAATATCATCATTGGTTTGGTTTGCCAATGTTTTGGCAAGCTGTCTATAAAATTTTTTAAATGATCTGATCTTATTGATGAAGCTCAGACGGCCGGCCTACATTAAAGGGAGGTGCATCATGGACAATATTTTGCGTCCTTCGCTACCGAGGGTGTGATTTGCAAGCTTGATTTAACGAAAGCCTTCGACATGGTTGGCCCTCATCAAACTGCTTGAAAAAGAAAACTTCCTTAGTATTTCAACTGGCTGGATTTCCAACTTCTTTCCTGCGAAATTAGGATGAACATGAAGGGAGGGATTGGGGATTGGATCTTGTGCGGGCGCCGGCAAGGAGATCCTCTATCGCCGCTTCGTTTCATTTTGGCAGTGTAGCGGCATCGGCTAAGATTTCTGAGAGATTTGGGAACCAATGAATTTGTGGAGGGACCAGGCCTCACGTTGGTGGTCTTCGAGGAGGAAAGGAAGCATCGTGTAGTTTTGTTTTGAGTTAGTTTTGGGACTCTAAATCAATTTTTGCAAGGGCCCGATCACGGACCTGAGGACGATTTGGCATGCTCGACCGTCTAGAAGTTCCTACTCCGCTCAAATGCCTAGAGATGCCTCTCAGTGGTGTCAAACAGACTGGCTTATCCTCCAAAGAATTGAAGATCATCTTGCTTGCTCCCCAAGTACTTATTTTTCAAGGGTGACCGTTCGGCCATTCATTTTGAAATAATTCACTTCCAAATAAGAAGAAGTGCCGTAAAAAAAAAGTAATTTATATTTGATAAAATCATTTGATAAATGTTTTCATCAATATTTGAGAAGTAATTTGTATTTAGTAATTCTTTCAAAACAAATATTTTTAACTATCAAATTATGAAAAAAAATATACAGTTAATATTATTCGAATAGATAAATAATTTTAGATATTTATTATGATTAATTTTAATTATATTCTTTTATTTTTATTTAATTAAAATATAAATAATAAAATAATAAAAAATATATTAAAGATTTTAATCGATATAAATATAATTGAATCAAGATGATACATATTGAATATTTTACATAAATTTTATATGATAATATATATGTATCAAAATATATTATTTACTAAATATTAAAAATTTACCCCAAAAAAGAATAATAACTCATACACGAGGAGAGTTCTAGATAATTTCATCTCTAATTCTATTATGCATCAACTCGATCCATAATAGTAGAAGACATCTTGCATTTCTATAGGAATTTCAGAACGCCCATCTCTTTCCTCAATCTCTAGCATAATGAGGACTTGTGCTCACAAAGGTAATAGAAAGAGATGAGTGCTAGCATGGGCGAGAGAGAAAGAGTCGATATGAGTGCTGAAGGGTGAAAACAATGGCTGGACAACCTCGTCGGTGGCCATGGAAATCTCACCGGTGATGAGTTTCAAATGGTAAAGAGGCAAAGAGGAAGATGAAATAGTGATGAGGTAGTCAAGCAATATGAAAATAATGAGAGGATTAGGTAAAAATAAATAGTAGTTATAGTAAATAATGATTTTAAATAAGAATATTTTTATCTTGAAAAAAATTAATTTTTTACTTTTACTTCCAAGAAGAAGCTTCAATTTTTTGCTTCCTTCCTGCAATAGAAAAATTGTCTATGCTACTATTCAGAAGTAGATTATTTTTTAAAATAAGCTTAACCAAACATCCTATTTTTTTAAAATAAATATTTTTTAAAAAATAAGTAGCTTCTTCTTTCCTCAAAAGCTTTGCCAAATAGGTCAACTTAGAGCCTGTTTGGTCAAGCTATGAAAATCATCTAATTTTAAAATAACTTTTTTCAAATGAAGTTTCAAAAAAATTACTGTGAGAGAGAAGCAATTTGGGTTTGTCAAAATCATTTGATAAGCACTTTTATCAGTATTTGAGAAATAGTTTGTATTTGGCAATTCTTTCAAAAAAAATACTTTTGACTGTTAAATTACAAAAAAGGACATATATAGATTTATTTTAGAATTAATATTATTTAAATAATAAATAATTTTAAATATTTATTATAATTAATTTTTTTTATTTTTATTTAATTAAGATATAAAAAATAAAATAGTAAAAAATATATTAAAAATTTTAATCAATATAAATACAATTGAATCAAAGATAATCCATACTGAATATTTTATATAAATTTTATATGATAATATACATGTATCAAAATACATCATTTATTAAATATTAAAAATTTACCCCAAAAAAGAAGAATAACTTATATATGAGGAGAGTTCTCGATAATTTCATCCCTAATTTTATTATACGTCAACTCGATCCATAATAGTAGAAGACCTACCTTGCATTTCTAGAGAAATGCCAGAAGAACCATCTCCTTCCTTAATCTCTAGCATAACGAGGACTTGTGCTCACAAAGGCAACAGAAAGAGATGAGCACTAGCATGGATGAGAGAGAAAGAGTTGATGAGTGCTGAAGGATAAAAATGATGGCCGAACAACCTCACTGGTGGTGAAGATGGTGGTCGTGGAAACCTTGCTGGTGATGAGTCTGAAATGATAAAGGGGCAGAGAGGAAGACGAAAGAGCGATGAGGCAGTAGGGCTGGCAATGGATCGGGTATAAATTGAGTTGGCCCATATCCATATCCACTCTACAAGTAAAAACCTCATACTCGCCCCATACCTACCTCGGATCAGGTCGGGTCGGGTCGGATCAAGTAGAGATGCAGCTCGGATCGGATTGGATATATTAGAGATTGGGAATAAAGAAGAGTGTTAATTTGTTTGCAAAAAAAGAAGGGAGATTGGGAATAAAGTACATATTTTGCCTAAATGATGCATTATTGGCAAAATGGGGCTGGAGATACATAATCAAGGACGAGGGTATTTGGAGGAAGCCAATTAAGCTATCCTATCATAAGGAGGTAAAGCTTTCTAGATGTTGAAAGCCTCCAAGTAGATGTTCAAATTTTTAGAAAGATGTTGTAAGATCTTTGTCAGCATTTTGGAACCGAATTCAATCTCAAATTGGCATTGGATGGCACACCTCCTTTTGGAAGGATGGTTAGATCTTGGATGCTCTTCTCAAACTAATATTCCCTAATTTGTTCGCTTGTAGCTCCAAAAAGAATGGCACTATCTCTAACTTTTTCAACGAGAAATATGACATAGAAAATAAGGCAATCCACTGCTCAACCGGTTGGGATTCAGCATAAATTAAGCTCCTTATTCTTGCTGCTATAATCGGTTATTTTAAACACAGAGTAAGATAAATATTTGGAAAATGAATAGCAATGGATTTTTAGCTGTGCTTCTCTTTATTAGTTCGTCAGCTCAAGGAGAGTTATGTGTAGATTTGCCCCATCTCTGTGAAGCACTCCGGTGTCATTAAAAATTAGGTATTTTCTTTGGCTTGGATGGAAGAAGAGGCTTAATGCCAGGGATCTGATTGAATGCAAGAATGGAAAACATCTGGGAGGCTATTTGTTGTCCCAAGGCCCGGTTGAATCTGTTGAACACTTTTGCAGGCCTTTATGTCAACTACTGGGTGTTCTTCGAAGTCAGTGTGATATATTCGTCCCAAGAAACTTGATATGATCTACTTATAATTTAATTAATTAAAATAATTTAAGATAATTAAAATAATATTAAATAATTAAAATTTTTTTGAAATAAAAATAGACTTGGGTCAAAATAAGGACTCCACTATGAATATGCTTCTTTGATGGAAAAAAAAAAAATTTATATCAATCTAAAAGAATCTCTTGTTTAGCTTATAAATACAGCCTATGACTCTCCATCAAGAATAGACATCAATATCCTTTCGTATAGACTAGAAGAACTCTTTTGTAGTGTTCTTTTGCAGGTTTCAAGAAGTTCCATCTAGTAGATTCATCTCTTTTTTCATTTTTGATTGGTTTGGACTTGAACAACAATGACTGAAGGTATATTTATTTTCGCATTAAGATCTAATTTTCTTATATTAGTGGTATCAGATCCACCTTTATGCTGTATTGTTCAGTCTTTTGATCATGTAAGATCGGAATCATCAAGATCTATTTCTGAATTCCATAACAATTTAAATTTTCATTTATTTATTTATTCTATAACTTTTATTTCAATCCAAAATTATTTATGAATAAATAAATAAATAAATGGAGAAGGAAGAAGAGGGCCGATGGCATGCCCTCTTCCCCTTCTCTTCATGGTGGCCAGACCTTTGGTCCGTCTCTAACAATCACTAAGCTACCGGCGTCTCACGCCAGCTACCTTCTTTCGATAACCTCTCGTCGGTGAGCATCCAAGCTTCAAAAAAAAAAAGGGAGAGGGGAATGGGGTGTAGATGGAACCATTGGATCGAGGTAAACCAACAGTTTTCACTCCTAATCGTCAGCATAATGGACTGTGGATGATGGAGTATCACCGACAAGCCATCGATTCGATATTTTTTTGATGGCCACTAGCCATGATTAGGCGGACAAAATTGTCGGTTTATTTCTCCTTTTCTCCGTTGATGACCTATCTAGATCCGGCCATCACCGCCTCACCAGCAGTCGAGACCATGGTCTCAGGTCGGCTACCAGTGGATGATGACTGTCGGCAATCTCCCCGACGATGGATTGGGAGAAGAGTGGGTGGCCATAGGGTTTTCGTTTTGATCGAGAAAGAGGAAGAGAAGGGAGGAAGGGGATTAGGGCTAACAAATTCGGGTCCCAACCTGAAATCTGAAATTCAGTTTTAGATCCGTTAGCTAAATAGGCAATTTTACAATAAAGCCCCTAATAAATTATATATTCCATAAAAGGTTTTATTCAAAAGTTAGCTAAACTGGTCTAGAAACTTTTGCAAATTAGTCCTTGATAAAGTAATTAATTTTATAAAGATCTCTAAAAAATTATATTTTAATACCTATGATAGAGTTTATCATGTAAAGATAGATTATTTTTTAGTTTCCATAATAAGCTTTATTACATGAAGGCCTTCTAAATTATATTTTATAATTTATTTTGATCAAATTATTATTTATTTGCTGGAAGTATCATATCATGATTGTGCTAAAAACTATAATAAAGTTTTATATGGTTATTAGAGTTATTCAAATGCTATATTAAATTTAGTAGGTTTATTACTTTTGAAAATAGCCACGGTATCCTGAAAAATAGTAAAAGTCATATAAAGAATATAAATTAAAGTATAATAGCATGAGAATAAAATTATGATTAAGTCATAGAGATAATTAACATCATCCACAGAGAATGATTATTTTTATGATTTAATTGAAATAAAATGGTAATCTAGATATTAAGGATATATTTTTTTTCTAGATCTATAAGTATAAAAATTTACTATTTTTGATATTTATGTTATTGATCTTATTAATAAAGTATTAGTAAATTTTATGTATAATGCACCTCTACCCACAAGAAGGTTAGAATTTATTATTAAAATTAATTATTTTAGATTATGATTTAGCTTCATAGCACTAAAATTTTTTTATGCTTTTGATTATTGCAGCTAATCCTATTACATATATTAATAATGCTGCTCTTATTTCAATGCTAAGTGATGATAATTTTTTTAATTGAAAATATAGTGTTCTTTATATTCTTGGGTATAAAGATCTTGATCTGGCACTTCGTATGAACGAACTGTCTATTCCCATGGATTGAAGTACGCCACCATAAATTCTGGCATATGAAAAATAGGAGCGATCTAATCGCTTGAGTTTGATGCTAATTAAGTCTCGAGTGCCTAAAAGTATTGAGGCTCAATCCCTCAATATGATAAGATCAAGGATTTTGTGAAGGCTATTGAAGAATAGTTTGAAAGTTCTGATAAGGTTTTGGCCAGTACCCTAATGAAGAGTTTTTCAAGCATGAGGTTTGATAGTTCTAAAAGCATATGTAACCATAATATAAAAATAAGAAATATTACTGCTCAACTTAAATCTTTAGAAGTTGAGATTTCTGACTCTTTTCTAGTCAATTTTATTTTGAATTATCTACCTACAGAGTATAGTCCTTTCAAATTCTTTTACAACACACATAAAAAGAATAGTCTGTGTATGTTCAAGAGGAAGAAAAATTGAAATAAAAGAAGCAAGATATAAAGCATGAAAGTGCCAATCTTGCTACTCATGGTAAAGATAAAAAAAAATGCTTTTAAAGAAAAGCAGGATGCTGGAGTGCCAATGAAGCATCATGGCAATAAAGATGCATGCTTTTTTTGCAAGAAAAATGGACATATAAAGAAGGATTGCATAAAGTATAAGAAATGGTTTGAAAAAAAAGGTACTTTTACATCTCTAGTATGTCATGAATCTTTTTCTTTTAATATTTCTAATAATATTTAGTGAATTTATTCTAGTACTATAATTTACATTGCCAATACTATGCAGGACTTTCTCAATCTAAGGGATTTGAAGGAAAGTGAACAAGATATTTACTCAAATAATTTGATACGTTCATATATGTGAAGAAAATAGTACAGGGTTTGTCATGCTATTTTTGAAAAATATTTCAAAAATAGCAATGATGCAGTAAAAAATAATTAATTTAATTAATTATCTACTAAACATATCAAATTATTTAATTCTAAATATTAGGATCTAAACATAATATGCATGCATACATCAATAGATCTGAAAATAAAACTATGTAATAAATTATTTACTACATCTATGTATTCAAAACACAATATCTTTTCACGGATAGTCGATCATCATAATCTGAGTCTATCGGATAATGCTCTGATATTATATCATAGTCACACACATGTTCGACCTCTACGGTTGGTCCACACGAAGCTTCTGATTTCGATCAGCCCCACTGGAGTGCTAGCTCCTCGTCGGAGCCTTCGATGGCTGATCACGATCGATCCGATCGATCGTATACTTTCTAATTTTTTAGATATTTTAAAAAATTAAAACATAAATATTGGAGGATGATCAAGATGTGTTTCAAATTTGATGGCGATCTAATGCTCATAGCACTCGATCTCTCCACCCGAACTCAGATTCCCAAATCTAAGATTTCACTCGGCCCAAAAATTTTGATACACTAAAAATTCTATCACGCCCTCTCTGTGTGGAGTTTTTCCATGAAATAAGTTTTTATGCAAAGATAACTTTTAGATCTATAATCTCTATTTAGATCATATCTAAAAATAAGATATCCTTAGAGATTAAAATCATAAGAGAAGAGAGGCATAAAGGAAAAGAAAAGTGCTATAGGATCCTATTCACCTTCACTCCAAGATTGTTTTCGCCTAAAACTAATGCCCAAACACTCTAAAATTTTTACCACGTAATGCTAACCCCTTTTCCTACATGCACAAAAATTCTTATAATTTATTGACTTGAATACTATGGGAAAATAGCATGAAAAATGATAAAGATCGAGTGGTTGAGAGGTTTTAACCACTCACTTGATTTCAAAAATCAAATGAGCCTTTTATTCTTATCCAACGCCCCCTCCCTTGTGTTTAACACTTAGAAAACTCTCCTTCTGTGTGCATATTTTTATTTCTCAAAAAATATTTGACAAACAAAAGGAAGGGCGTGGGAAGTAGAGTAAAAAAGTCAAAAATGGTGGGCACATGGAAGAATTTGAATTCAAACTTCATTTGACTTGGTCCTAATTGGTTTCAACCAAACCAATTAATCTAGATCCGATTAAACCAGGTTAAATCCAACCAAATTAGACTTAGCCTAATCCAATAAAATTTTAATTAAATTAAAAATTAATTAGATCTATGTCCTGATCAAATCAGGATCAAAACTTTTATAGCGATTATATCATCTCATGACCTGATCGAGTCAAATCCTATCGAATCAAATTCAATCGAACTTGATCGAATCATCATCGCTCAATCAAATTAAACTAATCAATAATCAAATTATTAATTAATTCTTTAAAAAATATCTGACCAAATCGAATAGATTACTGGGCAATAGTCCTATCAACATAAAACTCTTGAAGAGTCCTAAATCAATGGAACTCTAACAAGTCAAACTCGCAATCATAGAGTTTCAGACTAGTGAAACTCTTGTTCAGAGAGTCTTAGATGAGTAAGACTCAGAGTTCCAATTCAGTAGAACTCTTGATCATAGAGTCCCAGTCTAGTGGGACTCTTGACCATAGTGTCCTAGATTATTAGGACTCATGATCAGAGAGTCCCAGATAAGTAAGACTCAGAGTTCCAGTCCAGTAAGAATCTTAATCATAGAGTCTCAGTCCAGTGGGATTCTTTGAGCATAGAGTCCCAGACCAATGGAACTCTTGATCAGAGAGTCCCAGATAAGTCAGACTCAGAGTCTCGGTCCAGTAGGACTCTTGATCATAGAGTCTCAGTCCATTGAAATTCTTGATCATAGAATCCCAGACCAATGAAACTCTTGATCAGCCATCAAATCAGATAAGAACTCCTAATGTGTGTAATCCCACAGATCCGAACCTAAGCCGATAGCATAGAAATTAATTTCTATACTAATCGAAGTGACCATCTAGCAATGGTACCCGACGTCCGGATAGATCGAATAATCGCAATCGCAATATTCAGAACCTACGCGAATATGGTTACCGTATAATTCATTCCTATAACCTCTGTATAATAGATGACTCAGGATTAGACTATCAATCCTAGAAAATACATGCATATCGTATCTCAAAGTAATTAGTCCCGTGACTCCTCACTAAGACTATCCTGACCAAGATTTTGCTAAATTGAAACATAATTGAACACAGCTCCTTAAATCAGGAGTGGTCAATCCCATCTTGATATATGCGTCGACTCCATAAGTATTTGACTATGCCCAAAAATCTTCCATCACTGAATTAAAAATTCAGATAGTCCACCACCAAAATAGTATGAGTTGCTGGAAAATCATCATGGTGATCTTTGGTCGGAGGGACATTTATACCCATATTCCATCGAAGTTAATCTTGATAGAAGAAAAATCTTAGAGTTGGTCACGTTCAGTGCAGATGTACCCATACATCTCACTTGCATACCATATCAGTATCTCAATACTACTTGGTTATGAGGATAACCAATCTATATGATACATAATGACCTATACTTGATAAACGTTGTCGTCTTAAGTAACAACGTATCACTGGATCGTGAACTATTTAAGGACTGAATGACAAATTCTTCTTTGCCGAATCTAGATAGTCTTAAGGACTTCATTACAACACAGGAGTTCATTAGAAGACAACAAAATTTGTGATAAAAAATATCAAAATAATTTTTATTAATTTATAATTTATATATAATTATAAATATATGACCTAATCGTCAACAGACTAATGATTGGCTTTGTGACACATTTCCAACAATCACCCACTTGGACTAAAACTAATCGGTGCAGTATATAATACCTATTTTCGACTTAATGTCATCGAACTCCTTCACCGCAACAGCTTTAGTG
This sequence comes from Cocos nucifera, assembly GCA_006176705.1. Lineage (NCBI taxonomy): Eukaryota > Viridiplantae > Streptophyta > Magnoliopsida > Arecales > Arecaceae > Cocos > Cocos nucifera. The sequence continues at coordinate 399,541 of QRFJ01000189.1, forward strand.
AATGGATCGGCCAGGTTCTTCTTTCCGTCGATCTTCTAAAGGTCGACATCACCTCGATCCATAATCTCTCGGACAAGATGGTAGCGGCGTAGAATATGCTTCATCCGCTGGTGTGCCTTTGATTCCTTCGTCTAAGTAATGGCTCCAGAGTTGTCGTAATAGAGCAAAACTGGACCATCAAGAGAGGATGCTACTCCGAGCTCGATGATGAATTTTCTTAGCCACACCACTTTTTTAGCAGCATCTGATGCAGCGACATACTCCACCTCATAAATTGAATCGGCCACAGTATACTGCTTGAAACTCTTCCAGTAGACGATCCCACCATTAAGGATAAATATGTATTCCGACATACTCTTGCTATCATCATGATCGGACTGAAAATTGAAGTCTGTGAACCCCACAAGTTTTAAGTCTGATTCACCATATACAAGCCACTAGTCCTTAGTATTTCTTAAGTACTTCAGGATGGTTTTAACAACCTTCCAGTGATTCTTCCCTAGATTAGATTGGTATCTACTCACTACACCTGGTGAGTATGCCACATCTGATCGCATACATGTCATGGCGTACATTATAAAATCCACTGCTGAAGCATATGGTATTCTATTCATACGCTCTCTATCTAGAGGTGTTGTTGGACAATCCCTCTTTGAAAGAGAAATTTCATGGCCTATCGGTAGATAGCCTTTCTTAAAATTTTCATGCTGAACCTTTCAGCACAGTGTCAATGTACATGGACTGAAACAATCCAAGCAACCTTTTAGATCTATTTCTATAGATCTTCATCCCTAAGATGTAGGAAGCTTCTCCTAGATCTTTTATGGAGAACTGTGATGACAACCAGATCTTTATTTCTTATAATGCAGGAACATCATTCCTGATTAAGAGAATGTCATCCACATACAATACTAGAAATACTATTGCTGGACCATTAGCCCATTTATATATGCAGGACTCTTCTTCGTTCTTAATGAAGCCATACGTTTTGATTATTCTATCAAATCATATGTTTCAACTCCGAGATGCCTGCTTGAGTCCATAAATGAACCTCTGAAGCTTACACATCTTAGATCATCTATAAACGTGAAACCTTCAGGTTGTATCATATATATCTCTTCATCCAGCTCTCCATTCAGGAAAGCTATTTTCACATCTATCTGCCAGATTTCATGGTCCAGATGGATAGTTATGGTAAGTATTATCCGAATAAATTTAAGCATTGCCACATGAGAGAACGTCTCGTCATAGTCAATACCATAACGTTGACGATACTCCTTGACAATCAGATGGACTTTATAAGTCTCCATCTTTTCGTCTGTGCCTCCTTTTCTTTTGAAGATCCACTTACATCCTATGGATTTTACCCCTTCGAATGGGTCAACCAATATCCATAGATCGTTGACCTTCATGAATTTCATCTCGAATTTCATGGCCTCAAGCCATTTCTCAAAGTCGGATCTCTGCATTGCATCCATATAAATGATTGGATCCTGATCGTTCTCATCGAGTTTGATAGGATCCACGTCCTAGACCAGAAAACTATAGTATCTATCCGATTGACATGGTACTCTATCAGATCTTCTTAAGAATGCTTCTACAATGGGTTTTAGGTCTGATCTAATCAGATCCAGCTCAGGTTCAATAACTTATATCCATTCTTTTACCTATCGTACTTCATCAAGTTTGATCTTGGAGGCATTAGTTCTTTCACCAAGGAATCTCTTTTCTAAAAAGACTGCCTTAAGACTGACAAATACTTTTTACTCATCAGCAAAGTAGAAGTAGTACCTTTTGGTTTCTTTTGGGTAACCTATAAAACTACACTTATCAGACCTACATTAAACGTTTGATGTAGGCCGGACACCCCCAAATCCTAAGGTGTGAAAGCATTGGCTTATTCCCTGTCCATATTTTATATGGTGTTTTATTAATAGATTTACTTGGAATTCTATTTAGAATGTAACAAGCTGACTCGAGTGTATATCCCCATAGAAAGATCGACAAACCAGCAAACCCCATCATGAATCAAACCATGTCTAATAGGATCCGATTTCTTCTTTCAGACACACCATTATGTTGTGGTGTTCCAGGAGGGATCCATTGGAAGAGAATTTCGTTCTCCCCAAGATATGTCAGAAACTCATTGGAAAGATATTCACCCCCTCGGTCAGATCGAAGAATTTTAATACTCTTTCTAATTTGCTTTTCTTCCTCATTTCAAAATAGTTTGAACATTTCAAACGACTCTGACTTATGCTTCATTAAATAGACATACCCATACCCCGATAGGTCATCTGTGAAGGTTATGAAGTAGAAATATCCACCTCTGGCACTTGAGCTCATGGGTCCACATATATCCGAATGTACTAAACTCAAGAGTTCAGTGGCTTGTTCATCTTTTTCAGTAAAAGATGATTTGGTCGTCTTACCAAAAAGACAGGACTCATAGGTCAAAAGTGACTCACAATCACTAACCTCAAGAATTTCTTCTTGAGCTAACCTATTAATTCTATTCTTATTAATATAACTTAGCCTACAGTGCCAAAGGTAGACATTAGACACATTACTAATTCTAGGACGTTTATTGGAGGATTGAAATAGAAAGTAAATAAATTTTATTATTCAATTGTCCAATCAAAATTATAATATCATTCAAAATGACATCATAAATTTTTTTTTTATTGATGTTTCAAAATCATTCATGGCCAAAAGACCTACAGAAATAACATTCAATAAGAAAGTTGGACAATAATGATATTCATTAAGAATAACTTTATTTAAATTGATTACAAGGTTCATGATTTCTAAAGCTAGAATTGGAACTTATCTTCCATCTCCAACGTTTAGGAACCTCTTATCTTGATCAAATCTCCTATTGGGGATAAATTCCGCTCCCGTCGAAGTCTACCTCGACGCTCAGCCTAATGCAACCTATAGCCGCGGAAGAGCTTCGACGGATGGATCTTAGCCGAACTCCTGCAGTCGACCGAACTACTTAGCGCCCGAGCTCCTTGGACTCCAAGCAGTCGAGCTTCGACCGAACCCCCAGCAGCTGAGCTTCTTCCAACCCGTTCAACCGATCGAACTTCGTAGCGGTCGAGCTCCTCAAACTCCTCAACTGACGAGCCTCAGCCGAAGTCCAACATTCGACTGAACTCTCCAACGGCCGAGCTTCGGATTTCCAATGGTCGAACTCCTCAACGGATGAGCCTTAGCTGCATACCTCCAGTCAGACGCCTATGGGAGCCGAACTCCCTCCAAGCTTCCTCTTCAGGAGCCCGAACTCCTCCGAAATGGGCACACGACGAAGGCCTTCAACCCTTCATTCGGCAAGCTCTGCAACCATCACCATCAGTCATCGTCAGCTCGCAGCCATCACCATCAGTCCGCCGCGGGCGATAGCGACCCACTGCCAGGCGGCGATGGCTGTCACCCTCAATCCGCCGCACACGGCACCTTCCCAGTGAGGACTGACTCCGCCGAACCTCGAGCGGCCCGCCAGCACGCGGCTGCAGTTGTCACCATCAAGCTCCACTATATAAAGGACCCTCCCGACATACGCTAAGGCTAAGCTCTCTGGACTCTCTGAACTCTCTAAGCTCTCCTCCACATCTCTAAGCTCCGGGAACTCATTCCGAGCACTCCATTACTGTTGGTCGGAAACTAACTTGACCGTCGGAGGGTCCTGCCGGAGCCACCACCCCACCGGCTTCCGGACGGGACTTCGTTTTGCAGGTCCCCGGCGGCGACCTCAGCGGCCTCGATTGCGGCGACCTCCGGCGGCGACGAGTTTCTGCACCAATAGATTGGCGCTAGAGGAAGGGTCTGAACCTTCGAGGTTTTCTTGTTCTTAAAGGAGTGCTCGATGACTCTTCTCTTCCCTCTTCGGAGATCTCTTTTTTCTCTTCCGAAGAGAAAATGCCCCCAGGAGAGCTTCGACTCGGCGATCGGCGTCCTGCGCGCCAGGTACGTCTGCTCCCGTTGCAGCCCCATTAGCCCAAGCTCCATCCAAAGCCACCGCAGATGTAGAGCAGTTCTGGATGGGCTCGCGACCCCGTCGAGATGATACAGGCCATGTGACAACCTCGGGCGGAGACTTTACCAGCAAGCCCTCCATGAGGATGCGAGGAACCGACCTTGAGGGGGAGCGTTTGGGCATACCAATCGCATTTGGGAAGGAGAAATGGAGAGTCGAACTTCTCTCGCGGAAGGCTCCGCGGGAAAGCGGAGTAAAGTTTGGCTCAAGTGAGGCCGAGCCCCCACTCGAGCCCGTCATCGAGGAAGCCCCGATAGAGGGGCATGGACATCCTCGAGAGAAGATTTTATAAGAAGGCGGAATGAAGTTCGGTCGCATCCAAGAGGGCGGAATGAAGTTCGGCGCAATCGAGGCCGAACTCCACCACGAAGCTTATCATCGAATTAAAGTTCGGCGCAAGCAAGGCCGAACTCCACCTCGAGCTCGCCACCAAGAAAATCACTATAAAGATTTCACAGGAGGTGAGATGAAGTTCGACCGCGCTCACGACCACCCGAGGGCAACCGAGGCCGAACTCCGTACAACTCCAAGGAGGTCCGGACGAAGAAGCATGAAGTTCTCCCACGGAAGGTTTCACGGGAAAGCGGAATGAAGTTCGACGCAGGCGAGGCCGAACTCCCCCTCATAAAGCTTCCCCGCAGGTTTTGCGACTACGCCCCCTCAACGCTCCTCGAACTCAATTTCTCATGGAAGTTAAGAGCCAGCTGCCAAGACCAGAAGGGTTACGGTCTCCCCCAAACAAATGCGAGCGAAGCAAGTACTGCGTCTACCGTCGCGACCACAGCCACGACACTGAGGAATGCATCCAGCTGTCAGACGAAATTGAGGAGCTCGTCAGAAAGGAGCGGCTGGGTAAATTTCTTCGGTGGGAGAAGATCGGCTAAGGGTGCTGCCGTAACCACAAACTATAAGGTCGGCCGCCTCACGGCGTCATCAACGCCACCCCAGGGAGGAGCTTGGTACGTCGGCGATTCATCATCTCCCACGACAAAGCAGAAGCATGCTCCAAATTAAGGAGGCCAGTGTGGGATGGAGGAGGTCGTCTGGATGGGACTTGCTGCCTGAGGGAACTTAGAGGAACAACTCCCCGACGACCCTAAAATGGGGATGTGCTGCCCGTAACTTTCCTTTGATAAAATTCTTCCCTTCCGATAATATTATTTCTAGATGCAAAAACTGTGCGATGACAGCGAAGGAGTAGTCAATAGTCGCCGCATTAGGAACAGAAGGAGAACCTCGTCCTAACGCGAGCAAAGCCGAAGGCCTCATTCATAAAGGATGAGATGGGGGGAGACGGACGACGGTCCGAATGTGCCCCCACAGCCCGTTAGGAATAGGAGGAGAACCTCGTCCTAACGCGAGCAAAGTCGAAGGCCTCGTTCACCTTAGACGAGATGGGGGGGAGACGGACGACGGTCCGAATGTGCCCCCACAGCCCGTTAGGAATAGGAGGAGAACCTCGTCCTAACGCGAGCAACAACCTCGACTAGAGATGAGATCTCTCCTGAGCAACCACCTCGGCTAGAGATGAGATCTCTCCCGAGAAGTTCGGTCAGAGATAAGATCTCTTCCGAAAAGCAACCTCGGCCAGAGATAAGATCTCTCCCGAGCAACCACCTTGGCTAGAGATGAAGATCTCTCCCGAGCAGTTCGGTCAGAGATAAGATCTCTCCCAAAAAATAACCTCGGATAGAGATAAGATATCTCCCGAAAAGCAACCTCAGCTAGAGATAAGATCTCTTCCGAGCAGTTCGGTCAGAGATAAGATCTCTCCCAAAAAGCAACCTCGGCTAGAGATAAGATCTCTCCCGAGAAAGCAACCTCGGCTAGAGATAAGATCTCTTCCGAGCAGTTCGGCCAGAGATAAGATCTCTCCTGAAAAGCAATCTCAGCTAGAGATAAGATCTCTCCCGAGCAGTTCAACCAGAGATAAGATCTCTCCCGAGCAGTTTGGCCAGAGATAAGATCTCTCCCGAAAAGCAACCTCGGCCAGAGATAAGATCTCTCCCGAGCAACCACCTCGGCTAGAGATGAAGATCTCTCCCGAGCAGTTCGGCCAGAGATAAGATCTCTCCCAAAAAGCAACCTCGGCTAGAGATAAGATCTCTCCCAAAAGCAACCTCGGTTAGAGATAAGATCTCTCTCGAGCAATTCGGCCAGAGACAAGATTTCTCCCAAAAAGCAACCTCGGCTAGAGCGATTGAGTCAACCTCAACTAGAGATAAGATCTCTTCCGAGCGACCGTTGATAACCTCGACTAGAGATAAGATCTCTTCCGAGTGACCGTGGACAACCTCGATTAGGAATAAGAGGAGAACCTCATCCTAATGCGAGCATCAACCTCGGCTAGAGATAAGATCTCTTCCGAGCGACCGTGACAACCTCGGCTGGAGAGTTTCAGCTTTGGCCTCGGCTGGAGAAAGCAACCGTGTCAACCTCGACTGGAGAGCTTCAACTTTGACCTTGGCTAGAGAAAGCTATCGTGTCAACCTCGACTGTAGGAGACAATGTTGCCTCCGAGGAGTGCAACCTTCGACTTCGATCGTAGTGGACGAAGCCCCCCAACCTCGGTTGGAGATGAGATCTCCTCCGAGCTTCTACCTAGGCCAGCTTAGGGCTCAGAGGAAGACTTTGGCAGTCTCCTTTCCTGCACTCCCTTCCTTCGATTTTCAAACTCGGGAGTGGGGGGGGCTAGTGTTGGAGATAAATCCTGCTCCCACCGATGTCTAGCTCGACGCTCAGTTTAATGCAACCTATAGCCGTGGAAGAGCTTCGACGGATGGGTCTTAGCCGAACTCCTGCAGTCGGTCGAACTACTTAGCACCCGAGCTTCTTGGATTCCAAGCAGTCGAGCTTCGACCGAACCCCCATCGGCCGAGCTTCTTCCAACCCGTTCAGCCAGCCAAACTTCATAGCGGTCGAGCTCCTCGAACTCCTCAGCTGACGAGCCTCAACCGAAGTCCAACATTCGACCGAACTCTCCAACGACCGAGCTTCGGATTTTCAACGGTCGAACTCCTCAGCGAACGAGCCTTAGCTACATACCTCCAGCCAGATGCCTATGGGAGCCGAACTCCCTCCAAGCTTTCTCTTTCGAAGCCCGAACTCCTTTGAAATGGGCACACGATGAAGACCTTCAACCCTTCATTCGGCTGGCTCTACGGCCATCACCATCAGTCCGCCGCAAGCTCTGTAGCCATCACCATCAGTCCACCGTGAGTGATAGCGACCCGCTATAAGGCGACGATGGCTGTCACCATCAACCCACCGCACACGGCATCTTTCCATGAGACTGGCTCCATCGAACCTCGAGCGGTCCACCAGCACGCGGCTGCAGCTGTCGCCATCAAGCTCCGCTATAAAAAGGATTCCTACAGATACGCTAACTCTAATCTCTCTCTCTTATCTCTAAGCTCTCCTCTTCTTCTCTAAGCTCCGAAACTCATTCCGAGCACTTCATTCCTGTTGGCCAGAGCTGACTTGAGCGTCGGAGGGTCCTGCCGGAGCCACCCCCCACCGACTCTGGATGGAACTTTGTTTTACAGATCCCCAGCGGCGACCTCAGTGGCCTCGACTCCAGCGATCTCCGGCGACAACCAGTTTCTGCACCAACATCTCCTACTGACCTGCAACCCTGCATAGAATTATACATATGATAAGGACTTCTAGTATCTAATACCCAGACAATAGAATCAAATAAGAAAAAATTGCAAGATGTTATCATATAATTACCTTGCCTAGCAACCACTTGCTTCTTCCTCGGTTTGTTCAGATTCAGGAAGAAAATGTATAGAGGATATTTTCTCTTTCAGTGCCCCTACTTCTTACAAAAGAAGCACTCTACCTGGCTCTGATTGGGCTTTTACTTCTTGGACTAACCCTATGCAGTCATCCCAGTATGCGGCCGCACCTTCTTATTTTTCTTCTTCTTGTTCTTCTTTCCTTTCTTAAAAGATCGATGATCAGAAGAAGACCCTCCCACTACATTCACCGTCTCCTTATGGAGTTGATGATTCTTCTCAAAGTTCTACAGCAATCCCAACAAGCTATGGTAGTTCACTACAGGCTTTGTCATTCTAAAATGAGTTAGGAAGAGGAGGAAAAACTTGGGCAAAGAATTAAGGATTGCATCCTTACTGAGCTGTTCATGCAGGGAAAAGCCCAATTTGCTAAGATGCTCAATCATCTCGATCATGTATAATACATGATTAGTGATTGAGGCCCTGTCTCTCATCCGAGCATTGAAAATAGCACAACTTATTTTGTGCCTTTCAATATCGTTCGACGTGCCAAAAGAGTCGTTCAATATTTGAAGCATCTCTTGTGACTGGACATTTTCAAATCTACGGCTGAACTCATCATTCATTGCCGTCAGTATTATACATCAAATGATGGTACGGTCATTGAGCCACTTCAGATAAGTATCTCGGACCGCTTTTCCAGCGTTCAAAGCTGGCTCCTCAGGTGCTCGACTGTTACCACATAAAGAATTCACTCATGCTCTAGAACGATTTTTAACTTACGATACCAGCTATCGTAGTTGGATCCCATTAATTTATCATGGTCTAACATTGATCGGAGCGATAAGTTAGTGGCCATATCTACATAAAAAGAAAAATCAAACCTAATTAGTATATAAATTATTAATCCTAAAGACTTGAATTTCAGTCTAAAGATTCTTCCATTATTTTATACGAATTGATAGCCTCTACCTCCAATTCGAGGAATTACTCTAATTTCTTAGTGGATACTAGAATCCACATAGACTACATATAAGTCCAACTTTGGTTGGTCAACCCATGTGCACCTATGGGTAGATTCAAAATTAATTGTTTCTCTAAACAACTTCTAGTAACATTGATTTTGCCCCATAAACCTAATCAATAGGCTTTAGCCTCCACTAAAAAAGGTTCGGTTAGGTTCAACCATTAACATGATCACATTTGATCTTATCTAACTAATAAATGATCAGATTTGACTTTGGTTGGCCAACCTAACCACCATCAGAAAGAGTTAACCAAATTATCATTTTATGAATGATAATTTCATTAGTCAATAATCATCAGACCTTTGGGCCTCCAATAATCATTATACTAATGAACCCATTATCACTCAACTTAATGGAAGGCTATGATTTAGTTATCTATATAATTATTCCATTTTTAAGGATCTAATAATTTTAGAAGATTTAGTTAATCAATTTAAAAAAATTCAGTGAGCCAATTTTGATTCTCCTACTAACTTCATCAAGTCAGAAAAGAATCTAATCTAAGCTGGCATTAGGAGCACCTAAATCAGTTAAACTGATTTACCTAATAGATATGGATGAGCCCGAATCATCAAATGATCTAATCAAAATCTAACTCACCAGGATGGTCAGGTAAGCAAAATCAGAGGAAGGAAATATGCCATTAACTCATTAAAGATCGAATCAGTGCGAGTAGCTCCCAATTAAAAATCACTGATCAAACTATCAAACTTACCATAGACACCATTCGGTTCATTAGTTTTAATTTGACCAACCTAGTAATTTTGGATTCGACCGTATAGTGTTGAATCAAGTTCATTTGGTCCTTATTAAAGGCATGGACTTGACCAACTACAACTATTGTAATTGAGTCTATAGAGTTCTTGATCTAATCTAAATTAATATTTAATTAAATTTGATCAATTACTCTAAATTAGTCCATCTTTTAACTAACTTTAGGTCTAACCCAATTTATGGACCTAATTCAGCTAACCTAATAATCCATAAGTTTATAATTAATGACTTAGAGTCTTAATTCATAATTCTAGATACTAAATCATTATACTTAATTTTTAATTAAATTTATGGGCTGAGAATTAGGGTTCAACATTTCAAAAATATTTTTAATTTTGAAAGGTTCTTTACCACTTAACATTGTTCACCAATTGAGTCAACTCATTTCAAAATTAAATCATCTCATTCATAAATAATACTAGTTATAGAATTTAATCTGAAACTATGTACACTACATAATCATGAAATTATGAATCAAACTTTATCTAATTATGCATTCATGATCATAAATTAGATTAAAATCTAATATAATTAAATCATAAAAATATTAGATCAAATTTAGTAATTTCATGAATAACGATATAGATCAGCAACATACCAGGACAACCTTTTCATTGTAAGGGTAAATCCTACAGCAGAATAACCTACAGTCCGTGCAATCTAAATTTTAACTTTTTAGATCTAATTACTCTAATTATTAGATCAATATTTAGATTAAATCTAAATTATTAATCTAAATATGCAAGCATATCATATTTAAAGAACCTTGCTCTGATATCATTTGAAGAAAACAGTGCAAGGTTTGCCATGCTACTTTCAAAAAATATTTCAAAAATAGCAATGATACAGCAAAAAATAATTAATCTAATTAATTATCTACTAATTATATCAGATTATTTAATCGTATATATTAGGATCTAAACATAATATGCATGCATACATCAATAGATCTGAAAATAAAACTATGTAATAAACTATTTACTACATCTATGTGTTCAGAACATAATACCTTTTCATGGATAGTTGATCATCATAATCTGAGTCTACTAAATAATGTTCTGATATCACATCATAGCCACACATATGTCTGACCTCTACGATTGATCCACATGGAGCTTCTGGTCCCGATAATTTTCACTGGAGTGCTAGCTCCTTATCGGGGCCTTCGATGGCTGATCACGATCGATTTGATTGATTATATAATTTTTAATTTTTTAGATATTTTATAAAATTAGAATATAAATATTAAAGGATGATGAAGATGTGTTTGAAATTTGGTGGTGATCCGATGCTCACAGCACTCGATCTCTCCACCCGAACCCAAATTCCCAAATCTAGGATTTCACTCGACCCAAAAACCCTGACACACTAAAATTCCTATCACGCCCTCTCTGTGTGGAGTCTTTTTATAAAATAAGTTTTCATGGAAAGATAACTTTTAGATCTATAATCTCTATTTAGATCATATCTAAAAATAGAATATCCTTAGAGGTGAAAATCATAAGAGAAGAGAGGCATAAAGGAAAAGAAAAGTGTTATAGGATCCTATTCACCTTAACTCCAAGATTTTTTTTGCTTAGAACTGATGCCTAAATACTCTAAAATTTTTACCATGTAATTCTAACCCTTTTTCCTACATGTACAAAAATTCTAATAATTTATTGACATGAATACCATGAGAAAATAGCATGAAAAATGATAAGAATCGAGTGGTTGAGAGGGTTTAACTACTCACTTGATTTTAAAAATCAAATGAGCCTCTTATCTTTATCCAACACCCCCTCCCTTGTGTTTAACACTCAGAAGGACTCTCCTTCTATATGTATATTTTTATTTCTCAAAAAATATTCGACAAACAAAAGGGAGGGCGTGGGAAGCAAAATGAAAAAGTCAAAAATAGTGGGCGCATGGGAGAATTTTAAATTTAAACTTTATTTGACTTGGTCCTAATTGGTTTTAACCAAATCAATTAATCTAGACCTAATTAAATCAAATTAAATCCAACTAAATTAGGCTTAGCCTAATCTAATAAAATTTTAATCAAATTAGAAATTAATTAGATCTACTCCTGATCAAATCATGGTCAAACTCCCATAGCGATTAGATCATCTCATGACCTGATTGGATCAAATTCAATCGAATCAAATTAAATTGGACTTAATTGAATTCTCATCGCTCAATTAAATTGAGCTAATCAGCAATCAAATTGCTAATTAATTTTTTAAAAAATATCTGAGTCCAAATCGAATGGGTTACTGGGCAACAAAGTCCTATCAACATAAAACTCTTGAAGAATTCTAAATCAGTGGGACTCATGAACCCAGTATCCTAAATAAATCAAACTCAAGATCATAGAGTCTCAGACTAGTAAAACTCTTGATCAGAGAGTCTTAAATGAGTAGGATTCAGATTTTCAGTCTAGTAGGACTCTTGATCACAGAGTCCCAGTCCATTAGGACTCTTGACTATAGTATCCTAGATTATCAAGACTCATGATCAGAGAGTTTTAGATAAATAGGACTCAGAGTCCTAATTCAATAGGACTCTTAATCACAGAGTCCTAGTCCAATAAGACTCTTTGACCATAGAGTCTCAGACAAGTCAAACTCAGAGTTTCAGTCCAGTAGGATTCTTGATCACAGAGTCTCAATCCAGTGAAACTCTTGACCATAGAATTTCAGACCAATGAAACTCTTGATCAACCATCAGATCAGATAGAAACTTCTAATGTGTATGACTTCGTAGATCCGAACGTAAGCCGGTAGCATAGAAATCAATTTCTATACTAATCGAAGTGACCATCCAGCAATGGTACCCGATATTCGGATAGATTGAATAATTATAATCGCAACATTCAGAACCTACATGAATATGGGTATCGTATAATTCATTCCTATGATCTCTGTATAATAGATGACTCAGAGTTAGACTGTCAATCCTAGAAAATACATCCATATCATGTATCAAAGCAATTAATCTCGTAACTCCTCACTAAGACTACCTTGGCCAAGATTTTACTAAATTGAAATATAATTGAACACAGCTCCTGAAATCAGGAGTGGTCAATCCCATCTTGATACATGCACCGACTCCATAAGTACTTGACTATGCCTAAAAATCTTTCGTCACTAAATTAAAAATTCAGATAGTCCAGCACCAAAATAGTGTGAGTTGCTTGATAGTCATCGTGGTGATCTCTGGTCAGAGGAACATTTATATCCATATTCCATCGAAGCTAATCTTGATAGGAGAAAAGCTCCGAAGTTGATCACGTTCAGTGCAGATGTACCCATACATCTCACTTGCATGCCATATCAGTATCTCAATACTCCTTAATTATGAGGATAACCAATCTATATGGCACACAATAATCTATACTTGATAAATATTGTCATCCTAAGTAACAACGTATCATTAGATCATAAACTATTTAAGAACTAAATGATAAATCCTCTTTTGTCGAATCTAGATAGTCCTAAAGACTTCATCACAATACAGGAGTTCATTAGAGGACAATAAAATTTATGATGAAAAATGTTAAAATAACTTTTATTAATTTATAATTCATATACAATTATAATATATGGCCTAACCATCAACAGACTAATCATTGACTTTGGGACACATTTTCAACAATATGGAGGCTGTGAAAACCTTTAGATTAGTTTTGAATTTTGATTTTATTTTGGATCTTGAAAACTCTTTTTATGTCTCTTATTTTTCTAAAAATTTAATTTTTTTTTTCAAGTTGGAAAGTATTGATTTTAGTTTTTATTTTTAAAATTCTATAGTTAATCTTTTCTAGAATAAAAGAGTTACTGGCACTGATTTTCAGATGGATGATTTATATAAATTAGATTTGAATTTAAATTATAAAAGTAATAATTCATATATGCATGGTGATAATATTAGCATAAAAAAAATATTATTAAAATTTTTTTTTCAAGTTTATGGTATAAAATGTTAGCTCATATCTTTTTAGACATGATAAAGAGATTGGTAAATAATGATATTTTAAAATATATTGATTTTACTAACTTTGGTACTTGTTTGGATTGCATAAAGAAAAAGCAAACTAACAAATCCTCTAAAGATACCAAAAGAAATTTTAATATTTTGAAAATCATACACATTGATATTTGTAGATCATTTTCTACTCCATATTTTAATGGTTAGAGATATTTCATCTTATTCATTGATAACTATACTAGATACATATATTTCTACCTTCTATTTGAAAAGGATGAGGCACTAGATGCTTTTAAGATTTATAAAATAGAAGTAGAGAAATAGATGGATAAGAAAATAAAAATCATAAAATCTAATAGAGATGAAACATACTATATAAGGTATACTAAAAAGAGTCAGTTGATAGATCCATTTGGTAAGTTTCTTGAAGAAAAGGGTATTATTATCCAATATACAATGCCTAGAACATCACAATAAAATAGTGTAGTAGAGAAAAGGAACCACACACTGATGGATAAGGTAAAAAGTATGATTAGTAGTTCTAATCTTTCTTTATTTCTTTGGAATGAAGCATTAAAGGCTATTATATATGTCTTAAATATGGTTCTATCAAAGGCTATACCTAAAACTTTTTTTGAGTTATGAAAAGGATGGAAACCAAATTTAAGTCATTTACACGAATAGAAATGTTCAATTGAGGTGCGAATTTATAATCTATACTTAAAGAAATTAAAATCTAGAATAATTAGTGGCTATTTTATTGGCTATGTAATAAATTCTTAAGAATATAGGTTTTATTATCCTAACCATATATCCAAAATTGTTAAGGCTGGGAATGCTAAATTTCTTGAGGATTATAAACTTAACAAAAATGATTTTTCTTGCAAGGATAAATTTAAAAAAATTTAAATTAATCAACCCATAAAAGTTAAAGAATTGATTGTTATTTAAGATGATCTATAAGATCGTGAATAACCAATTCAAGAACAACTACTCTATGAAGAGCAAGTTCATGATGAGCCTACAATTAAAATTACTTAAAATACAGATGAAATAGTAGAATTAAGAAGAAACTTAAGAAAAAAAAGATCTATAATTTTTAGTGATTACATTATCTATCTACATGAATCTGACTTTGATATTGGACATGATAATGATTCTAATTTATTTTTACAAGCCAAGAGCGAAAAAAATTTCATATACTGGTATGATGCCATGAAGGATGAGATAGAATCCATGATTAAAAATTAAGTCTAGAATCTCGTTAAATTACCTATGAATGCTTTAGCCATTGGCTGTAAATGGATCTATAAGATCAAAAAAAACTCCTCAGATAAAATTGAATGATATAAGACTAGACTTGTAGCTAAGAATTTTACTCAAAAGAAAGGCATTGACTATCGTGAAACCTTCTCTCTAGTTTCAAAGAAAGATTTATTAAGGATAATTATAGCTTAGTAGCTCAATTTAATTTATAGTTATATCACATGGATGTGAAAACGGTATTTTTGAATGAAAAACTAGAAGAAACAATGTATATAACTCAAGCTGAAAGTTTTTATATAGATAAAGATAGTCGCTTTGTATGCAAGTTAAAGAATTCTATATACGGACTTAAACAGGACTCTCACCAATAGCATATAAAATTTCATGATGTTATTAGCTTTTTTAACTTTACAAAAAATATTATAGATCAATATATATTCCTTAAGATTAGTGGAAGTAAATATACATATCTGGTTCCATATGTAGATGATATATTACTTACAAGCAGCGATTTAGGTTTGCTAAAAGATATAAAACTACTTTTTTCTCAAAACTTTGGGATAAAAGATATGGATGATGCCTCTATGTCATTGGCATAGAGATTCACAGAGACAGATCTTGAAGAATTTTGGGTTTGCCTCAAAAGGCCTACATCAAAAATATTTTAGAAAGATTTAAAATGATGGATTGTACTCCTACAGTTGCACCTATTATGAAATATGACAAATTCAGTCAGAATCAATGCCCGCAAAGCGAATTGAAAAAAGAATAAATGAAGAACACCTCATATATATCAGTAGTGGGAAGCTTGATGTATGCATAGGTTTGTATAAGACTTGATATAGCATATGCAGTAAGTATTTTGGATAGATATCAAAGCAATCCTGGCCTTAATCATTAGAAAGCTGCAAAAAAGGTTATACGATATTTACAAGAAACCAAGCATTATATGCTTACTTATAAATATACTAATCATTTGGAAATGATTGGTTATTCGGACTTAGATTTTGATGAATATGTGGATTCAAGAAAATCTACTTCATGATTTTTTTTTTGCTAGAGGTGTTGTATTTTGGAAAAGTAATAAGCAATCAATAGTTGCTTTATCTATCATGAAAGCAGAGTTTGTTGCATACTATTAAAGTACTTCACAGGTAATATGAATGAGAAATCTTATTTCTGGTTTGAGAGTTGTTGATTCTGTTGTAAGGCTAATAAAGATTTATCGTGATAACTCCGCTGTAGTTTTTTTTAAGAATGATAAGAGTGAAAGTCGCAACAAGCATATCAATATAAAGTATCTTGCTGTTAAATATCATTACAAGAAGCATGAAGTAGATATCTAACTTATCAGTACTGAATTAATGATTGCAGACCCTGTGACTAAAGGATTATCGGTCAAATAGTTTAAAGATCATGTAGATCATATAGAAATCATTAGTTCAATTTATATTTGATTTGCTTCTTGTAAAATACTTATTCTTAGAAATAAAGAACATGATTTTATTTTATACACATAAAGTTTATACCATAAAATTGGACTATGAATAGCTTATATAAAGTTATTCATAAAGAAAAGTATAACATGCTTAAATAAAGAGTTTCATGCATTGTGATATATAGAATGGAGTATTCATTTTTAGGATATGACCATCATAATTTATGTATTAAAATTTTTTATTTAAGTGAGTTTTTGACTTGAGTTAGTTTATGGTCATATTACAGTTTTATTTATCACATATTTGATATATTAATTGTAACATATGGGCCAAGTGAGAGAATATTATACTCATACCAAATATTAGGGACTTGATATGATCCACTTGTAACCTAATTAATTAAAGATAATTTAAGATAATTAAGATAATATTAAATGATTAAATTTTTTTAAAAATAAAGATAGACTCATGTCAAAATAAGGACTTTACTATGGATATGCTTCTTTAATATAAAGAAGAATTTATGTCAGTCTAAAAGAGTCTCTTGTCTAGTCTATAAATACAGCATGTGACTTTCCATCAAGAATAGATATGGAAAATCTCTAGTATAGGCTAGAAGAACTCTTTTATAGTATTCTTTTGCAGCTTTCAAGGAGTTCTATCTAGCTAGTAGATTCATTTCTTTCTTCATCTTTGATTAGTTCGGGCTTGAATAATAATGGCTGGAGATATATTTATTTTTGCATTAAGATCTGATTTTCTTACACACTGCTCTTTTTTGATAGTTTAGCTTTGATTGGAGAGTGAAAAGTTTTAACTATCAATCCCAGGCCAGCCAGTAGTCCTAATGTTGATCGATGCCTTGGTCATGTTGGAGGGAAAGGAACTCAAGAGTCTTTTCAAATAAACAAGGTTCCATGATTTCTTTTTGTGAGGAGTCCTTACAGTATTGTCATTTTTAGTCTAATCTTTGTATTGCTAAGCAACTAGCTGAACATTCCAAGGTTTGGCACAAACTAGGGAGACTAAAAATTTGTTTGGGTGGGTAATACCTCTCTCTTTTCAGCTTGGGTTTCAGCTTTTGTTCAGGATGTCTTCAACTTCTCTCTCAGTTGCAACACTCCGCTTGGCAGATTTGGCAGATGCCCATTGGTGGATCAAATCTGCTAGCGGCCATTCATGTTTCAGCTGTCTGTTTCAAAACTCCCGCACAGATTTCTGTAATTTGGTCACGGGTTTCATCCTCGTCGGAAGCTCTGTAACAACTGATGTCTCATCCCGAGACATTTGATGTTGTCGAAGCATAGTGTCCTGACGCCTTTTCTCTGCCTGTTCTTCTCCCTTTTCCTCTATTTTGTTGCTATCTCTTCCACTATTTCCTCTGTTTTGTTTGTGCTTTTATCCACTGTTTCTTTTCTCTTCCACTCTGTTTTGTTTTCTTGATTTTGCTCGACCATCAATAGGTTGGGTGGCAGTGATCCTTGTTCCCTTTCCTTTATTTCTATCTCTACCAGCCATACTGCCATGGGTGTTAGTATAGCATATCTTTCATCATATGTTCCACAATTTTCAGCAGTGGTGACTGATGGCGACGTGGTCATGGTGACCCTTGCGAGGATGTTCAAAAGCTAGAGCAATTGTCACCTCAAGAGTAGCCAGAGAGAACTCCTCAACTTGATCGAGATTTGGATAAAAAGTTCACCTCAAGCTTGTCTTCCAATCTGGCCTCAAGCTATAATTTAAGGCCTCCAGGAGTACGAAATTTTCATCAGCCATTGAGTATGTTTGGGGAACCGAGATCCTAGAGCTTCTCTCGAATAAAAACGCAACATGACATCAATGCTTTAATACCAAGATGATAGATCTTGAGATCTCCATCGATGACCTTTTCCTTAAAGAACTACTGATGGTAATAACAATTAGAAGAGAGAAAATAAAAGAGGACGAGGGATAAGAAAACTGGTGGTTGATTACTTTGGGGGAATATTACCCGCAAAATCTTAAGTTATATCTCGATTGATTGCTTGTATGATGCCTCATGGAGCCTAATCTTTAACGGATTTGATCTCCTAGTGAAACTAGACTCGAGATCGATCGTGGAATTATTATCCAAACAACTTGCCCTCCTAGCGCTAACTTTAATTGAATGTTTATTCGTAATACCTCCCATCCCCCAGGCTGCTTCTCTCTTCATTATTTTGATACTCGGATATAATAGGTGAAAAGCTACGGACGACCATCCACTCTTTCGGGATATTCGGTTGTGTATTTTTGACTGCATGACAGCGTCAGCTCAGTATATATATATATATATATCAGGAGGCAAACAACGACGCTGATTAGATCACTTTCTATGTGGCAAAGCATGTCAACGACTAGACTTGATATTAGGATCATGTCTATCCGCGTGCATGCAAAATATTTTATTTTCTAATCATATGAGATTTACCATATTAGATTGGTGTGGACATCCACTATTAACAAAAAAAAAAAAAAAAAAAAAATCCTAAACTTTTGATATTAGAAGAAATGTAACGGTGATACGGGGCTCGCTTTGCTCAGGCAAAGTAGAAATACGATAGTGTTTTTCTTGATAGCAGAACCAAACATATTTTGAACTGTGCTTTATATAACTAAGCTATCTTTTATCGTTAATTTTATCATGAATACTTTGTAATGCAGTCGGCTGGGAAATGGCCTATTTTCACTTTTATGGTGCTCATCGCGAACTGCTGTTTCTTGAATTCCGATGAGAAATGGATGTGATATGCGGTGATTATTTCAAAAGACGTACCTGATTATCATTTTTATAAACAATTGCGTTCTTGGGTATTTAATACATGAAAAATACTTTACCGAGCTTCTAGTGAAAGCATGGTATGCAAAAAAGAGATTTATTATGCTACATAGCTGTATGCAATAAAAAAATAAAAAACTAAAGAGAAGCCCTATGCTTAAGTGGGGTTGACGACTTCTATTTCTTTCACGCATAATAATAAGAGAGGAGAAATTATTGGTTGGATAGGTCTACCAACTCAGCCATAGATTGGCGCGATCAAAAAGCATCGCATGTGAATCACAAGATCCATGTGTTAAAAAGTAAAAAAAAAGGTTTAGATGCACTATTTTTTTTAAAAAAATAGTAGACTGATTGTACTGATTCAAGATTTAAAATAAATATTAAATAAAAAAATATTTATAAAAAATCATAAAAAATAAAATAAAAATTAGAAGAAAGAAATAATTTATTTTTTAAAAAAATAGAGATCAATACCTCACAAAAGAGTCTCCACATGCACAAATAATTCTCCTTTCTTTCTTTCCATATAATTTTCAATACGTTTCCATATAATTTCCTACATGATTTTTTATATATCAAGGAGACACCAAAGATTCCTTTAAATAGAGCACTACATGGGTTAACCCACAAACCAAAAGTCCACTAGAAAATAAATACTAACAATCTTTGTAAGAAAATAATTAAATAAAGTAATACTAGAAATAATATTAGAAGGATGGATCTAATTAGAAATATATAGAATTAAGGATCCTAGGATATTATTCCTTGGCATATTCTTTTATTCTCTTTCTGTATTTGGATCTACATTTATAAGCCCCTTGTATGCCCTCTCTTAATATAAGAAAAATAAATCCTTTTCTCCATATTCAACATGATATCAGAGCTCACAGGTTCTGATTCATAATTTTTTTTCTTCTTTCCTTTCTTTCCAACCCCTTCTTCCTCCTGCCCAATTCTATCTTGCCGCAAATCAAGCCATCTCCCACCCCATTGCCTTACCCGATTTTCTCTATGTTATTCCTCTTCCCCGTCCCTTCCTAAACCTAAATACTCCAAAATCCTTGGTCGGCCACCATCCTATCGCCCGTTGCCATCTACTTTATCGCCGCCTCGACTCCCGTGGCCTCAGCCCCGCCCGACTCTCGACCTCCACAGCTTCACCATCTCGTCACAGACCCCACACCCCTCCCATCTTATCACAAACCCCTCAACCTCTGTGGCTTCATCCATCACCATCCCTTCTACCACCGTCGGTCCCCTCTACCACCGCCGCTGCCATCCCCTCCACCTAGCCTCATCCCATCTTGTCACAGACCACCCCTGACCTTTACGGCTTCGTCCGCTGTCGTCCCTAAGCAACTCAAGAAAAAGCTTAAGCAAGTATTTGAGATAAAAGATCTGGATCTACTAAGATATTTTCTGGGTAAATAGGTGGTACGATCATCCAAAAAAAAAAATTTGTCATAATGAAAGTATGTGCTGAATTTACTTTTTGAGATTGGGATGTTAGGGTATAAACCTGCTGATACCTCGATAAACTAGAATCATCGGCTAGTGGCAGATGGTGGAGCTCCAGTTGATCGAGAAAAGTACCAGTGACTTGTTAGGAGGTTAATATATCGCTCACATACAAGACCCAACATAGCCTACGCTGTTAATATTATAAGTTAGTTCATGCATGATCCATGAGAATCTCATATAGAGAAAGCTTTTAGAGTAGTATGCTATCTGAAAGGATGTTCTAGTCGTGGTTTGCTGTTCTTCTGACGCAACATCTTCTTGATAGAGAGATTCATTGATGCAGATTGGGCTGA
This sequence comes from Cocos nucifera, assembly GCA_006176705.1. Classification (NCBI taxonomy): domain Eukaryota; kingdom Viridiplantae; phylum Streptophyta; class Magnoliopsida; order Arecales; family Arecaceae; genus Cocos; species Cocos nucifera. The sequence continues at coordinate 420,410 of QRFJ01000189.1, forward strand.
ATCATTGAATGATAGGCAGCCTACCTCTGGGTACTGCATATATATAGATGGTAATTTAGTTATTTGAAGGAGCAAGAAATAGTCAGTGATAGTGCGGTTATCGACAGAGGCTGAGTATAAAATAATGTTTCTAAGTATATGTGAGCTTTTTTAGCTACAGAAGTTACTTTAGGAGTTACAACTGTCAAATAAATCTCCTTTTCAACTGTACTGTGATAGCAAGATGGTAATTAAAATTGTAAGCAATCCAGTACAGCATGATTATACCAAACTTATCGAAATTGACCGCCACTTTATCAAGAAGAAGATTGATTAGGGCTAGATTTTCATTATCTTTATTTGGTCATCCACTCAGGTGGTGGATATTCTTATCAAAGGACTTAGCTTATCCTCTTTTTCTGGATTGGTTGATAAGATGGAGCTTCGTGATATCTTCACCTCATCTTGAATGGGAGTGTTAGAAGGATGGATCTGATTAGAAATATATCTAATTAAGAATCCTAGAGTATTATTTCTTGGCATATTCTTTTATTCTCTTTCTATATTTAAGCCTATATATCTGTATTTATAGGCTTCTTGTATATCCTCTCTTAATATAAGAAAAATAAATTCTTTCCTCCATGTTCAATAAATAAAATTCTAAAATTATTAAAATTAGTGACCAACTAAAAATAAAATTCTAATTAGATGGAGACTTGACAATGAATCTCAATAGTACTTCCTCTCTCATTACAAAGTTCATTCTGATAATGCTGAAGTTATCGACGTCATGAAGTACTATCGTAACCACCGCCATCATTATCGCAATAATAGCAATATGTAATAATTTATTAAACTAATAATTGAATAATAGAACTCCTTTATTGGCTTGAACAGTAATTCTTCTACCATCTCATCCTCTTCGATGTATATGTCAAAGATGATAATATCTTACAATACTTTTACTTGGCATTGACTCTATAATCATGATATTGAGATTCTTTCAAGCACATAGCTCATCTGAATAAACATTAAGTTACCAATTATATTTACTATGAGCATCAGCCATTACTTGCATACAAATAAAATCAAAGACAAAATTTTAGTCATATCCATATACCTCTACTTAAGAAGCTTTAAGTATCTGCATATAGTCGGCTTCTATATATATAATTAAATCTTCATGCATAGAGTCTTCTAACAGCTCGAACTTTAAAATAGCTCTAAAATCAACTAGTACCAAAGCATAATAAGAATCATCTCCACCAAGCATATCTTTTTGTTCCTTGATTTTTGAAGCTAATTCAAAATCAATCAACTTTTCATCTTTATATCTAACTAAATTTCCATAAGAAACATCTAGATATTGGATAGCTTCAACATAGGACTCTTCTATATGATATAATTTTCAATATAGATTTTTATAATTAGATCAATTATAGCATCCTTTGCCTCTTCTCGAACAATTTCAGAATATTGGATTCTTCAATCATGATCTCTTCGAAACTTGATGCGGTAGCCATCTAATCAAGCTTTTCTTACTCAAGATTATTTTCTGGATTTAATTGATCTTCAAGCTAATCAATCTTGTCATGCTTCGAAACTTCAAAAGTTGATCTAATCTCTAACTGATCAAGCTCCTCCTATTTCAAATTTTTATCTTTAAACTAATTTTATTCTTCTTTGAAATTTTTGAAAAAGCTTAAAACCAGAATCCACTCTTCAAATAATTTTTGTTTGTGATTTCTCATATTGTTAGAATTTGAGTAGAACAGCAAGCATATCCCATGCTTTCTTCGGCTCTTTTACATCCTAAATTTGTAGATAATTTTCTTTATTAACTAAAGTTTGAAGAATCTATGTTATTTTTTAATATTTCAAATTTCTCTTTCTTCTTGCAATCTCATCTATTGGCATTATCTTTGACTCATCTAAAATATTTCATAAATTTTGGCCTATTAAATAAGATTTGACAAAAGCCTTCTAATATACATTACAGATATTGTTCAAGTTATGAAGATCAGGCTCTCATGACTAAACCTATTTATAGAGATAGTAATAGCATTGGCTATGATGATTTATATCTTAAATCACTAAACAAAAGTCCAAATATTTGGATTATCGCATAGCAAATTACTAGAAGCTCTTCAACCATATCAAGCTACGAACACATGGGAATCACCAATAATCAAATTGCCACTCCAAAAGAAAAAAACCATATTTCAAATAAATCTGATCGAAGTCGTAAATAGCTCCAACTACTCTCCAAGCCTATGGCTCTAATATCATGTAGAGCCACAAATATATGAGCCAATAATTTCAAAATTTGGTTCTAATACTATGTAGAATGGCATGCTATATAGAGTAGATCAATCATACTAGCCCAAAATTTAAAATAAATACTAAAAAAAATGCAAAGAATCGAAAGAAAAAAATCATGAAAGAGCAAAAAAATTAGAAGAGATAAATAATTTATTCAAAGAAAAGTAGAGACAAAAACCTCATAAAGGTGGCTCATAGAAGAGTCTCTACATGCATAAATAATCTCTCCTCTCTCTTTCTTTTCACACAATCTTCCACATGATTCCCATAATTCCACATAGTTCCCTATATGATTTTTCATATATTAAGGAGATATCAAAGATTCCCTTAAATAGAGTATCACATGGATGGAAGTTTGACTTTTATCTTAACTCATAAATTAAAAATTTACTAAAAAATAAATTCTAACAACTTTTAAAAAAATAATTAATAATAATTTTAAAATTATTAAAACTTAATGATCAACTAAAAATAAAATTATAATTGAATTGAAACCTGGCAATAAATCTCAAATGCCTTTTTTCCTCTTATATCATCATGAGAGAAACCCTAGGGTCTTGTTTGCATCGCCGGTCTCTAACTACCATGCATTGGAGTCATTGTTCCTAGCCCAAAGGAGAGAGAAATAGAGTCATTGCTGGGCGCAAGATTGAGGCAGTGGATGGCGTAGGAGACGAGACTGATGTCGGCATACTTGAAGGCGAGGGCATCGAGGAGAAAAGCATAAGACAGTAGAGGACAGTTGAAAAAAGTGCCAGAGTGGAGTGGCAGCCGTGGCCGATGACAAGAAGATAGAGAACAGGTCAAGCAAGGGAGGGGAATTGGTAGCATTGGAGGATGTAGGCCATGCAAGATAGGAAAGGAGGGTGTGATTAGAGGTGGGGTGGGAGGAGAGCCAATGGAAGAAGGAGAGAAGGCAAGAGTAGGGGAGGGAGATGAGGTTGAGGGAGAGGAGGGAGATGAAGGGGATGGGCTGAGGGAGAGGAAGAGGGATTTGAGGGGGGAGTCAATGAGGTTTTCGTCGGAGACAGCAGCAACATGAGAGATGGTGATGAGGAGGGAGTCAAAAGGTTGGAGAGAGGGAGGGGAGAATTATGGGGAAGGTGTGTAGAAAGAGGTAGGGAGGGGCTTCGAGTGGAGGTGGAGAGGGAGGAGCGGTGGTGGGAGGTTTGAATACACTCGTCTCATCTTTTTTTTTTTTTTTGGCTTATAGGGATCTTGTGGACATATGGTGCTTTCTGGTTAGATCAGTTTACCATTGAGCTAGTAGATACGATCTATCTAATAACTTTTGATAAAAAAATGGATTGATCTTTTAAAAATGGATCATCTATTAACTTCTTTAAGTGATGGACATAGACAAATTTATAATACAATACTTCTTAATAAATTAATCAATATAAATGAGGAGCTCTATACTCCATATTAATAGATCTATATCATACATAAAGCCTAACAAATATCTCTCATGACTTGTAAAGCCAATTATTTGTCATACAATCAAATTACTTCCACAATCCCTCTACCAAATATATTGCTAAGGTGTGTGCATGATTGCATATTAAATTGCATTAGCTATAAAGCATATAGAACCATGCTTGTTGGTCAGGTTTGGATCAAAAGGCACTAGGTATATAATTATTCAACAATTCATTAATCAAATTTATCACATCATATATGAGCCTAACACCTAAAGTTATAAATGAAAATGACGTTGCAATATTTTCCTTAGTTAAAAGGTGAGATAAAATTCCTTCATGTAATAGCACATCAATGTTTACAAGTTCACCTTTCCACCATAAACAATAACTCACAACAATCCTCGAAAAAGTAAACTTGACAAGATGGTCACTTTCGATGGTGCAGTTTCAAATAAATATGTTTTCAAACTTGCCAATCAATGTGATATGCCAGATCCAGGTGTTTATGTGAATTCTCTACTCTAGCAACTGAGAAAAGATTGCCACCATCTTATGGTCATCATTCACTATCAACAGCCATCCAATCCAATCCCATCCTTTGCTACGACCGTCTGAGGATCTAGGAACCGGAGCATTTGTTCTCCTTCAATTGACAAAAAAAAAAAATCGGTTAAGTCTCCTATTTTACTTGTATAGCTCTTATATATCTAATACTAAATAAACATTGCACCTTATTATAATTTATCTAAAAATATTATTGAATAAAATAAAAAATTAATGTAGTCAAAACCATATCTCATTTGAAAGCATGGCTTTATTCATGTAGCAATTCCAACAGTTAGTACTGTACAGAAGTTCCAATGGTCCTTGAATTGCTCTCTTGGAAATTCCATATTAAAACCCTCCCCACATCTAGTACCACCTCCCATGATTTAAATTAATCCACCAATGCCACGTGGCGCAAGAAACATTAATTGTCTTCATTGGACTGGCAGCCTATGCACAGTACTACTCTCAACGCATTGGTTGACTTATCTTTGCATTTTGTAAGCATCTTTAACAGAATACATAATTTCACTCGCAGTTAAAAGGAAAAGTCATGCACTAATGTCGTTAATCATTGGCTTATATCACTGTTCCTTTCATCTTCCGTACATTTGAAAGCATGGTTCCGGTGCTTGTGACTCAAAAGGTACTGCAAACAAAAATCAAACAGTGGCTGGCCCATTGAGAATTTGAAGCAGAGTTTTCTTTTCTTTTCTCTTTCTTAGCTTCAAATTCTCTTATTCCTCGCAGAAATGAAGTAAAAGAAAGATATTCTCTTTATTTAAGCAAGTAACGACAGAAAAAAAAAAAAAAAAAAAAAAAAAGGGAACAAGGCCTGAAAAATGCAATTGAATAGTCCAATGCCCAACAATTGTGCTGGTCGTGGAAAATTTTTTCTGTGCTACTTTTGGATGGAAAGCACACGTGATTTTTTTTTTCACTTTTCTCGACAAAAATTTCACGGACTTTTGGTTTTTACCATGAATAAATGGCTGGAACTCACAAATGGACTTCTGAGAGTATGTGGATTGTTCTCCTTGGAAGTTGGGGTTGGAAACACGCTAGCAGGAGTGTGCTGCTGAGGATTTGAGATGAATCTGTCAGCATCTTCTATTGCTATAGGTGGAGGAATTGATTTATTATTATTATTATTATTATTATTATTATTATTGTTCTTATTATTATTTTATTCATGATGAATTATTATCATCATTATTATTGGAGCGGCTGCTTTGTATATAAAGCTGTAGAATTGATATAACCAGTAGCATGAGTCATGAAGATCTCCGAGCCACAGGGGGAACTAATGCTTTGATTTGGATTTTCATAGAGGTATGTGAAGCAAGAGCTTATACGATCTTCCCAATCATCTTAAATCAAAAAAAAAAAAAGCCTTTCAATCATCATCAGAAAGTTTATATATGCAACTAGGAATAAAAGTTTACCTTGATGTTTTGATACTTGTAACTTTCACTTGCACCCGACCAGGAGCCTCTTCCTCGTGGTAGAAGGCTTTTGCATGGTTGTGTTTTTCCTAGAAATCAAGGTATATTGGGTTCTGGGAGTACCATGGGGTGGGGAATCGTAACTCCGCAGGGTGGATTCAAGAGTACTCTGGAGGTAACTCTCTTGTCTGGTAGTTTAAAATTACCTAATGGAAAAAAAGAAAGAAATACTTTTTAGAAGATTACCATCAAGTTACATCCAGTAATAAGTTCATTCTCAATTTTTGATAGATCATTTCATAATTTATAAAGTGGAGGATGACATCATTTTTACACCATCGAAGACTCCATGAATGATTGGTTCATCATACTCCATTCATTTTTGGGAGCATATGATGATAATGATTTGTTAACGTCCTTTGAGTTTCAGTTTCAAGTTTATAGCATGTTGAAAGTGAGTTTTTATTGGATTAATTTTTTTTCTTTTAAAACATGAATTCTCTAAAACATGAATTCTCTATCGTGCATCACACGATATAGTGCATCATACACACCATTCATCATACAATAGATGACTGCATACGAATGCACATCATAGATGCATATTGCATGCAGTCATCCATCGTGCGATGGATAGTACATGCAATACACCATACATTGAGGTGCACGGTAAAGGATCTGCGCTCATATTAGAGTGTGATGGGTCATGATTGAAGCCGTACATATATAGACATGATGGCTGACTCATGCAACAAGATGGATTCAAAAAAATTATAGTGAACCAAACCATATTAGGTAATTCTTTCAAACATGATCATATATATTCCACCATACAGGGTAAGTATAATGCGTCAACAGTCAAGGCTGCATGCTTTTAAACGTTTTGTGCCTGCGTGCAGCCAAAGACCAAGAAAAGTTGACAAGAAAAGTGAGGAGAGAAAAAGGCATTCTATCAAATCACCATATCTTTGAAGAAAAGAGATCGGATATGGAAGCATATAACTTGACAAATTTCCATCATGGAATGGTAATAAGCTGTGGTAGATCCACATCAGAAATGAAAGGTCACATGCATAAATGGCAGGTCCTCCACAGGTGATGTTGGGGGAGTAATGGTCAGCAACATGGACACATCTACTTGAGTGCTAGTGGTAGCACTAAGAAATTTGTTCAGTGGAGATCTGATTTCCCTGCTTTGCAAAGTACAACCCATGGCCCATTTGAAATCAAAGCAGCTGGCCACTAGGAGGTTATAGATTTACCCTAGAGGCCCCTCCAGCCATGACCAGGTCCACTTTCCCTTCCTTTGGTTGAACAAGTACTTGTGCCATAGCTCCACCTAGCTAAAGCTCTTTTTTAAGGTGGGGGCATGAAAGGTGAGCGCATTACACAAATATGGAAACCCAAAAGGTGTGCAAGCTAATGGCTAGCCATGCTGCCATGACTTGTTTCTTGTTCTTGGGGAGAGGAGCCAAGGGAAATTACCTGGACCGGGGTTGGACTCCTCACTGCCTGGTGGAAAAGGAGCAGCGAAGAGTGACTCCAGGCCCTGAAGGCATGCCCTCGGGCTCAGAGCAGAAGGGCCAAAAGGTGGGATGGTTTTGAACTTTGAAGCATTCTTACCCCTCGGCATGGTACCACACCACCATGACAAAGGAGAAGCAGTACACTTCGGAGAGTAACAGGCAAACCACCACTCCATTCGCCCCCAGAATCCCAACAACAAATCAGTTCAATCTTTTCTCTCTTGTCACGGACGCATGCCTCCACCCACTACCCAACAACCTTGTGGGGACCATTGGATACTTAGCGACCACATTTTATTTTGGATACTCGGACCATTTTGATGACATTTGAACCGTGCAGTTCGTTCCCACCGCTAGTATTCACCGCGCGCATGACTCACCGGCCCGCATAAACATGACAGCGTTTGCAAGTACACCCTCAAAATCTACCCATAAAAGCCCTGCTTGACTGGTTCAAATTCATCTTTACAATTAAGAAGCATTTGCCACAAGGTAATCCTCTTAAGTATTTTGTAAACAGGATTTTTTTTTTTTTTGTTTTTCCACTGTTGATTGGCACTCCTCTCCTCCACTCAAGTGTTCGATAACCAAGATTTACCGTACGTGTCGATACTACGTTATATCAATATCAAAATAAGATTTGGAATGAGGAATGTACTGGATTACATTACAAGTTATCGAATCAATTTCTATACTGGATATATTGATACCGTATTAGAATAATAGTGATAATGAATTCATTAAAGAGATGGTGAAACTTTACTTCATATATTTTCGAGGTTTTAAGTTATTTTTAATATATTTTATAAAATAGAAGGGCGAAGAAAAAAAAACAAACATAGATCCAAGCATCTGATATGGTCATTTTTATCCTCGGGAACGATGATGAAAAGGAAGCAGACACTTAAAAGAAGCTGCCAGATGAAAGATGATGATCAGAGAAGGACCAAACAAGAAACATGAATGATACCAGATAGAAATCGGCTTTAAGTCTTTAACCTCCCTTAAGTACGGGGAACTAGAGGTCAAATAAATAATCCACCTCTTAGATTAAACAATACCCCACCCCAATATTTATTTTGCCGTTCAGCAGTTCTTTAGGGATTGACAAACAAATAGTGGCTTTTCAGGGGGTTATATGTAATAGATTACTAGAGCGTATGTGTACAAATTCAAATGGTTTTGTTTCAGCGCACAATGCAGGCCGTGCTTTTAAGAAAGGACATATTGCTTGGTTCATCTATTCTACCTGATGACAGGCTTTGTCCCAGGTTCGGAAAGGCTACCAGGTCTCGCCCCACAAATAGCCCAAAAGTAATTCCAAACAACCCTCAGATTCTTCCCCAGGTGTGCCTAGACTCAAGGGTTACTTGCAAATAAGGAAATAGATATTTGATTCTTTTCTCCTTTCTCTCTTTCTCCCATCTCTCGTCCTCCCATCTCTCTTTCACTCATATCCAAGCCACCTCCAAGTCTTTTCCTCCTCTTTCTACAGTCTAAATCATCTTATCAAATCTCTTACAAAGCCTTCAAGGTGGAGATCTAATGGCCTTTCCTTCCAGACAAGTGCAGCACCACAGGAGGCTCTTTGAGCTGCTAGAAGAACAGCAAGAGCCTTTCTTGCTGGATGTCTACCTCTTGGAGAATGGGTATTCGGACAGGGCAGTGAGGTCTCAGGCCACGGTCGTGTGTCCTGGGAGTGCTTGCACGAGGCTGCCAAAGCTCAGCAGCCATGGCTTCAGGAGGAAGAGAGGTGGTGTTATAAGTTGCATACTGAACAAATTTTTGTGTCAGAAGGCCATCAGGAAGGCTTTAAGCTGGGAAGGCCTAGCTGTTGAGAGTGCGAGATGGAGTGTCTTTGGTTGTCTCTTTGATATGGGAAGGGAGAGCCATGTCACAGAATTCCACAGGTTGTCAAGTTCCAGTGCTGTCAATGCAGGAGAATTAAGTGGAGGGATGCAGTGGAAATCTTTGGAGGACTCCAACCAGCTGAGTCCTATTTCGGTGCTTGAACTGCACTCGTATGAAGCCTCCCCCATTCACAACCATTGTAAGTTAAGCTTTCTATGAAGTATAGCTGCATTATTTTAACCCCTAACATCTATATAAATTTTAACTTTGTTTCTTCTTTTTATTTTTTGGTTCCCCCTGATCAGCATCAAGTTTTAGTTCAGGAATAGAAACAAAGGATGCTTCTTGGGTTGGCTTTGAAGAGCTTCTTGGGTCTGCTTCTTTTCTTTCTCAGTATGCCCGGACCAAGGAGTTAGATCGATCATACCAACTTGTGTTGGACTGTGTGAGGGAGGTGGAGAAAAGGATTTGGGACTCCTATGAATGTTTGAGCCCAGAGAGAGTTAAAAGCATCATCAAGGAGCGGATCTTCACATGGGACAAGCAAAGAGGAGATGTCGCTGACATAGCCCAGTTGGTAGATTTAGAAGTCTCAGAGTCTAGAGAAGAATGGAGTAATTTCCAAACTGAGATTAGAGAGATTGGAATTGAGATAGAAGCTGTAATCTTTGAAGAGATCAGAGAAGAGACTCTCTTGGACATGCTAGGCTTTCCATACGCATCCAAAGGACTGTAAGTCTAATTATCAATATCTATCACCATCTTTTTGTTCTCATGAAACCCCCCCGAAAAAAATCTAATTATTAGCATATCATGAAAGCTAGTTTTTTCTCTATTAGTTAAAGTATTTCTTTTTTGACTTGGATTGTAGCTTAGGGAATCTCCACGATAATACCAGAAGAAAAGACAAAGTGTCCCTTGAGCTTGTTTTCCCTTTTTTTTATATATATTGACCATCTTGGGAGTCAGGAGTCAATGGTATATTGATTAGTTATGGCTCTAAGCAACGACAATAGTTGGTTATCGTACATATAAAAAATCAAATCTCCACTAAAGAGACGCAAAAAAGCACGCAGGTGGATGGATGGAAAGAGGGAGGGATAAAGCATCTCTTCAGCTGGTGGGTTTTTTTCTTTTTTTTAAACAGAGAGAGAAAGGTGGTTTCCCCGCAATTTCATATCATGAGACATAAAATTGAAGAAAGGATTAAGGGAGGCTGTCTTAGGAGACACAAAGGCAACGAAATTTATCAATATGAGTTAAATTGCTTAGAAGAGGAATATTTAGAACTCCAATCTTTCTAGCAGTTTGGGATAACCATGATCAGCTCTTCTAATGATTTATTTTTCACCATTAAAAATTCTACCATATTTCTCCAAAACCATGATTAGCTCTTCTAATGATTTGTTCTTCACTATAAAAAATTCTACCATATTTCTTTGAATCCAAAGTAGTAATTTCATTCATAGCAGCATTCATCCGGGTCTCAAATCTTTTAATAAATTTTAGTTCAACCAGCAACTCCATAGATCCTGGTTTGAGGTTGGATGAGAAGAGATATCCAGCTTGAATCCAAAGAATTCCCAAATTCTTCAAGGAAAGGAAAACATCAAGAAGTGTGTGACCAACAGTTTCAACTGTTGAGTTGTACAAAGTACAAGCTAGAGCATGAGGCCATCATCTTTTGATCAATTTGTCAGCAATTAAAATCCTGTCTCTAGTGGCAAGCAAACAAAAGAGATTGACCTCATCAGAAGCACAAGTTTTCCAAATCTCCGTAATCCTTGGAATAATGATGTCTCCAAAATTAAGAAACTGATAAAATGACTTGCAGAGAAATTCTAACAAGCAGTCTATCTCCATATAATACTATTATAGCTCTAGGCTAAACACAAGCTATTAATGGAGTCTAATAAATCCCAGTATCCTATAGAAAGCTTAATAGCTAGAATCCTTCCAAATTCAATCGTCCAGGAATTAGAATTAATATCCCACGATAATAGGAACCGAACAATTAGAGAGCAAGGGAAGCAGTCTTTCAAAGGTAAACTCCTTGGTCCTTCTGTCTTCCCAAAAACAAATCTGATTGTCCTTTCCCAGAGCATAAGAAATTCCCAAGCTTAAAAACATAGAAATTTTCATTTGAGCATTCCAAAATGGAGACTAAGAGACAACGGCAATATTTATGAGTAATAGCACATTAACTGGATATATCTTGGATATTTATATTGGATAAAGAAGTTTAAATAATATCTTCTGACTAATCTTTTTAGTAAATCTTGGATTATCAACGGAACACACCAACAAGCCTTGTATTTCAAGATTTATGTCGCAATAAATGATAAGAAATACAAAAAAAAAGAAAAAAAAGATCAATTGCTCCTAAGACCACATGTAAGAGCTTTTATTTTACATTGCTTCATGTGATCCTTCTTTCACCATGTTTTCTCATTTTCTTATTTGAAGGGGGAAAATTCAAGCCTTGTACTTCAAGATTTATTGCACATTAAATGATAAAGAAATACAAAAAAAGAGAAAAGGTCGATTGCTCATAGGACCACATGCAAGAGCTTTTATTCTACGTTGCTTCATATGATCCTTCTTTCACCACTTCTCTCATTTTCTTCTTTGAAGGGGGAAAATTCTCTAATCATTGACCTTAACAACCTTAAAAGTAACATGGGCAAAAACTACGATAGTCTTGTAGCCATGCTACGATTCAACTTGGAGTACCGTTGTGATTGCTTCACTTTGGGAAAAAAAGTGGCCAACAAAATCACGGGCAGAAGCAACGACGAGGGGACAATGGAGTTCATGTGCGCATGTCTTGCATGTGAATAGCGAATAGGTGAAAAAGAGAAATTTGGACCTGTCACGGTCCACCGTTACATCAAACCATGTGCATGTCAATTGCCTGGATGAGCATTGATGTTGATATTTTAGCCACCTCCATGGTAACAGGAGATTTTTTTTTTTTTTGAAAAGTTATTCTAATGGTCAAAGTAAAATACTTCCTTCAATTTATTAGGTAACCGGTTTTATTTATTTATTTATTATATATAATTTATTTTTATTTTATAAAATAATAATTTATTTTATATTTTTTTTTATTTTCGTATCTTCTACACGTCCGTCGGTACTACTGTACCTCCTATCGCCCCACCATGATTTTTTTCTCTCTCGACAAATATCGATCCCAATCGTACCTCAATCCCCTTTCTTCTTCTTATATCTTCTCCACACCTGCCGATACCACCTCACCCCCTACCATTCCACCATCGCTCTCCTTCTCTTTCGATAAATTTCGATCCCGATTGTACTTTCTGATGCCCCTTTAGGTATTACTATCCTCGGCACCATCACTAAAGAAAGAGAGAAACTCTCTCTCTTTTTTTCTTTTTTTCTCTTTTTTTTATAAAATAATATTTTATTATTTTTTTTCTTTCTTCTTGTTCTCATATCTTCTTCGTGCTCGTCGGTACCATTCCACCATGACTCTCTTTCTCTCTCGGCAAATGCTGATCCCAATCACATCCCCGCCCTCTTACTTTTTCTCGTACCTTCTCCAAACTTTCGAAGGTTATTAAATACAAAGATTTGACTTTCAAATCGATGAAATACCATGCTTTATTTATGGATAATTTATTAGATTTGATCTGATCTGATCCGATGGATCGATTTAGATATCAAAATATATTATTTTTTTAAAAAATAATTAAAATATTATTTTTTAAAAAATAAATTAGTATATTATTATTTTTAAAATTAAAAAAATAATATGCTATCTTTAAAATAATAGATAAATTAGTATTTTTTTTAAAAATTATTACTATTTTTATAATATTTTATTTTTTAAAAATAATAATATTTTAAAATATTTTTTCTCTTATTTTTTTTCTACTTTTATTTTTATAATATTTTTTAAAATTTTTTAAAATATTATTTATTATTATTTAAAGATAATATTTAATTTATTATAGATAATAAAATAATAATCTATATGGCATAACTTAAATTATCTGCTGATATGGCAAAATCACAATACTTCTTCATAATAGATTAGAGGAATCTTATAAATTAGCAGTGACCACCTCATCCCATGCGAAAGTTCTTTTCTTGCTAAATTTGCCAATAAAGTACAATTACCAGCTAATCCCATACTGATGGATGTGTGAATTTTCCTCAAAAGAGAATTTGGAGATCATATTTAGGGGTGGCAAACAGGTCAGATACATAAATTAGAGCTATTTATTAGATGGGTCTAAAATCCAAATCCGAATCTGATAATTTTACTTAATAAAAAAATTTAATGCAATCTATAATAAGTTGAAATCAGTTAAATGGATTAAATAGTTAAGCGTCGTCATCCTTAAATACGTGTTGTCATTGTTTTGCCACGAGAAAGCCAACCGTCTTTATTTCCACTAACCATTGAAAGGACCGTATGGTGGAGGTTTCTATTGGTGTCCCGAGAAATATTTGCACCCACCAAGGACCTACAGAACATCTCTAATTAGGAGGTTGGGCTCACCACCTCCTCCACCAGATACGAACATTGAGGACCAACTAGTATGACACTCTGGGCGACGGGTGCTTTGCCTCGAGAGCAAACACCTACATGATGGCTTATATAATGAAAAGGTAAGATCAAAAGATTAGACATTGAGAGGCACCTTCATCTTCATGTCACATTCATACTGGCACATCATGCCATGATATGCTTGCTGATGGGAGTATTACCATCCTTCGTAGCCTTCAATAAACTTTGCATGAACTGGACTAAAACTGGTCTTGTCATGACTAGGAACGGCTATGTTCCTTTAGTGCATGCTGATCATGGGCTGTCTTTCTAATCATGTTTTTTAAATGGTAAGCTTGAGTTGTTATTCATAAAGAAGGCATAGGTCTAACAGGAACTAAAAGACAGCAAGTTATCTGTCTTACAATAAATTCAAACCAGCTAGGCTTGAAGATAGATTTATGATGCCACTAAGGGCCTGTTTGATTGAGATATTTTAGATAACGAGATAATCTAATAATTTTTAAAAATTATTTATCTAAAAAAATAATTATGAAAGAAAATAATTTTTATCATGTTTGATTGGTGAAAAAATTACTCTGAAAAATGATATTAAAAAAGGATTATGAAGTTTGGTAGGAGGTAAATCTACATAAAAATATGATCAAATTTATAAATATATCTGTTGGTGTAGAATTTGGTCATCACCGGATCCAGTTAGAGTCGAGGTGGACGAGGTCGCCGTCGGAATCTGCAAAACAAAGTTTCGTCTGGAGCCAATAGGGGTGGCTTCGATAGGACCCTTCGACGATCAAGTCAGCTTTTCTGGCCAACAGATATGGAGTACTTTAAAATGAGTTCGGCAGAGTTTAGAAAAGAAGATGAGAGCTTAGAGTCTCCGAGTTAGCATATCTGAAGGATCCTTTTCATAGGCGGAGTTTGATAGTGACAGCTGTAGCTGCTTGGTGGCGGACCGCTCGAGGCTGCACCGAGTTTAATGCGAAGAGGATGGTATCATCAGGCCGATAATGATAGCTATACCGTCCGATAGTGGTGGGCTGCTCGAAGTCTGACGAAGTCAGTCAAGGAGGGGGGCACCACCTATAGCATCGCCTGTGGCAGACTAATGGTGACCGTTCGTTCAGATTTAATAGTCGTGGTTCTGAGAAAGCAGGCATTGATTGGTGGACTTCGACATATATCGATTCCAAAGGAGTTCGGACTTCTGAAGGAAAAGCTCGGAAGAAGTTCGGCTCCCGTAGGCATCTGACCGGAGGAGTGCGGCTAAGGCTCGGTTGTTGGGTAGTTCGGAAGGAGCTCGGCCACTGAGAAGTCCGACCGACCGAATGGGATGTCTGAGAGGAGTCCAGCTCCTGAAGAACTCCTGAAGAAGTCCGATCGAAGGAGAAGCTTGGAGGGAGTTCAGCTCCCACAGGCGTTGGCTGGAAGAGTGCAGAGCGAGTTCGGCTCTCATGGAAGTCTGACTGAAGCTCGACAGCAGAGGAGTTTGATTGGATGAAGGAGTTCTGCTAAGATCTATCCGCTAAAGCTCTTCCATGGCTACCGACCGCATTAGGCTATGCATCAAACTGAACTTCGACAGGAGCAGGATTTATCCCCAACAATAGTCCCGCCCACTCCTGAGTTCGAAACTCAAAAGAAGAGAGTGCAGAAAAAATAACTGCCAAAGTCCTCTTCTGGGCTCCATGCTGGTTCAGATCGAAGCTCGGAGAGGGAGATCTCATCTCCAGCCAAAGTTGATGTTGAAGTTGAAGTTCGGAGGAGATCTCATCTCCAGTCGAGGTTGAAGTAGATCTCGTCTCCTGCGGTCGAGGTCGAAGGTTGAGCTCCTCGGAGGCGATATTGTCTCCAGCAGCCAAGGCTGACTCGGGAGAGATCTCTTTTCCTGCAGCCATGGTTAATACGAACACTCGGAAGAGATCTGATCTCTGACCGAGGTTGACACGATCGCTCGAAAGAGATCTTATCTCAGGATGAGGTTGTCTTCGATCTTATCTCTGACCGAGGTTGTCTTGGTCGCTCGGAAGAGATCTTATCTCTAGCCGAAGTCGGCTCGGACTCTCGGGGGAGATCTTATCTCCTATGGTTGAGGTCGTTGTGGACCCTCGGGGGAGATCTTATCTCCGACAGCCAAGGTTGCCTCGAGGGAGATCTTATCTCCTACGGCCGAGGTTGATGCAGATGCTCGGGGGAGATCTGATCTCCTACAGCCAAGGTTAGTCCGGACGCTCGGGAGAGATCTTATCTCCTGCAACCAAGGTTGCCTCGGGGAGATCTTATCTCCTGCAGTCGAGGTTGCCTCAAGAGAGATTTTATCTCCTACAGCTGAGGTTGCCTTGGAGGAGATCTTATCTCCTGCGGTCGAGGTATGCGGACGCTCGAGGAAGATCTGATCTCCTGCAGTCGAGATTGGCCCAGACACTCGGGGGAGATCTTATCTCCTACAGCCGAGGTTGTCTCGAGGGAGATCTTATCTCCTACGGTCGAGGTTGATGTAGATGCTCGGGGGAGATCTTATCTCCTGCAGCCGAGGTCAACCCGAACGCTCGGGGAGATCTCATATCCTACAGCCGAGATTGCCTCGGAAAAGATCTTATCTCCTACAGTCAAGGTTGATGCGGGCACTCGAGGGAGATCTTATCTCCTGCAGCCAAGATTGACGCGGGCGCTCGAGGGAGATCATATCTCCTACAGCCGAGGTCGGCTCGGACCCTCAGGGGAGATCTTATCTCCTGCGATCGAGATTACCTCGGAGGAGATTTTATCTCCTACGGTCGAGGTTGACGTGGGTGCTCGAAGGAGATCTTATATCCTGCTGCCGAGGTCAGCTCGGACCCTCAGGGAAGATCTTATCTCCTGTAGCCAAGGTTATCTCAGGGGAAATCTTATCTCCTATGGTCGAGGTTGATGCAGATGCTTGGGGAGATCTTATCTCCTGCGGTCGAGATTGATGCGGGCGCTCGGAGGAGATCTTATCTTCTGCAGCTGAGGTTGACCCGGACGCTCGAGGGAGATCTTATCTCCTACAGCCGAGGTTGATGTGGATGCTCAGAGAAGATCTTATCTCCTGCAGCCGAGGTTAGCTCGGACCCTCAGGGAAGATCTTATCTTCTATGATCGTGGTTGCCTCGGAAGAGATCTTATCTCCTGCAATCGAGATTAAAGATCTTTGACCTGCTCATGTTAGGATGAGGTTCTCATCATGTTCCTAATACTGCAACTATTGACTACTTCTTTTCTGTCATCACATAGTTTTTGCATCCAAAAATAATATTATTGAAAGAAAAGAATTTTACCGAGGGGAAGTTACTCGCTGTACATCCCTATTTCGGGGTCGTAGGGGCGTTGTTCCTCCGGATTCCCTCGGACAGTAAATCCTTGGCCGGACGACTTCCTCTATCTCATGCTGGCCTTCTCAATTTGGAGCAAGCTTCTCTTGGCTTTGTCGCTGGGAGATGACAGTCTGCCGAAGTACCAAGGCCCGGAGATAGTATCTATGATGCCGGGAGGTGGCCGACCTCCTTGCCGTTCCTCCCTCAATAGTGGTTTTAGCTTCTGGGGGGAGGACTTCTTTGCGCCTTTTCATCAGAGCTTCCTTGATGACAAGCTCAAGGAGTTTAGGCCTTGCTTGCGCTGGGAAGGTCGTAAGTGCGGCCGAACTTCATTCCATCCTCTTATGAAACCTGCGAGAGAACTTCATGCCCCTTTGTCGGAGCTTCCTCGATGACAAGCTCGAGGGAGAGTTCGACGGTCTCGCTCACGCCGAACTTCATTCCACCCTCCTGTGAAACCTTTATCGGGGCTTTCACGCTCTCGGGCCCGAGGGGGAGTCCAGGAATACGGCCGAGCTTCACTCAGCTTTTCTTCATCGTCCTTGGCCCTGAAGGCCTCTTCAGCTCGGGCATAACCTTCGGCCCGAGCCAGCAGATCGATGAAGTCCCTGGAATACTTCTTCTCTAAGGAGAACAGTAAGTCATTCTTCTGAAGGCCGTCCTTGAGCTCGGCCATTGCAATGGACTGGTCCAAGTCCCAGACCTCCAACGCCGCGGCGTTAAATCAGATGACGTAAGTCCGGATGGATTCCTCCTACTTCTGCTTGACATTCATCAGGGAATCCAAACTTCGGCGTGGACGTCGGCTGCTGATGAAGTAGGCCACGAACTGATGGCTCATCTGATCAAAAGAGAAGATCGCACCTGACTTCAATGTCGAGTACCAATTTCTAGCTACTCTCTTTAAGGTAGATGGGAAGGCTCGACATAGTATGGAGTATGAAGCACCGTGGAGTAGCATCATGGTCCGAAAGGCCTCTAGATGATCAACTGGATCAGAAGTTTCATCGTAGCTTTCGAATTGAGGGAGCTCAAAGTTCGGCGGGATGGGCTCTAGCATAATTCGGAGGAAGAAAGGAGGATCGGTGCAGATGTCGACATGAAGAGCCGGGGCAATGTGGCCGAGCTCTTCAATCAATCGGTCCATCTCCCGCAATCTGTGATCGAGGGCGTCATCTTGGTTGCAGATCTTGGGGGGCTTCTAGCTACAAATGAGGAAGGTCTCCTCCAGCGGAGAACCATGATCCAAACACGGATCCTCTACTCTCTATTTTTCTTTCCAAGAGGCGATGGGTACGTCGGCCCGAGTACTCTTTCTTGGGGTCGATTTTCGACATCCTGATGGCGGGTTTCCTAGTGGAGTCACCGTCGGAGGCTACTGCATGGCCCGCATTGCCTCCGTGAGGCCACGGACCTATCGGACAAGCAGGTTGAACTGCTCCATATCTACCGTGGGTACAGGTGGAACCTGAGTTACCGGGGCTAAAGCAGGAGCAGATGGATCTGGTCGGGATCGGGCCGTGGAGGCTGTCGGTCGTCGGATCGAAGCTCTCCTTGGGGGCATTTTCTTTTGGAAAAAAACTCTGGAGAGAAAGGAGGGAGATCTCTGAAGAGAGATCATCGCTGAGCACTCCTTTAAGAACAAGGGGGCCTTAAGAATTTCTCAAGAACAGAAGCGTCCTTCCTCTAGCGCTAAATCTGTTGGTGCAGAATCTGATCGTCGTCGGATCCAACTGGAGTGAAGGTGGACGAGGTCACCATCGGCACCTACAAAATAAAGTTCCGTCCGGAGCCGATGGGGGTGGCTTCGATAGGATCCTCCGACGATCAAGTCAGCTCTTCTGGCCAACAGATATGGAGTGCTTTGGAATGAGTTCGACAGAGTTTAGAGAAGGAGAGGAGAGCTTAGAGCCTCCGAGTTAGCGTATTTGGAGGATCCTTTTTGTAGACGGAGCTTGATGGTGACAGCTGCAGCTGCCTAGTGGTGGGCCGCTCAAGGCTACATCGGGTTTGATGCGGAGAGGATGGTATCGTCAGGCCGATAGTGATAGCCATACCGTTCGATAGTGGTGGGCTGCTCGAGGTCTGATGGAGTCAGTTATGGAGGGGGCACTGTCTGTAGCATCATTTGTGGCAGACTGATGGTGACCGTTCGTCCAGATTTAATAGTCGTGGTTCTGAGAAAGTAGGCATTGATTGATAGACTTCGGCATATATCGATTTCAAAGGAGTTCGAACTCCTGAAGGGAAAGCTCGGAAGAAGTTCAGCTCCCATAGGCATCTGGCTGGAGGAGTGCGGCTAAGGCTCGATCGCTAGAGAGCTCGACCGCTGAGGAGTCTGACCAACCGAAAAGGATGTCTGGGAGGAGTCCGGCTCCTAAAGAAGTCCGATCGAAGGAAAAGCTTGGAGGGAGTTCAGCTTCCGCAGGTGTCAGGCTGGAAGAGCACGGAGGGAGTTCGACTCTCGCAAGAGTCCGACTGAAGCTCGACTGCTGAGAAGTTCGGTCAGATGAAGGAGTTCGGCTAAGACCCATCCACTGAAGCTCTTCCATGGCTATCGACCGCATTAGGCTGCACATCGAACTGAACTTCGGTAGGAGTGAGGTTTATCCCCAATAATATTCTTTAATATAAAATAATTTTTAATATTATAATAGCATTATCATCTCAAATTAGTTTTTATATAATGACTATAATCTTATAACTTTTTGCATAATATCATTTTCATCTTAATTTTTTTATAAAATTTTATTAAATAAATTTGGGTAGACAACAGAATAAATTTAATGATGGTATATGCAACTTTATTAGAGGTATTTTTATCAAATATAAATTACTACCATTCGAAAATTTATCAAATATCAATCTTCCATGGTATTTATTTTACTTTCTTCCTCCGAAAAATAAACATGGAGCCCATCATTTTTTTTACGATCTCTCTTTTTCACTTTTCATATCAAATATGATAATTTGAAATATAGAAATCATTTTTTCATGTCAGAATACCTCCAAATAAATGGATCCTAAAAGATTCAAACCAACATTTTGGCTTCATACCGGAGAAATGAAAGAGTAGAGACTGAATTATATGGCAAAATTAAATCAGTGAGAAAATATTTGATTACAATTTGTATTTGATAGCCATATAAATTTTGGGAAAATTTGGTTAGAGAGAAATTTAAGATTTTTTTTTTTAATGGTTTTGCAAAAGAAGACATCTTCTTACTTGGTGCTTTGGAAGGCTTTTACAAAACTTCACCATTGGTAGGGTCCATGCTCGAGAGGAGGAAAATGGGACACAATATATTTAGTATTTAGGAAAATTGACCAAATTCTGAGACATTAGATTCGTCCTTGTATCTTCCTTCCAAACTCTAAATTCTTTGTTCTGGGGTAAGTATTCCTTCATCCACATCAGCAAAAAAAAAAAAAAGCCATATTAACTTTTGTTTTCGTACCACTCACCAGCTACGTTCGTTTCTCATCTCACCAGTCTGTCCTCTTTAACAAACAATTACTCATATTTTATTGCCAAAACAAGTGCTAGCAATATATATATATATATATTTGACAAATAAAGCGCCGTAGGCTATATTAACATAAGAGTACTGAAGCCAGAGCATACATATCGATAGAAATAGAAATATAAAGATGTAACCATCATGACGTAGAAGTGAAACAATAATATATCAAAAAAAAAACCAATAAATTGATACAAACAAAGTAGTATGGGACAAACATGCATATTTCATTAGGCCTGAAGTGCAATGTACCCAACTGTTAGCAATATTTGACGAGCACTGTCTGTTGGTGGTCGGGGCTTTCGTTTTCTTTTTAATACTCCAATAGCACGTTTTTGTCTTATAGTGTTTCACATGGGCATCATGAGAGACAAAACCAAGGTTTAATAATGGATCTGGATGTTTTTATTGAAGTAGAGAAGCCTCTCCCCTTGTGGTTGAGGATTTTCTCTTCTGCACATGGAGGATTAGGTAATCTAACTTGTTGAACTTAATCTTCTATAAAAGAATATAGAATACGAAAAATTATTCTCATAGTTATGTTTCATCATGTAAACAAAAGTAGCAAGTTGCTAAGCATCCAAGCACAATATAATTAATCACATTCATTGGCAGATCATTTCCTATGATTATGATAGTCACATGATCTTAGAGGACAAAATATTGTATGAGAACAAACTATGTACTCTTAAGATTTTGATGTAAAAGGATTACCAGACTTGATGTAGATCATTTTGACCATTACAGGCAGATCTGAATAGAGTTTAGAAATAAGATTTGTCATATCGAGAAACAAAATCTGCAACAAACTTTAAGAGTTCATAACTTTACCATATGATGTCTAGATTGGGATGGTTTTTTTTTTAATTTTTTAAAAAAATTAACTTTTTGAGATATACAATGACATGCAACCTTCTATCAAGCTATTCAAACCAAAACTTTTCTTTTTATGAAAGATTTTGATTGGACATATCTTCCAATCCTAGAAGAATTAGATAAAATGATAAAAAGCAAAATTGATATAGGAGTTAAGATACACCTTCCATAGGATTCTAGCTTTTTCGTATTTATTTCTACTAGTTATATTTACTTTTAAAAAGCAAATCCTATTTGAACAAAAAAAAGAATTCAACTCAAGTTGTACAAAGATGGATCTTATTATTATAAATAGAAGCTATGTAATTTAGCTTTTGAATCATCAATGAAAGAAAAGAGCACTAAACCGTATTTTTACCAATTTTTTCATTTTTTTCTAAATTTCTTTCAAATGATTCAAAGTGAGCGGATTAAGATCCCTCCTAGCTTATCCTTGATCACAAGCTCGACCATTCCCAAAGCTTCAATCCCCCTAATCCCATCGAGAATATAAGGAGAAAAGAACACTTGATAAATTCATGTCCCCCATGAACTGCAAAACAAGATGATAGGAGCAAATAGAGAAGGAAAAAGAAAGCATCATCTTGATGCTTTCCACATAGCAAATTCAAGTTTGCTTCAACCTCCCTCTATTTATTTACCATTCAATGAGGAATTACGATTCTATTTGCCAAATCCCTCTAAAGAATATCTGTGCCACTTAAAGTTCTTTCTTTAACTTGGTCTCAAAAATAAGTTAAATGCAGGAGATCACCTTGGGAAGAAACCAAGTAAAATCATGGGAGGATGCGTATTTTGCAATGCGGCTGAGGAATCACTTGATCATCTCTTCTTATCCTACCCCAATTCCTTGATAATTTGGGAGGCTATAAGCTAAAAACTAGATCATTTAAAGCTACATCATTTTCGAGGAAAGAAAGGAAAATAGAGAAGGCCATTTTAATAAAGTCCCCTCTTACAAATATGCCTAACATCATGAGAAGGCATTCCACATGATTTAAAATTCACTTAGAGCCTATTTGAGCGACCAAGCCCAAAATCCCATAGGAAACATGGTTTAAAACGATAAAACCACCTAAATTAAGCTTGGCCATGCCTATCTTTACAAATACCGAGAGAACTATTGTAGTGGGCTGGCTTAAATTTCGTAGGGAGAAAACAAGATCTATTGAAATCTTTTTGGCTCCCTATGGGATTCGAGCAGCAAATAATGATTCTCTACATATTCGAGCCTCATTTAGCTAGAATTGTATTAGCTGGAACTCATGATTTGTATGAGATTTTAGGCCCAATCATCCAAAGGGTCCTTAGAAATATGCCCAATATCCTAAGAAGACATTCCACATAAGCTACTAATTACAATGTGCAAAATAAAATGTATTTTCTCGCTCTCCATGCTCATCTTTCTTCTCAAAAAAAGAAAGAAAGAAAAGATACCAGGTGAAATTTTTAGGTATTCTCAGCAAAATAGTGAAACCCTGAATCTCAATAGCCATGTGCCATGCATCTCTAATACCCAGGCATGTGATACAAAAGTAGGTGGGTTCAGAATGTATCTTCTACATGAAAGAATGATTGATCTTCTTTTGCAACTTCAACCATTTGATCGCTCCTTGCATGGATCTCAAAGTATTCTGAATTTCTTCTTTTATTCATCTACATGGATCTTGAACGATCCAACGGTAGATTCGCATGAAGGAAGGTCAATCCATCTTTGAGGCAGAAGATGCGATCCCTGTCCAAAGTAGATGTCTTCCAAATGGGGGGATGCTGAACTTCTAACCGCCTCTCTTCAAATGGTGAGATAGCCTTGTCAATATGCAGCCATTTTTACAAGTATAGCTTTGTCAAGTTGCATGCCTCAGGGCATCTATTTTAGTAGACGGCTCCAATTCTATTAGTCTGTCGGGTCTTGCTCTTAACTAATAGCAAGTTGTTCGCCTTGTAGCTGCTATCTTCCAAATACAAAGGATGAGAAAGAATGAAGCCACATGTTTCTTCCTTTTGTTTGCAGACATTTACCCAACTAGACTAATACCTCATGACATGCCATGCAGATAAACTCTTGTCCTCCCAAACTGATTAAATAAGACAATGGTTCAGCCTTTTCTTCCTACAAAGAGTACTATATGTATTTCAAACAGCCGCCCCATCACAGGTTAATTTATGAGCAGCCTCCATGTTGGGAGCATTGTGTTCTAATTTCCCCAGGTATAATTACATGTTCATGGAATCTCACAACACCTCAATGTTACCGGTGGTGATAGGCATAGTTTGAACAAGGGAAGATGCCAGGCTGAAAATGGTATAGATAATATCTGTTGGATCCATATTCATATCCAAATATATTTAGATATAGACAAAAATTCGAGCATCTGACTAATATTTGTATCTATAAATTATAGAAAATTATAAACTTTAATGCAGAAAAAATCGTACCTTCAGCCATTGTTGTTCAAGTCCTGAATGAATTCTCGATCCAAAGCCTACAACTGCAATGATCTGCAACCTATAATCATAAGAAAAAAATAAAATATCTAGATGCTTCTCGTGAGCGACGAGCAATGCCTTGGTTTTTCTAACCCTACTCCAAGCATTTCTGATAGAAAGGATCTCACAAACTCTTAGATGAGTAGGGGACCAAGTCCATAAACATCCCTTTATAATGTACCTCATCCATCAAAAGTAGTATCTGAATCAGTCACAAAGACTAAAAATGGACGGTATCCACGATGGTTGAATAAAGCTTAAATTCATCAAATCATCTAATATATTCTTATTACTTTATTGAAGATTTATCTTTAGTCAGAGTCCAGATTAATTAAAATATGTAAAACAAAATCAGATGCGTGTTAGTGTAGGCCACATCTGGATGGGTCTAATTAGAGCAATCACAATATTCTTCCACTTAGCCCAACCTAATACAAGCATCTTCATTTTAATTATTTAAAATATTTTAAAAATCTTTAATAAAAATTTATCTGGATCTGATAGTTTAAAAACTGATGTGGCCACGTTTAAAAACTTAATTCCTCCATAGGATATATATTGTATACTTGATTATAAAATAATCATCAGTATGAATTATGGCAGTAAATATATTATCAAACAACACACGATCTTCCATATATCACAACACTAATGATACCTCATAACCAAGTTCTTTATGTAAAATTTTAGCTTTATGAATAGACTTAACTTTATATCTATTCCTTGGTCAACTTTATATCACATGATAAATAGCTCATCAACATAAAATAAACTGAATTACAAAACCTAATGTGATGATTTTATACATAGCATCCAATACATATCAACTATCGAATGAGCTATATCCCTGTATGATCCACCTGATCCTCAAAATTTTGGAATAAGTTCTTTAATCAGTGGGTCTATAATTATCAGCTCTATATGATATATTTCACAGGCACTATGTGAAGGAACCAGATCTAGGATTTCATAGATAGATCTTAAAACTTTTCAGGATCAGATAGCGAAAGACTTAAATAAATTAAATATTTATTTAAATAAATATATAAATACCTAGATTTCAGATCTATTACATGATCAAGGTAGTATATTAAATTAAAAATTAAAAAATAAAGAAGAAGAAAAGATTGATTACATCAACCTAGATCTACACTACATCTAATGCAGAAATGAAATCAATAGATTAGATCTATTACTTGTGCAAGTTAGATGTTCTAACTTGTTGATCCGGGCTTGAGGATGAAGTCACGAGCCGTATATGCGTTCGGCCTCTAGGAGTCATCCACATGAGCCCACGAGCATGATCAAAAATTCTGATGTAGGAAATCAATACAGTATGCTATTACTGTGCTGATCTTTCTTCGATGGTCGATCAGATATCTTCTTCTTCTGAATTTGGACTCTTCCAAAGAAGAGAAGGAGGAGAGGAGGAGGTTTCAGATGTGAGACACTCTCAGAAAACTCAAAGAAGAAGGTAGGAAAGAGGTGAATACAGCAACCCTAGAAGAAGACCCTTTTCTTCTTCTCTTTGCTCTCACCTAGACACCTAATTTTGTGTCTATTGAATCTCAACATTCAAGAATCATTTCCCTCTGATTTTCATACACCCAAATCCTCTCTTAAATGTCTATATTTTATGAAAAAATTAAGTAAAAATTTATTTTAAATAATAAGTTATGGAAGAGCCTTATCTAGGTCAAATTTTTAGACAAGGTAGGACCATATATGGCAAGTTGGGTGCCCTCTCCTCATCCCATACCGTGGACCACCACAAAAGAGTGCACAAAAACCCTCTTTTTACCATGGAAATCATAAAAGAAATCAGGATGGGGCGGCACACAAGGGAAGAGTCAATGTTTGTTGGGATTCTATCATATAGAGTCCAATACCATAGTAACTTTCCATCTATTGACTTGGTCCTTAACTAATTCCCAAATAAATAGGAGAGAAAGAGAAGGGCATGCATGAGAGGGCCTGGGAAGAGGATTTTCTATGAAAAAATCCTAAAAAATAGGAGTGGGGGGCATTGGGGCTAAGGTGGCGCAAGGAGGGAAGTCCTAGTTATATTAGGACTTCCAATTTGACTTGGTCAAACAAAATTTTTTAAACCAAATTAAATTAGATTTATTTTAATCTAATTAGAATAGATCTTAGTCCAACCAAGATCTTAATTAAATTAAATTAAATTTTAATTTAATTTTTAATTAAATTAGAGATTGGGTTGATACAAGTCCTAGTCTCACTAGGACTTCAAATTTGGCTTGATCCAACTTGATCTTTAGACCTAGAATTTATTTAACCCCATTAAAATAGGTCCTAATCCAATTAAGAACCTAATTAAATTAGATTAAATTAAATTTAATTCTAATTTAATTTTTAATCAGATTAAAAATTAGGTTGATCCAAGTCCTAATTGAACTAGGACTAGTTCTTCCTTGCACTTGGCTTATCCAATAAGCCAATTAGACTTGATTCAATCAAGTCCAAACTAAATCTAATTAAATTATATTTAATTAAACTTAATTTTAGCCCTCTGGCTTAATCAAATTAAGCTAAATAGTAATCGAATTACTAATCGATCCTTCTGCAATACTAGCGCTAGGTTAAACATCAATCGTATTGATCGTTTAACCCTAGAACGATTCTAAATCGCTGATCAACCATCCGATCGAATCGTGAACTCTAATATGTGTGACCTCATAGATCCGAACTTAAGCCGATAGCACAAGAATAGATTTCTATACCAATCGAAGTAACCATGTAGTAATGGTACTCAATGATCGGATAGATCGAATGTATAGAACAACATCCTTAAAACCCATGTGGATATAGTTTTTATATAATTCATCTCCTTGACCAAAATGCTTGTAGGACACCTTAGAGTTCAATTATCAACTCTGATCAGGTAGTCCACATTGTATTTCAAAATATCAAATCCATCTGATGGATTATCCTGGCCAAGATTTTGCTATATTGAAATACAGTGATACATTCTTCTCCAACTCTTGGAGTGGTCAATTTCATCTTGATCACACACCGACTTCGCAAGTACTTGACTCTATCCAGAAGCTTTCCATTACTGAATTAGAAATTCAGTTAGTCCAGGATCAAAGCACAGTGAGTTGCTTGCAAGTCACTGAGGTGATCTCAGGTCTAAGGGATACTTATACCTATATCCCATCATAGACATTTTCGATAGTAGAATGCCCTAAAGTTGGTCATGTTCAATGATAATGTACCCATACATCTCACCTGTATGTCATACTAGTATCTCCATACTTCTTGGTTAAGAGGATAACCAACCGATATGGCATACAGCGACCTATGCTCGATAGACGCTGTCGTCCTAATTAACAGCCTATGGTCATGAATAAATTTAAGAACTAATCGATAAATCCTTTCTTTATCAAATCTAAATAGTCTTAAGGACTTCATCACAATAATAGAGTTCGTTAGAAGATGAATACTTTATGATGAAAGGATGCCAAATATATATTTTATTCATTAATGAATCAATTACAGATACAATGTAGCTCAGCCATCAACAGACTGAAAATAATTGGCTTTGAGATATATTTTTCAATAACTTTCACTTATTCTAAAGCCACTCGGCACAATATCTAATACCCATCTTTGACTTATGGTTGTCGAACTCCTTTATCGTCAGGGCTTTAGTGAAGGGATCAGCCAGGTTCTCCTTTCTATCGATCTTCTGAAGGTCAACGTCACCTCGATCCATGATCTTCCAGATCAGATAGAAGCGACGTAGAATGTGCTTCGTCTGCTGGTGTGCCTTCGGTTCTTTCGTCTGAGCAATGGCACCAGTGCTGTCGTAGTAGAGCAGGACCGAACCATCAAGAGAGGGTGGTACTCCGAGCTCGGTGATAAACTTTCTCAGCCACATAGCTTTCTTTGCAGCATCTGATGCTGCCATGTACTCTGCTTCACAAACAGAGTCTGCCACAGTATGCTGCTTAAAACTCTTCCAGCAGATGGCTCCACTATTCAGAGTAAAGATATATCCTGACACGCTTCTGCTATCATCATGATCAGATTAAAAGTTAGAGTCTATAAATCCCATAAGTTTTAGATCCGACTCGCCATAAATCAATCATTGGTCCTTAGTATTTCTTAAATACTTAAGTATGGCTTTAACCATTTTTCAGTAATTTTCTCGAGGATCAGATTGGTATCTACTCACTACTCCTAGTGAGTATGCCACATCTGATCTTGTACATATTATGACATACATGATAGATCCCACTACGAATCATATGGGACTTTACTCACATGCTCTCTCTCTTTAGGAGTTATCGGACAATCCTTCTTAAAGAGAGAAATTTCATGGCCTATCGAGAGATAACTCTTTTTAAAATTCTTTATGCTGAACCTCTTCAGCATAGTATCTATATACGTGGACTGGGATAACCCAAGCATCCTCTTAGATCTATTTCTATAGATCTTCATCCCTAGGATGTAGGATGCTTCTCCCAAGTCCTTCATAGAGAATTGTGATGACAACCAAACTTTTATTCCCTGGAGTACGGGAATGTCATTCTCGATTAAGAGAATGTCATCCACGTACAAGATAAAAAATACTATTGCTAGACCATTTGCCCATTTGTAAATGCAGGACTCTTCTTCGTTCTTAATGAAGTCATACATTTTGATCACCTTATCAAAATACATGTTCTAACTTCGAGATGCCTACTTCAATCCATAAATGGATCTTTGAAGTCTGCACACCTTGGACTCATCTGTGGATGTGAATCCCTCAGGTTGTATCATATACACCTCTTCAGTCAGCTCTTTATTTAGGAAAGCTATTTTCACATTCATTTACTAGATTTCGTAGTCTAGATGGACAGCTATCGCAAGTATTATCCAAATGGATTTGAGCATTGCTATAGGGGAGAACATCTCGTCATAGTCAATACCATGAGTTGACGATACCCCTTGACAATCAGACGGGCTTTATAAGTCTCCACCTTTCCATCTACGCCCTTTTTTCTTTTGAAGACCCATTTATACCCAATGGGTTTAACCCCTTCGGATGGGTAAACCAATGTCCATACATTGTTGATCTTAATGAACTCTATTTCAAATTTCATAGCCTCAAGCCATCTCTCAGAATCAGATCTCTGCATAGCATCCATGTAGGTGATCGGATCCTCATCATTCTTATCAAGTTTGATGGGATCACCATCCCAGACCAAGAAACCATAGTATTTATCCGATTGATGTGGTACTCTATCGGATCATCTTAATGGTGTAGGTACATTAGGCTCCGAATTTGATATAATCGAATCCGATTCTAGTTCAGCTACAAGTGTCGATTTTTCTACCCATTGAACTTCCTCAAGTTCAACCTTAGAGGCAACAGTTTCTTCACCAAGAAATTTCTTTTCCAAAAAGATTACCTTAAGGCTGACGAACATCTTTTATTCTTCAACATGATAAAAATAGTAACCCTTACTTTCTTTGGGATACCATATAAATACATACTTATCAGACTAGATGAAGAAAACAGTGTAGGATTTGCTATGCTACTTTTAAAAAATATTTCAAAAATAGCAATGATGCAGTAAAAAATAATTAATCTAATTAATTATCTACTAATCATATAAGATTATTTAATCCTATATATTAGGATCTAAATATAATATGCATGCATACATTAATAGATCTAAAAATAAAACTATGTAATAAACTATTTACTATATTTACGTGTTCAGAATATAATATCTTTCCATGGATAATCGATCACCATAATCTAAGTTTATTGAATAATGCTCTGGTATTACATCATAGCTGCACACATGTCCAGCCTTTATGGTTGGTCCACACAGAGCTCCTGATCCCGATCTGTCCTACTAGAGTGCTAGCTCCATGCCAGGGCCTTAGATGGTTGATCACGATCGATCCGATTGATCATATACTTTTTAATATTTTAGATATTTTAAAAAATTAAAATATAAATACTAGAGGATGATGAAGATATGTTTCAAATTTGATGGTGATTCAATGCTCACAGCACTCGATCTCTCCATCCGAATCCAAATTCCCAAATCTAGGATTTCACTCGGCCCAAAAATCCTAACACACTGAAAATCCTATCACGCCCTCTCTGTGTGGAGTTTTTTCATGAAATAAGTTTTCATAGAAAGATAACTTTTAGATCTATAATTTTTGTTTAGATCATATCTAAAATTAGGATATTCTTAAAGGTTAAAATCATAAGAGAATAGAGGGATGAGGGAAAAGTAAAGTGCTGTAGGATCCTATTTACCTTTACTCTGAGATTTTTTTTTATCTAGAACTAATGCCCAAACATTTTAAAATTTTTACCACATAATGCTAACACCCTCTCCTATATGCACAAAAATTTTCATAATTTATTGACATAAATACCATGAGAAAATTGCATAAAAAATGATAATGGTCAAGTGGTTGAGAGGTTTTAACAACTCACTTGATTTCAAAAATCAAATGAGCCTCTTATCCTTATCCAATGCCCCCTCCCTTGTGTTTAACACGCAGAAGGATTTTGCTTCTATGTGCATATTTTATTTCTTAAAAAATATTTGACAAACAAAAGGTAGGGCATGGGAAGCAGAGTGGAAAAGTCAAAAATGGTGGGCACATGGGAGAATTTGAATTCAAACTTTATTTAACTTGATCCTAATGGTTTCAACCAAACCAATTAATTTAGATCCAATTAAATTAGGTTTAATCCAACCAAATTAAGCTTAGCCTAATTCAATAAAATTTTAATCAAATTAGAAATTAATTAGATCTACGTTCTGATCAAATCAGGGTCAAAACTTTCATAGTGATTAGGTCATCTCATGACCTGATCAGATCAAATCCAATTGAATCAAATTCAATCAGACTTGATCGAATCCTCATCGCTCAATCAAATTAAGCTAATCAGTAATCAACTTATTAATTAATCCTTCAAAAATATCTAAGTTCAAATCGAATGGATTATTGAGCAACAAAGTCCTATCAACATGAAACTCTTAAAGAGTCCTAAATCAATGGGACTCTTGAACCCAGTATCCCAAACGAATCAAACTCATGATCATAGAGTTCCAAACTAGTGAAGCTCTTGATCGAAGAATCCCACTCGAGTATGACTCTTGGTCACAGAGTCTCAGTCCAGTGGGACTCTTGACCACAGTATCCTAGATTATCAGAACTCATGATCTGAGAGTTCCAAATAAGTAGGACTCAGAGTCTCAATCTAATAGGACTCTTGCTCATAGAGTCTCAGTCCAGTAGGACTCTTGACCATAGAGTCCTAGATCAGTGAAACTTTTGATTAGAGAGTCCCATACAAGTAGGACTCAGAGTCTCAGTCCAGTAGGACTCTTAGTCACAAAGTCTCAGTCCAGTGGGACTCTTGACCATAGAGTCTCAGACTAATGGAACTCTTGATCAGCCATCAGATCAGGTAGGAACTCCTAATGTATGTGATCCTATAGGTCCGAATCTAAGTCGGTAGTACAGAAATCAATTTCTATACTAATCGAAGTGACCATCTAACAATGGTACCCAACGTCCGGATAGGTCGAATAATTACAATCGCAACATTCAGAACCTATGCGAATATGATTATCGTATAATTCATTCCTATGATCTTTATGTAATAGATGACTCAGGGTTAGACTATCAATCCTAGAAAATACATCCATGTCGTGTCTCAAAGTAATTAGTCCCGTGACTCCTCACTAAGACTATCCTGACCAAATTTTGCTAAATTAAAATATAATTGAACACAGCTCTTGAAATCAGAAGTGGTCAATTTCATCTTGATACACACACCGACTCCACAAGTATTTGACTATGCCTAAAAATCTTCGATCACTGAATTAAAAATTTAGATAATCCAGCACTAAAACATAGTGAGTTGCTTGAAAGTCACCGTGGTGATCTCAAGTCGGAGGGATATTTATACCCATATTCCATCAAAGCTAATCTTGATAGGAGAAAAGCCCCAAAGTTGGTCACGTTCCATGCAGATATACCCATACATCTCACTTGCATGCCATATCAGTATCTCAACACTCCTTGGTTATTAAGACAACCATCCTATATGGCACATAATGATCTATACTTGATAAACATTATCATCCTAAGTAACAATGTATCATTTGGTCGTGAACTATTTAAGGACAAAATGACAAATCCTCCTTTGCCGAATCTAGATAATCCTAAGAACTTCATCACAATACAGGAGTTCATTAGAAGACAACAAAATTTATGATGAAAAATGCCAAAATAACTTTTATTAATTTATAATTCATATATAATTATAAATATATGGCCCAACCGTTAACAGACTGACGATTGACTTTGGAACACATTACCAACAATCTCCCACTTGGACTAAAGCCAATCGGTGCAGTATCTAATACCTATCTTCAACTTAAAGTCATCAAACTCCTCCACCGCAACAACTTTAGTAAATGGGTCGGTCAGATTCTCCTTCTCATCGATCTTATAAAGGTCGACGTCACCTCGATTCATAATTTCTCAGACAAAATGGTAGCAGCATAGAATATGCTTCATCCACTGGTGTGCCTTTGATTTCTTTGCCTGAGCAATGGCTCCAAAGCTGTCGCAATAGAGCAGAACTGGATCATCAAGGGAGGATACTACTCCAAGCTCGGTGATGAATTTTCTTAGCCATAACGCTTCTTTTGCAGCATCTAATGCAGCGACATACTCCGCCTCACAAACGAAATCGGCCATAGTGTGCTACTTGAAACTCTTCCAGTAGATGGCTTCATCATTAAGGATAAATATATATCCCAACACACTCTTGCTATCATCATTATCAGACTGAAAATTGGAGTCTGTGAACTCCATAAGTTTTAAGTCCGATTGACCATATACAAGCTACTAGTCCTTAGTATTTCTTAAATACTTCAGAATGATTTTAACAACCTTTCAGTGATTCTTTCCTGAATTAGATTGGTAAATACTCACTACACCTAGCGAGTATGCCACATCTGATCGCGTACATGTCATAGTGTACATTATAGAACCCACTACTGAAGCATATGGTATTATATTCATACGCTCTCTGTCTAGAAGTATTGTTGGATAATCCCTCTTTGAAAGAGAAATTCTATGGCCTATCGGTAGATAGCCTTTCTTAAAATTTTTCATGCTGAACTGTTTCAGCACAGTATCAATGTACGTGGACTGGGACAATCCAAGTAACCTTTTAGATTTATTTCTATAGATCTTCATCCCTAGAATGTAGAAAGCTTCTTCCAGATCTTTCATGGAGAACTATGATGACAGCCAGATCTTTATTCCTTATAATGCAGGGACATCATTTCTGATTAAGAGAGTGTCATCCACATATAATATTAGAAAAACTATTGCTGGACCATTAGTCCATTTATATATGCAGGGCTCCTCTTTATTCTTAACGAAGCCATATGTTTTGATTGTTCTATCAAATCGTATGTTCCAACTCCGATATGCCTGCTTTAGTCCATAAATGGACCTCTAAGCTTACACACCTTAGACTCATTTATGAACATGAAATCTTCAGATTGTATCATATACACCTTTTCATTCAGAAAAGCTATTTTCACATCCATCTATCAGATTTTATAGTCCAGATGGACAACTATGGCAAGCATTATCCGAATGGATTTGAGCATTGCCATAGAAGAGAACATCTCATCATAGTCAATACCATAATGTTGACGATACCCCTTGGCAATCAGATGGGCTTTATTGGTCTCTACCTTTCTGTCTGTGCCTCTTTTTTCTTTGAAGACCCACTTATACTCTATGGATTTTATCCCTTCGGATGGGTCAACCAATGTTCATACATCATTGACCTTCATGGATTCCATCTTGAATTTTATGGCCTTAAGCCATTTTTCAGAGTCGGATCTCTGCATTGCATCTATATAGGTGATTGGATCTTGATCATTCTCATCGAGTTCAATAGGATCCCCATCCCGGATTAGAAAATCATAGTATCTATCAGATTGACGTGGTACTCTACCAGATCTCCTTAAGGATGTTTCTATAATGGGTTCTGGGTCTGATCTAATCAGATCCAGCTCAGGTTCAACAACTTATATCCGTTCTTTCATCTATCGTACTTCATCAAGTTCGACCTTGAAAGCATTAGTTCCTTCATCAAGGAACTCCTTTTCTAAAAAGACTACCTTAAGGCTGACAAACACTTTTTGCTTATCAGCAAGGTAGAAGTAGTACCCTTTAGTTTCTTTTGGATAACCTATAAAACTATACTTATCAAACCTAGGTCCAAGCTTGTCTGTCATCAAACGTTTGACGTAGGTCGGACACCCCCAAATCCTAAGATGTGAAAGTATTGGCTTACGCCCTGTCCATATTTCATATGGTGTTTTATTAACAGATTTACTCAAAATCTTATTTAGAATGTAACAAGCTAACTCGAGCACATATCTCCATAGGGAGATAGGCAAATCAGTAAATTCCATCATGGATCGAACCATGTCCAACAGGATCCGATTTCTTCTTTCAGACATCTTTATGTTGTGGTGTTCTAGGAGGGATCCATTCGAAGAGAATTTCGTTCTCCCCAAGATATGTCAGAAATTTATTGAAAATGTACTCACCCTCTCGATCAGACCGAAAAGTTTTAGTACTCTTCCCAATTTGCTTTTCTACCTCATTTCGAAATAGTTTGAACATTTCAAATGCTTCCGACTTATGCTCTATTAAATAGACATATCCATACCTCGATAGATCGTCTGTGAAGGTTATGAAATAGAAAAATCCACCTTTGGCATTTAAGCTCATGGGTCCACATACATCTGAATGTACTAAACTCAAGAGTTTAGTGGCTTGTTCATCTTTTCCAATAAATGGTGATTTGGTCATCGTACCAAGAAGATAGGACTCACAGGTCGGAAGTGACAATCACTAACCTCAAGAATTTCTTTTTAAGCTAACCTATTAATTCTATACTTATTAATATGACCTAGCCTACAGTGTCAAAGGTAGACATCAGACACATCACTAATTCTAGGACGTTTACTAGAGGATTGAACCATATTAATAGGCATATAAAGTAAATAAATTTTGTTATTCAATTATCCAATCAAAATTATAACACCATTCAAAAAGACATTACAAAAAAATTTTTTATTGATATTTCAAAATCATTCATGGCCAAAAGGCCTATAGAAATGATATTTAATAAGAAAGTTGGACAATTGATATTCATTAAGAATAACTTTATTTGAATTGATTACAAAGTTCATGATTCCTAAAGCTAGAATTAGAACTTGTCTTTCATCTCCAACGTTCAGGAATCTCTCATCTTGATCAAATCTCCTACTGACCTGCAAGCCCTGCATAGAATTATAAATTTGATAAGGGCTTCTAATGTCTAATATTCAAATAGTAGAATCAAATAAGAAAAAATTATAAGGTGTTATCATATAATTATCTTGCCCAACAACCGCTTGCTTCTTCCTCGGCCTATTCGGATCTAGGGAGGCAACATATAGAGGACAGTTCCTCTTTCAGTGCCCCTGCTTCATGTAAAAGAAGCACTCTGCCTGACTCTAGTCGAGCTTGCGCTTCTTGGTCTGACCCTATACAGTCATCCCAGCATGCAGCCGCATCTTCTTATTTTTCTTCTTCTTGTTCTTCTTCCCATTCTTAAAGGATCGACAATCAGAAGAAGATCCTCTCACTACATTCACCATCTCCTTGTGGAGTTGGTGATCCTTCTCAAAGTTCTGCAGTAACCCCAACAAGTTGCGGTAGTTCACTGCAGGCTTTGTCATTCTAAAATAAGTTAGGAATGGGAGAAAGGACTTGGACAAAGAATTAAGGATCGCATCCTTACCGAGCTGCTCGTGCAGAGAAAAGCCCAACTTGCTAAGATGCTTAATCATCTCGATTATATACAATACATGATCGGTGACTGGGGCCCCATCCCTCATTCGAGCATTGAAAATTGCATAACTTATTTTGTACCTTTCAACGTCGTCCGACGTGCCAAA
This sequence comes from Cocos nucifera, assembly GCA_006176705.1. Lineage (NCBI taxonomy): Eukaryota > Viridiplantae > Streptophyta > Magnoliopsida > Arecales > Arecaceae > Cocos > Cocos nucifera. The sequence continues at coordinate 456,294 of QRFJ01000189.1, forward strand.
AGAGTTATTCAATATTTGAAACATCTTCTGTGGCTGGGCATTTTAAAACCTGCGCTGAACTTATCATTCATTATCGCTAGCATTATACATCAAACGGTGGTGTGGTCATTGAGCCACTTCAGATAAGTGTCTCAGATCGCTCTCCCTGTATTCAGGGCTGGCTCCTCAGATGCTCGATCCGTTACCACATAAAGGATCCGCTCATACTCCAGGATAATTTTCAACTTACGATACCAGCTATCATAGTTGGATCCCATTAATTTATCATGGTCTAACAATGATCAGAGCGATAGGTTAGTGGCCATGTCTGCATAAAAAGAAAAACCAAACTTAATTAGTATATGAATTATTAATCCTAAAAACTTAGACTTCAGTCTAAAGGTCCTTCCACTATTTTATATGAATTGGTAGCCTCTACTTTCAATTCGAGAAATTACTCTAATTTCTTAGTGGATACTAGAATCCACATAGACTACACATGAGCCCAACTTTGGTTGGTCAACCCATGTGCACCTATGGATAGATTCAAAATCAATTATTTCTTTAAACAACTTCTAGTAACATTGATTTTGCCCCATAGACCTAATCAGTAGGCTTTGACCTCCACTGAAAAAGGTTCGGTTAGGTCTAACCATTAACATGACCACATTTGGTTTTATCTAACCAATAAATGATCAAACCCAATTTTGGTCGGCCAACCTAACCACCATCAGAAAGACTTAACCAAATTATCATTTTATGAATGATAATTTTATTAGTCAATAATCACCAGGCCTTTGGGCCTCTAATGATCATTATACTAATGAACTCATTATCACTCAACTTAATGGGAGGCTATGATTTAGTTATCTATATAACTATTTTATTTTTAAGGACCTAATAATTTTAGAGAATTTAGTTAACCAATTTAAAAAAATTCAGCAAGATAATTTCGATCCTCCCACTGACTTCACCAAGTCAGAAAAGAATCTAATCTAAGCTGGCATTAGGAGCACCTAAATTAGTCAGACTGATTTATCTAATAGACATGGGTGAGCCCAAATCGCCAAGTGATCTAATCAAAATTTAACTCATTAGGATGGCCAGGTAAGCGAGATCAGTGAAAGAAATATGTCATTAACTCATCAAAGACCGAATCAGTATGAGTAGCTCTCAATTAAAAATCACTAGTCAAACTGCCAAACTTACCTTAGATACCATACGATTCATTAGTTTTAATTTGACCAATCTAGTAATTTTAGATTCGACCGCGTAGCCTTGAATCAAGTCCATTTGGTCTTTGTTAAAAATATGGACTTGACCAACTATAACTATTGTAATTGAGTCTATAGAGTCCTTGACCTAATCTAAATTAATATTTAATTAAATTTAATTAATTACTCTAAATTAGTCCACCTTTTAACTAACCTTAGATCTAACCCAATTTATGGATATAATTCAGCTAACCCAATAACTCAGAAGTTTATGATTAATGACTTAGAGTCTTAATTCATAATTCTAGATACTAAATCATTATACTTAATTTTTAATTAAGTTTATGGACTGAGGGTTAGGGTTCAGTATTTCAAAAATATTTTTAATTTTGAAAGATTCTTTACAACTTAGCATTATTCACCAATTGAGTCAACTTATTTTAAAATTAAATCATCTTAATTTACAAACAATACTAGTTGTAGGGTTTAATCTGAAACTATGTACACTACATAATCATAAAATCATGAATCAAACTTTATCTAATTATGCATTCATGATCATAAATCAGATTAAAGTCTAATATAATTAAATCATAAAAATATTAAATCAAATCTAGTAATTTCATGATTAACGATATAGATCAATAACGTACCAGAATAACCTTTTCACTATAGGGGGTAAACCCTATAGTAGGACAACCTACAGTCGTGCGATCTGAATTTTAATTTTTTAGATCTAATTATTTTAATTATTAAATTAATATTTAGATTAAATCTAAATTATTAATCTAAATATGCAAGCATATCATGTTTAAAGAACTTTACTCTGATACCAATTGAAGAAAATAGTGTAGGATTTGTTATACTACTTTCAAAAAATATTTTAAAAATAGCAATGATGCATTAAAAAATAATTAATTTAATTAATTATCTATTATTCATATTAGATTATTTAACCCTATATATTAGGATCTAAACATAATATGCATACATACATCAATAGATCTGAAAATAAAACTATGTAATAAACTATTTACTATATCTACGTGTTCAGAATATAATACCTTTTTATGGATAGTCGATCACCGCAATCTTAGTCCATCGAATAATGCTCTAGTATCACATCATAGCCACACACATGTCCGATCTCTACGGTTGGTCCACATGGAGCTTCTGATCCCGATCAGTCCTATTGGAGTGCTAGCTCCTCGTCGAAGTCTTCGATGGTTGATCATGATCGATCCAATCGATCATATATTTTTTAATTTTTTAAATATTTTAAAAAAATTAAAATATAAATATTGGAGGATGATGAAGATGTGTTTCAAATTTGATGGCGATCTGATGCTCACAGCACTCGATCTCTCCACCCAAACCCAGATTTTCAAATCTAGGATTTCACTCAGCACAAAAACCCTGACACACTAAAAATTCTATCACGCCCTCTCCGTATGGAGTTTTTTTATAAAATAAGTTTTCATGAAAAGATAACTTTTAGATCTATAATCTTTATTTAGATCATATATAAAATTAGGATATCCTTAGAGATGAAAATCAAAAAAGAAGAAAGGGATAAGGAAAAAGTAAAGTGCTATAGGATCCTATTCACCTTCACTCTAAGATTTTCTTTTACTTAGAACTGATGTCCAAACACTCTAAAATTTTTATAATGTAATGCTAACCACCTCTCCTACTTGCACAAAAATTTATATAATTTATTAACATGAATAGCATGGAAAATGATAAGGATCGAGTGGTTGAGAGGTTTTAACCACTCACTTGATTTCAAAAATCAAATGAGCCTCTTATCCTTATCCAATTTCCCCTCCCTTGTGTTTAACACGTAGAAGGACTCTCCTTCTATGTGCACATTTTATTTCTTAAAAAATATTCGACAAATAAAAGGAAGGGCGTGGGAAGCAGAGTGGAAAAGTTAAAAATGGTGGGCGCATGGGAGAATTTGAATTCAAACTTCATTTGACTTGGTCCTAATTGGTTTTAACCAAATCAATTAATCTAGACTCAATTAAATTAAGTTAAATCCAACCAAATTAAGCTTAGTCTAATTCAATAAAATTTTAATCAAATTAAAAATTAATTAAATCTACATCTTGATCAAATAAGGGTCAAAACTCTCATAGCGATTAGGTCATCTCATAACCTGATCGGGTCAAATCCAATCGAATCAAATTCAATCAAACTTAATCAAATTCTCATCGCTCAATCAAATTAAGCTAATCAATAATTAAATTGCTAATTAATTCTTCAAAAATATCTGAGTCCAAATCAAATGGGTTATTGGGCAACAAAGTCCTATCAACATAAAACTCTTAAAGAGTCCTAAATCAGTGAAACTCTTGAACTCAGTGTTCCAAACAAATGAAACTCATGATCATAGAGTCCCAGACTAGTGAAACTCTTGATTAGAGAGTTTCAAATGAGTAGGACTCAGAGTTCCAGTCGAGTAGGATTCTTGATCACAAAGTTTCAGTCTAGTGGGACTCTTGACCACATTATCCTAGATTATCAAGACTCATGATCAGAGAGTCCTAGATAAGTAAGACTCAGAGTCCCAGTCTAATGGGACTCTTAGTCACAGAGTCTCAGTCCAGTGAAACTTTTGACCATAGAGTCCTAGACCAATGAAACTCTTGATCAGAGAGTCCCAGATAAGTAGGATTCAGAGTCCCAGTCCAATAGAACTCTTGGTTACATAGTCCCAATCCAGTAGGACTCTTGGTCACATAGTCCCAGTCCAGTGGGACTCTTGACCATAGAGTTTCAGACCAATGAAACTCTTGATTAGCCATTAGATTAGATAGAAACTTCTAATGTGTATGACCCTATAGGTCTGAACCTAAGCCGATAGTACAAAAATTAATTTTTATACTAATCAAAGTGACCATCTAACAATGATACCCAACATTTGAATAGGTCGAATAATCATAATCGCAACATTTAGAACCTACGCGAATATGATTACCGTATATTTCATTCCTATGACCTCTGTGTAATAGATGACTCAAGGTTAGACTGTCAACCCTAGAAAATACATCTATATCATGTCTCAAAGCAATTAGTCTCGTGACTCCTCACTAAGACTATCCTGACCAAGGTTTTGCTAAATTAAAATATAATTAAACATAGTTTCTAAAATCAAGAGTGGTCAATCCTATCTTGATATACGCACCGATTCTATAAGTACTTGACTGTGCCTAAAAATCTTTCATCATTGAATTAAAAATTCAAATAGTCCGGCACCAAAACACAGTGAGTTACTTGAAAGTCGCCATGGTGATCTCAGATCGGAAGGATATTTATACCCATATTCCATCGAAGCTAATCCTGATAGGAGAAAAGTCTTAGAGTTGGTCACATTCAGTGTAGATGTATCCATATATCTCACTTGCATACCATATCAGTGTCTCAACACTCTTTGGTTATAACGACAACCAACCTATATGGCACACAATGATCTATATTTGATAAACGTTGTCATCCTAAGTAACAACGTATCATTTAGTCATAAATTATTTAAGGACTCAATGATAAATCCTCCTTTGTCGAATCTAGATTGTCCTAAGGACTTCATCATAACACAGAAGTTCATTAGAAGACAACAGAATTTATGATGAAAAATGCTAAAATAATTTTTATTAATTTATAATTTATATATAATTACAAATATATGGCCTAATCGTCAACGAACTGATGATTAGCTTTGGGATACATTCGCAACACCGGGGTCCAAGCTTATCTATATTCAAACGTTTGACATAGGCCGGACAATCCCAAACCCGCAGGTATGAGAGTGTAGACCTACGCCTAGTCCATATCTCATATGGAGTATTTACGATAGATTTACTCGGTGCATTATTCAATATATAAGATGTAGTTTTAAGAGCATAATCTCAAAATGAAATAAGCAAACTAGCAAAATCCATCATGGATTGAACCATATCCAATAAGATTCGATTTCTCCTTTCCGATATACCATTATGCTATAGTATCCCAATAAGAGTCTTCTATGAGGAAATTCCATTCTCTCCTAGATATGTCAAGAATTCACTGGATAGATATTCACCTCCTCGATCCGTTCGAAGAGTTTTAATATTCTTTTCAGTTTATTTTTTTACTTCACTTCAGAATCTTTTGAATATTTCAAATGAATCTGACTTATGTTTCATCAAATAAACATATCCGTACCTGGATAGATCATCTGTGAAAGTTATGAAGTAAAAATATCTATCTCTAGCATCTATGCTCATTGGTCCACATACATTAGTATGTACTAGATCTAAGAGCTCAGTAGCGCTTTCACCATTTTCAGTAAAAGGTGACTTGATCATTTTTTCAAAAAGACAGGACGCATAGGTTGGAAGTGATTTACAATCACTAACTTTGAGGATTTCCTTTTGGGTCAACTTATGTATTCTGTTCTTATTAATGTGACCTAGCCTACAGTGCCATAAACATATCCGTACCTGGATAGATCATCTGTGAAAGTTATGAAGTAAAAATATCTACCTCTAGCATCTATGCTCATTGGTCCACATACATTAGTATGTACTAGATCTAAGAGCTCAGTAGCACTTTCACCATTTTCAGTAAAAAGTGACTTGATCATTTTTTCAAAAAGACAGGACTCATAGGTTGAAAGTGATTTACAATCACTAACTTTGAGGATTTCCTTTTGGGTCAACTTGTTTATTCTGTTCTTATTAATGTGACCTAGCCTACAGTGCCATAAGTAGATATCAGAGACATTATCTAATCTAGGATATTTTCTAGAAGTGTACATTATACTCATAGGCTATGATAAAATATAAATATAATTTCTTTGTTGTCCTTGCATTATTGTAACATTATTCATAATGATATCACAATAATCTTTTTTTATAGATAAATGATAACCATCCTTGACCAAAAGGCTAACAGAGATTATATTCATAAAAAAAAAAGGATAATAATGACATTCATTTAAAGAAATGAATTAGTATTGAAAATAAGTTAAACTATTTTCATAGCTAGAATTGGAACAGACCTTCCATCTCCAACATTCAAGAATCGCTCATTATTCTCAAATCTTCTACTAATTTGAAGTCCTTGCAATGTATTACAAATATAGACTGGACTTCCGGTATCAAATACCCAAGTAGAAGTATCATAAATAGAAAAATTATAAGGTGTTATCATATAACATCCTTGATCAGCAACTACTTACTCATCTCTCTTATTCAGCCTGTTAGGATCATAGGAATCATGATACTGAGGACAGTTCCTCTTCCAATACCCCTGCTTCTTATAATGAAAGCACTCTGCCTGATCTAGGTTATTCTTGGATCTTATGTTTAAATTGGGCATAGAGGCCCCAGCACGAACTACTTCATGCTGCTGAGCAACATTCAACTTTCGATACTTATTATCGAAGTTGGATCCCTTAAGTTAATCACTGTCTAACAGTGAATGGAATAACTATGGTTAGGATTTAACTATATAAAGAAGAACCAAAAGCCTAATTAGTAATTAATTCATTAAACCTAAAGATTTGAACTTTAATTAAAAGATTTTTTCCACTATTTTATTCAAATTAGTAACCTCTACCTCCAATTCGAGGAATTATCCTAATTTCTTAGTGGGTACTAGAATTCACATAGACTGTACACAAGCCCAACTATGGTTGGTCAACCTATGTACATCTAAGGATAGGTTCATAATCAATTATTTCTTTAAATAATTTTTAGTAATTTAATTTTGCCTCAGGTATCTTTTCAGTAGGCTAGGGCCTCTACTGAAAGTTTCGATTATGTCCAACTATTAACACGATCATATTTGGTTCATCTAACTAATGAATGATTAAGCCCAACTATGGTTGGTCAGCCTAACCATCATTTAGAGAGATGCGGCTAAGAAGTTATATTATAAATGATAATTTCATTAGTGGTTAAGCACCAAGCCTATGGGCCTTCAATAATTATCCAACTAATTGACCCATTATCATCTACTTAATGGGAGGCTATGATCTAGTTATCATCATAACTATTTTATTTTATGTATCTAATAATTTTAAAAGATTTAATTAATTTGATTTAGAGAAAAAGTTAGATTAACTAGCTTGTCATGATCCTCCCACTAGCTTTATCAAGTCAGCTTAAGGGAGATCATTAATAGACTGATCTAGGAGCACCTAAATCAGTCACACTGATTTACCTAGCTGACATGAGTCAACTCAAATTATCAAGTGATCAGATCAAAATTTAATCTCACCAAGAAGGCCAGGTAAGTGAGATCGATGGGAGGGTCTACCAAAACTTGCTTTAGACACCATCAAAAATGGCCAAGTAAGTGGGCTGCCAATTAAAAACCACCGATCATATGTGCCAAACTTATCTTAGATATCAACTGATTTAATTAGTCTTGATTAGATCAACCTAACAGTTCTAGCTAGACCACTTAGCCAAGAATCAAGTCCATTTGGTTTTTATTAAAGACATAAACTTGACCAACTACAACTATTGTAATTGATTTAGAGAATTCTTGATCTAATCTAAGATAACAATTGATTAGATTTAGTCAATTCTCTAATTAAGTTCATTCTTTAATCTAACCTTAGCTCTAACCTAATTAATGGACCTAATCCCTACTAATCCATTAACCCAATGTGTTATAATTCGTCTCATAGGATCTTTAATTTACAATCCTAGAATCTAAGCAAACAACTTCTTAATTCTTAATTAAGTTTTGGACTGAGGGTTGGGGTTTGACTTTTTGAAAATAATTTTTATATTTATAAAATATTTTACAATATGGTTCTATCAATCAAGTTGCATGTTTGATTTATAATCAATATGTAAGTAAAATAAATATGAAACTACTTTAGATCTAATCTAAATAGATTCACGTACTTGAAATAGTTTTAACACCAACCAATCATAAATCAACTTAGATCAAATCTAACATATTTATGATGATTAAAATTAGATTAAAATATTTTTAATCAGATCATAAAATTTTTTAGATCAAATCTAAAATTTTATGATCAATATTTTAGATTAACACGTAGTAGGACAGCCTTTCCACTGTAAGGGATAAACCTTACAGTAGGACAACCTTATAGTAATCCATGTAATCTAAAAATTTTATTTTTAGATCTAAAACTTTTTTAAATATATTAAATTATAAATAAAATTAGATCAAATCTAATACATTTATGATTAGGAGTAGATCATCATAAACTAAGACAACCTTTTTACTGTAAGGGATAAATATTACAGCAGGATAATCTTATAGCAGTTCGTGAGATCTAAATTTTTAATTTTAAATTTAATAATTAAATTATAAATTAGATCTACTCTAAAAAATAATCTAAACATGATATAGGCTCTGATACCAATTAAAGGAATCAGATCTAGGGTTTCACGAGTAGATCTTGAAACTTTTTCAGAATCAGACAGCGAAAGACTTAAATAAATTAAATATTTATTTAAATAAATATGTAAATACCTAGATCTCAGATCTATTATATGATCAAAGCATGATATTAAATCAAAAATTAAAAACATAAAGAAGAAGGAAAGATTGATCACATCAACCTAGATCTACACTGCATCTAATGCAGGTATAAAATCAATAGATCGATCTATTATCTGTGCAAGTTAGACATTCTAACTTATTGATCTAGGCTTGAAGATGAAGTCACAAGCTGCAAATGCATCCGACCTTTAGGAGTCGTCCATACGAGCCCACAAGCACGATCAAAAATCCTGATGTAGGAAATCAACATAGTATGCTAGTATTGTGCTGATCTTTCTTCGATGGTTGATTAGATGCCTCCTTCTTCTGGATTTGGACTCTTCTTAAGAGGAGAAGGAGGAGAGGAGGTTTCAGATGTGAGACACTCTCAGAAAACTTAAAGAATGAGGAATGAAAGAGGTGAACATAGCAACCCTAGAAGAAGACCCTCTTCTTCTTTTCTTTGCTCTCACCTAAATACCTAGTTTTGTGTCTATTGAATCTCAATGCCCAAGAATCATTTTCCTTTTATTTTCACATACCCAAATCCTCTCTCAAATATCTATGTTTCATAAAAAATTTAAGAAAAAATTTATTTTAAATAATAAGTTATGGAAGAGCCTTGTCTAGGATAAATTTCTAGATAGGGTAGGACCATATATGGCAAGTTGTTGGGGCGCCCAACACTTGGGCGCCCCCTCCTCATCCCATGTCATAGACCATCACAAAAGAGTGCACAAAAACCCTCTTTTTACCATGAAAATCATAAAAAAAAATGAGGATGGGGCGGCACACAAGGGAAGAGTCAATGTTTGTTGGGATTCTATCATATAGAGTCCAATACCATAAGAACTTTCCATCTATTGACTTGGTCCTTAACTAATTCCCAAATAAATAGAAGAGGAAGAGAAGGGCATGCATGAGAGGGCCTAGAGAGAGGATTTTCTATGAAAATATCCTAAAAAATAGGAGTGGGGGGACATTTGGGCTAAGGTGGCGCAAGGAGGAAAGTCCTAGTCATACTAGGACTTCCAATTTGACTTGGTCAAACAAATTCTTTTAACCAAATTAAATTAAATTTATTTTAATCCAATTAGAATAGATCTTAGTCCAACCAAGATTTTAATTAAATTAAATTTAATTTTAATTTAATTTTTAATTAAATTAGAGATTAGGTTGATACAAGTCCTAGTCTCATAAGGACTTCCAATTTGACTTGGTCCAACTTGATCTTTAGATCAAATAAAATTAAAATTTATTTAACCTAATTAAAATAGATTTTAATCTAATTAAGAATCTAATTTAATTTAATTTAAATTAATTTAATTTTTAATCAAATTAAAAATTAGGTTGATCCAAGTCCTAATTGAACTAGGACTAGTTCTTCCTTGCACTTAGCTTATCCAATAAGCCAATTGAACTTGATCCAATCAAGTTCAAACTAAATTTAATTAAATTATATTTAATTAAATTTAATTTTAATCCTCTGACTTAATCAAATTAAGTTAAATAGTAATCAAATTGCTAATTAATTCTTCTACAATACTTGCACTAGATTAAACATCAATTGTATTGATCATTTAACTCTAGAATAATTTTAAATCGCTGATCGACCATCCGATCGAATCATGAACTCTAATGTATATGATCTCGTAGATCTGAACCTAAGTCGATAGCATAAGAACAGATTTTTATACCAATCGAAGTAACCATCTAGCAATGGTATCCAACGGCAGATAGGTCGAATGTGTAGAACAACATCCTTAAAACCCATGCGGATATAGTTTTCATATAATTCATCCCCTTGACCAAAATATTCATAGGATACCTCAGATATCAACTATCAACTCTGATCAGATTGTCCACATTATATTTTAAAATATCAAATTCATCTAATAGATTATCCTGATCAAGGTTTTGCTATATTGAAATACAGTGATACATTCTTCTCCAACTCTTAGAGTGGTCAATTTCATCTTGATCACATACCAACTTCGTAAGTACTTGACTGTGTCTAGAAGCCTTTCGTTACTGAATTAGAAATTTAGTTAGTCTAGTACCAAAATATGGTGAGTTGCTTATAAGTTACTGAGGTGATCTCAGATCTAAGGGACACTTATATCTATATCCCATCAGAGACATTCTCGACAGCAGAATGCTCTGAAGTTGGTCACGTTCAATGATGATATACCCATACATCTCATCTGTATGCCATACCAGTTTCTCTATACTTCTTGATTAAGAGGATAACTAACCTATATAGCATACAACGATCTATACTCGATAGACGTTGTCGTCCTAATTAATAGCCTATCATTTGGTCGTGAATAAATTTAAAAACTAATCGATAAATTCTCTCTTTATCGAATCTAAATAGTCCTAAGAACTTCATTATAATAATGGAGTTCGTTAGAAGATGAATACTTTATGATAAAAAGATGCTAAAAATATATTTTGTTTATTAATGAATCAATTACAGATACAATATAGCTCAACCATCAACAGGCTGATGATTGGCTTTGAAACATATTTTTCAATAGTGGGTCTACAATTAAATCAGTGAAAAGATTTACCCCTATATGATTTGTTTCATAGGTACTATGTCCTTTATTCTCTAATGAAGAGCCAAGTACTTAACACCAATATACCTGCTAGTGCTTGCACTCTTTATACTATAGAAGAATCTTACTTACAAAAAATATTATCATAGTATCTCTTTATCGATCTGCTAATAGAGTTAACAACTCTAAGTTCTGTGATAAAATTCTGTAATCTTATATCTTATGAGAAAGTCTCATATAGGCTACGTACTCTGCTTGCATAATGAATATAGTAAACAAAATTTTATTTTACATACATTCATGACATAGCACCTTCTATAGATAGAAAAATATCTCAATAATAGATTTTCTACAATTCGTGCATCCAGCAAAGTCTGAATCATAATAGCCTATTATTTTATGATGATCAGACCGATTATATGTGAGCATGTAAACTTTTATATTCTATAGATAATGCATGATTTTCTTTATAATTTTTCTATACTCCAATATAGGATCATGTTAATTATGTACAAACATTGATGCAATAATGTCTGCATCCGTATGAACATGTGCATAGATTTTCAATACTAGATGCATCGATTATGAACTTTATTTTCTTTATCTTTATCTTAATTCTTGGATATTGAGCTTTATTTAATTAATCTCCTTTACATTATGAATGCACACCAAGAAATATTTTTCTATCTAAAATTTAGTATTTTAAAGATGTAAGTCCTTTAAGATAGTGCATGTAGCCTTAAGGATCTATTCATGCGAATCTGAATATTGATAACTAAAACGGCTTCACCTATATCTTGCATCTTAAAATTCAGAGATAGAAAATATTTGATTTTCTTAAGTGGATCTAAATTACTGTTGGCAAGCAGAATACTATGAACTTACTCCCACTGACATTTGGGTATATAAAAATTATTTTAAGCCCAAAAATAATGATGATCCAATTAAAATCAAGATACTATAGTGTGGAAGTCTATTTAAGTTCATAACTAAATTTTTTTAATCTACGAATCATATGCCTTTGTCCACTAACTATAAAATTTTTCATATATTATACCATATAAACATTTTTTTCTAGATCACTATTAAGAAAGATTATTCTTACAATCATCAGATGTAGCTTTAGATAAAAAATGAGCTACTAAGATCATGATAATTCTAAAGAAATAGTCAATGCCCTTTTTTGTGTAAATTAATCTCTTTATAAGTCTGGTTTTATATTATTTAACCTTATTTTTAGATATGATTGTTATCCAAAGAGTCCAGCTCTTCCTTTATGGCTTCCAACTATGGTAAGATGTTTACACTTTTATGGCTTACAGGAACGTTTCAAGGTCATCAATCTTTTTATCCATATTGTCCAGTTATATCATATAATCTAGAGGTATAGTAGATTATCTTACTTTAATAAATCTCTAGAGAACTGTCCCTTGATCCATTTATAGTGGTAGTTAGATAGTTACTTCTTTAGCAATAAAAACATCATTGAGTGAAGCTTGATGAAGTGATAATTTCTTCTGAATATTATCTCAAAAAATAATAATAAAAATTGTTACTTCAGTCTACTTTATAAAGATAGTATTTTCTTAAGATAATATCCTAAGGACCTCCACTCCCACTAAAAATGTCAATCACTAGAATCTAACTTTATTAATTTTCTACTATCTGTGATATAGAAGATGGACAATAAAATCTATACCATTTTGATATGATGTACTAGGCATTATGTGCTAGAGTACAGTGCCTTGTATCTTTAAAAATTTCACCGATGGTCCTGATTATTATCCCATCTTAGTATATCTACCATAATACATATCACCTACATTATTTCTGACTACTTTAGTCACTTTTTTTTATTATCCTTCTACTTTTGTTTCAAATTTCTTAATAGATCTTAAAGACTTCAGCACTATCAAATAGAAAGTATAGACATATAAAATGTATAGTCATCAATGAGTGTAACGAAATACTTTTTCTCTATTAAATATGAAAAAAAATTTGCATAAAATAGTATAAATGAATTCCAAAATTTTTTAACTTCTTCTAGCATCCTTATATGTGTATATCTGCTTTATCTTTATGCAGTTATCACATGTTATAAAATCAGTAAACTTTGATGATTCTAAGATCATTTTCTTTACTAGCCTTATGACTCTTTCCAACCTTGATGCCATAACATGAAAATATTTTCAAAATAAAAATCTACTCCAGAATCTAAGACTATCCTATAGCATTCAACTATCTTAATAAGTAAATATTTTTTTTCAATGAAAATAAATCATTCACTTTCAGTCAAAGACCTTCTTAATAGGAAGTCTTAAAACTTGTTGGCAATGTATACTAGTGCACTAGAGTCAGTCCATTGAATAAATAAGGTACATTTACTAAATTGGATTCAAAACATACATAATAGTAAATTGTGTTTTTCTTTAGTAGCTACCTTTTATACTTTAAGTAGCCTTTCTTTATGTGTCTCTTTCTTTTGCAGAAGAAGCATCTAATAATTTTATTAATGACTTTATCTAATGCCATAATAAATACTTTTTCTCTTCTATCTTTGGTACCTTAGGTACATCTTTTTTCTTTATCTGCTTTTTCACTAACTTAATATCAATCAAAATTCATGCTCTTTATCTTCTCCTAACTCAATATCTTCTCAATTTGTACACATATTTAGCCAATAATTCTTTGACTGTTCATTCCTCATTATGTATATTATAAAAGATCTTAAAGAGATTGACCTGATGAAAAAGTAGTGAGGATAAAGTGGACTAAAAGGATTCTAATATGAAAACTTTAATATCAGATTAACTATGCTGCGATGTCTCTCATTTATATAATGTACTCATGAATGTTGATCTTTATCTTAAGAGCTTGCTGATTACTACTTTACAGCATATATGATAATATTAACCTTGTGACATGATCGTCTAATATATTACTTTAAGTTAAATTTTTTGTAGAGTAATCTAAGTCCATTGAATGGCTCATAATTCTTAAAAAGCTCTTCTGATATGTTGTACTTTAATCCATAAGTGGTGAAAGTTCATCAACTCGATATACCAAATCAAGATCAATACGTTCTAATGTGAGCAATATTTTTCTCTCTTTATTCCAAGAAAATTAATCCATTAAGAAAAAAAAATTTCTATGCCGCTATCAGTAATTATGAAAATTAATATTGCAAATAATACATGCTCAATTTATCATCAAATAATAAGACTAATTAAATTTATCTAAAGTAAATAATTTTTTTTTATATTTAACTTTTGTAATAGTAAATTCTAACCTTCCTATGGACAGAGATGCATCACGCAAAGAATTTACTAATACTTTATTAATAAGACTAGTAACACAGATATCAAAAGATAGAAAATTTTCATACTTGTGAGTAAAAAAAAATTCTATCCTCAATACCTAAATTATCATCTTATTCTAATTAAATCATAAAAATAAACACTCCCTATGGGTAAAGAAAATTATTCTATAACTTAATTATAATTTTGTTCACATGCTATTATACTTTATTTTGTAGTCTTTATATGATATTTATTATATCAGGATACTGTAGCTATTCCTGAACATAATAAATCCACCAACTTTATATAGCATTGAACATATTATTAATAATATGATAATAGGTCTATACATTTTTTATTTATATATAAATAAATTAGTAGTATAATAATAAACCATATACTATACAAACAAAACTTTAATGCAACAGAACCATATAGCAAGACCTTATCATAATTAACAAAGAATCTTTAGGTAATAAAGTTATTACAAGAACTTAAACAATAATCCAAGAGTCTTTATGTAATAATCTTTATTATAGAGGCTAAATGCAATTTTACGAGGATCTTTATGAGATTTATTCTTTATTAGGGATAAAATTGCAAATATCCCTAAATAAGGGTCTTTATTTAATATATACTTCATCAGGGACTTAATTGTAAAATCCCATGAATCAAATTGAATCAAGCTGAGTCAATTATCAAAAGGGCTTTTATTGAATAAAAATCTTTATAAGGGCTTAAATGGAAAAACATCCCTTTAAGTAAACCCATCCAGTCGGGCTTCGGATTCGGGTCGAAACCCAAACCCGAACCCGTTACCCTTTTCTTCCTCCCTTCCCTTCAATTTTCTCGATCACAATCGAGGAGACCAAAAAATCCCATGGCCGGCCAAACAACCTCCGCCGGCTAGTCACTGGCCCTTCCTATCCTTCGATGGCCTTCTCCCGGCCGTCGACTTATCGGCGATTGCCGATTTTATGGGAGATCGATAGGGATGGAGACGGAGGGGCCTCAGACGGTGCTCCTACCAAAATCGTGGGCCGATGATCGTCGAAAAATCAAAATCGGTGGACCACCATTCCTTCCCTAGGGCCACCGCTAGTTTTGCTAGCGATTGGGAGGGAGAACGATCAATTTTCAAGATCCGACTGTTCCTTCTTCTCTCCCCATTTCTTTTTTTTTTCTTTTCTTTTTTTTTTTTTTTTTTATAATTTTGGGTGGTCGTCGGAGGTCCGAATTGGCGATCTGCCACCATCTCCCCAAGGACCTCGGCCAATTTTCATCGATGATCAAGAGAGGGCAGGGGGTCCCCGATTTACCAAGAACCGATGGGTCCTTCC
Organism: Cocos nucifera; assembly: GCA_006176705.1. Classification (NCBI taxonomy): domain Eukaryota; kingdom Viridiplantae; phylum Streptophyta; class Magnoliopsida; order Arecales; family Arecaceae; genus Cocos; species Cocos nucifera. The sequence goes on from QRFJ01000189.1 coordinate 472,199, forward strand.
TATCCTTATTATTATTATTTTTATTTTGTTTGATCGATGGTGGGTTACTGGAGGGAGAGAGGAGAGATCGCCGGCAACGTCCCCTTGGATGGTTGTCGAATGCAGACCGGAGGTCTGACCATCGACAATGAGAGGAGGGCACGGCGGTGAAAAACCATGAACGTCATCGTCCTATTCTTCTATCTTTGATTTATTTATTTATTTAATCAATAATCCAAACTTAAACATAAATCATACATCTTTCGATCTAAAAAAATAAATAAAAATACAAATATGGGAACAAATCCAAATCTGCATGACTCTAATTATAAAATTGATCTTGGGAATAACGAACGTCTCTTTTATTTTATTCTTCATTTTATTCATAAATAATCTTTAATATGCCAAAATTAAATCTAAAATATGGCATATCAAATTTTGCAGATCATAGACTGAACAAAATAGCATAGAAGTGGCTCTGATACTATTTACTATCGAAAATCATAAATTTTAATATGGAAAAAATCGTACCTCTAGACATTGTTGTTCAAGTCCTAAATGAATCCTTGATCTAAAGTCTGTAATTGCAACGATCTGTAACCTATAATCACAAGAAAAAAAATATCTAGATGCTTCTCGCGAGCGATGAGTAGCGCCTTGATTTTTCTAACCCTACTCCGAGTATTCCTAATAGAAAGAATCTCACAAGCTCTCGAATGAGTAGGGGATCAAGTCCATAGATGTTCTTTTATAATGTACCTCATCCATCAGAGGTAGTATCTGAATTAGTCATAAAGATTAGAGATGGACGGTATCCACGATGGTTGAATAGAGCTCAAATTCATCAAACTATCTAATTTATTCTTATTACTTTATTAAAAGTTTATTTTTAGTCAGAGTCCAGATTAATTAAAATATGTAAAATAAAAGCAGATGTGTGTTAGTGTAGGCCACATCTGGATGGATCTAATTAGAGAAATCACCACATAAACGTAAAAAAAATGGATATGAATATCAATAGATAATTATTCGATCTATATCCAAACATCCGATTCTATATGTATTCCTATATAATTTTTTAAAATATTTATTAACTTTTAAGAAAAATATACAACTGTATTAACATGTTATTAACTTGATTTATCATCTATTTAGTAGTATTTTTGATTATGTGGTCATAAAATTTAATTATCTGATTTATATCTATATTTATATCTACATTTCAGTATCCGATTGTATCCATATTCTTTTGAAACAAATATGGATATGATTTTGGCATCTGACTAACATTCGTATTCATATTTATATTCGTTAAAAAAAATAAATATGGATATGGATATACTGATATCCAATTCATATTCGATCTGATTTCAGTCATAAATTCAATAAATATACCTTCACATTCTCCTATTTATAATACATAAAATTATATTTAAAATTTTCATAAATACAGAAAAAAATAACATTCATAAAAGAGAAATTTATAAAAAATTTGGTTCAATTTTATTGATTCTATTCCTGATATCTCTTTTTGTATCTGATTTGGTTGATTTGGTCCTTCTTAAATCTTAGCCTCACTACATCAGAAAAAACATTAATCTTGACCTCATTTTCATCAAGTCTTTGACAACGGCAAGTACGCTCATCTACTTTCCTCACTTTCTGCCTTCTATTCACTGGTAGATTTTTACATCAATTTTGGAATTTTAATTCCATCAACAACTGAACTTTTAATATTTAGATCTGCGATATGATTTATAAATCAAGAACAAGAAGTCTTATAATTAAAGAAAAAAACATATGGTGCAGTAATTTGAAATTAAAAAGGTGTTTTTATTTATCAAAAACTCTTCAGACCTTGAAGCAAACTAACCAACCAAAAACCTAACTAATAACCTCTGCCCTTGAGACTGTTGATCCCCAAGCTTCCATCTCCTCTTCTCATTCTCTCCCCTTTGTGGATTACACGAAGTTGTGACAGCCTCACCATGCCATCCTCTCTAACTCCACATGTATGCTTGCAAGAAAACCCAAGCCAAACCTTCTCTAAGCCAGCCTTACCTTTGGACGCCTTCTTTTGCTTATTAGCACTCTTGGTGCACTCCATATAGGCCGCAAGGAAGGGGTCCTCCTCCCGTGACATCCCCTTCTTCGGCGAGATCCCTCGACTAGGTTGGAAGGGGCATGGAGGGAGAGGGACATACAGGCCATGCACTGCGAGCTTCGGGCTATCGATTGAGCATGGTGGTGGCAGCAGCTTGAGTGGCTCTTTGGGTGGCCCCGTGGCCTTTGGGCTCTCCTCAATGTTTGGTGTGACCTTGGACACCCCTGGCTGGTTCTCCCATGAGAAGGGCACGTTCCCTAAACTCATCTCTCTTCTTCTTTGTGTGAATTGGACGGATTGAAAGCTAAAATGAAGTCGTTGGTTGGAAAGGAAGCTCTCATGCGTGCAGTCATGCACTTCTTGCCCACGGACGTTTGATGGTATTGGAAGGTGAGCAGGCAAAGCGTGAGGCAAGAGAATGGAATTTGTTTGGTATTTGAGAGAAAGAGGGAGAGAGAGAGAGAGAGAGATCAAATTGTTATTGGGAGTCAATTTTTAATGATAAACTTCTTGTAAATATCTTTCAGCAATAAATAAAGGTGGGAAGCCTCCCTCCTCTTTCATCAAAAAAAAAAAGAAAAAAGAGAGAGAGATATAACCTGGACTGCTTGGGCTTTGGTTAGAGAAGCCAGTGGGAGTAGGTGGAGATACAAGAGGGTTGACGGGGTCTTTTCTTTTCTTTTTGTGGTTTAAGCATTGACGAGGTCATTTGAGGATGAAAAGATCGTTGTTTTGGCGAGGGATACAAGAGAGAGGCCATGTACGTCATCTTCCACACATGGATTCCATATGGAGGTGTCTCAATTTGTTTGGTCAGAATCCTATCAGATCAAATCCTAATTGCAAGGAAATTGCTATAATCAAGGGGGGAAAAGCAACTATTCATTCGCTTGATGCTTGATTACCAATTTTTATCCTACATTAAAAAGATGTGCTAATTATTTTTTTTCTTTTTCCGAATAAAAGGGAGGTAGGGATAGCCATCCGGCTTTTATTGAAAATTAGAGAAAAAAACTATAATGAAGAAGATGTTAATAATTGTTGGGGATAAATCCCGCTCCTGCCGAAGCCCGGCCCGACGCTCAGCCCAATGTAACCAGTAGCTGCTGAAGAGCTTCAGCGCCAGGCGCCAGGCCGAGCCCCTAAGACGGCCGAACCGCTTAGAGGCCGAACTCCCCTGCACCAAGGTCTCGGCCGAACTGCTTAGAGGGCGAACTCCCACCGCCAGCCGAACTTCCTGACGGCCGAGCTCCTTGGACTCCAAGCGCTGGACTTCTTCAGGAGACGGACTCCTCCCAGACGCCCGTTCGGCCATCCGAGCTCCTCCCGGGTTTTCCCTTCAGCTGAACTCTCCTACGAGCCCATGCAGCCGAACTCCTTCGGACCCCACGGCCGAACTCCTTCGGACTTTCCACGGCCGAACTCCTTCGGACCGACTCCAGGCGGGTCCGTGCAGCCGAACTCCTTCGGGCCGATCCCAGGCGAGCCCGCGCAGCCGAACTCCTTCGGACCGACCCTAGGCGACCGAACTCCTCAGCGAGCCCTGGTCCGAACCAACTAGCAACCGAAGTCCTTCAATTGTCCAGCCGAGCTTCTCCGAGCTTCCCCTTCGGCCGAACTCTACAGGTGGCCGACCCTTCAGTCAGACGAACTCCCCCAGCTTCCCCTTCGGCCGAACTCTGTTACAAGTCCGAACTCCGTTGGATGAACCGTCGCCTGCAGCAAGACCGGACGGCGCCTTCCTTTCCGTACCGGACTCCATGCGGCCGACTGCTCGCCGGCATGGCTCCCACGATCCTCCGGACGACGCCTTCCTCTCCGTACCGGACTCCATGCGGCCCACGACTCGCCGGTATGGCTCCCACGATCTACCGGACGACGCCTTCCTCTCCGTACCGGACTCCATGCGGCCCACGACTCGCCGGTATGGCTCCCACGATCTACCGGACGACGCCTTCCTCTCCGTACCAAACTCCATGCTGCCCGACGACTCTCTGCCAGACGGCACAGCCGTCACCATCAACTAAGCTCCGCTATAAAAGGACCCCTCCCGACATACTAAGGCTAAGCTCTCTGAACTCTCGACTCTCTAAGCTCTCCTCCACATCTCTAAGCTCCGGAACTCATTCCGAGCACTCCATTACTGTTGGTCCGGAAACTAACTTGACCGTCGGAGGGTCCTGCCGGAGCCACCACCCCACCGGTTCCGGACGGGACTTCGTTTTGCAGGTCCCCGGCGGCGCCCAGCGGCCTCGATTGCGGCGACCTCCGGCGGCGACGGATTTCTGCACCAACAGATTGGCGCCGTCTGTGGGAACGAGGGACTGAACCTTCGAGGTTCCCTTGTTCTTAAAGGAGTGCTCGGCGACGATTTCCCTCCCCTGCTCCGGATCTCTCTTCTCCCTCTTCAGTATTCCTTCTCTGGAAAGAGGAAATGCCCCCCAGAAGGGCTTCGACGCGGCGCTCGACGGCTTCCGCGGCTCGATCCCCTCCGAGTCCGTCCGTCCCTGCTCCGGCCCCGGTGACTCAGCCCCCGTCAATAACCGCAGGTGGATACGGAGCAGTTCAACCAGCTCATCCAGCACGTTCGCGGTCTCACGGAGGCGGTGCAGGCGGTGCTGCACCGACAAGTCCCAGTGCCAGCCCGACCGGCGCGGGGCTTCCCAAGGTCGGATGATCCAGTCCGAGGAGCGACCGGCCTGGGCAGCCCGACCTCCGATACCCGGGTTGGAGAGGCGGAGGAGGGAGAGCCCTTGTTCGGATCATGGATCGACCAAGGGTGAAGCCTCGCGCCCATCTCACCGGAAAGCCTTGGAGATCAGAGACCGGGAGGACCTGCTGGGCCAAAGGCTCTCGGAAATGGACCGGCGAATTGAAGAACTTCGTCCCCCCTCTCGTGGTGGTGACGTTTGTGCAGACCCTCCTTTCTCGCAGAAAATCATGCAAGAACCTGTTCCGCCGACCTTCGAGCTCCCTCAACTGGAAAGCTACGATGGAACTTCTGATCCGGTTGATCACCTGGGGGCCTTCCGGGCCATGATGCTGCTTCACGGCGCTTCAGATGCCGTGCTGTGCCGAGCCTTCCCGTCTACCTTGAAAGGGAGCAGCGAGGAACTGGTACTCGGCGTTGAAGCCCAACACGATCTTCTCATTTCGACCAAATGAGCAGTCGGTTCGCGGCCCACTTCATCAGCAGCCGACGACCGAGCCGAGGTTCAGATTCCCTGATGAGCGTCAAGCAGAAGCAAGGGGAATCCATCCGGACTTACGTCACTCGATTCAACGCCGCGGCATTGGAAGTCCGGGACCTGGACCAGTCTGTCGCGATGGCCGCACTTAAGGGCGGCCTTCAGAAAAATAGCTTGCTGTTCTCTCTGGAAAAAAGGTATCCCAGGGACTTCGCCGACCTGCTGGCTCGAGCCGAGAGATATGCCCGTGCGGAAGAAGCCTTCAAATTGAAAGATGAGGAGCTCGTCAGAAAGGACCGGCTGGCGGACGAGGAAGAGCTGGGTGAAGCTCGGCTGCACTCGCAGACCTCCTACGAAAGCAGGCGGGCCCGAACTCCTCGAACTCGCCCTGATAAGGAGGCGCGAAGGAGTCCACCTTCCCGGAAGGTTCCGCCGCTTATGCCCCCCTCAACGCTCCTCGAACCCAGATTCTCACCGAAGTAAAACACCAGCTGCCAAGACCGGAAGGATTACGATCTCCCCCAAACAAGCGCGAATCGAAATAAGTACTGCCTCTACCATCACGACCACGGCCACGACACGGAGGGATGCATCCAGCTCCGAGATGAAATTGAGGAGCTCGTCAGAACGGGTCGGCTGGGTAAATTCCTCCGGTACCGGCCTGAAGCAGAAAAAGATCGGCTAAGGGCGCTGCCGTAGCCGGACTACAAGAAGGTCGGCCACCTTACGGCGTCACTTCACATAGCCCCTGGAAAGATCTCGGTGCATCAGCGATTCGCCATCTCCCAGCAACAAGAGCTTGCACCAAATTGAGGAGTTCAGCATGAGGAGGTCGTCCACCCCGGAACTTATTGCCGAAGAAATGCGGAGGAATCAGCCTTAGGGAGGAGCCCAATCGCCCCTAAGAGAGAAACGGAGAGCAGAAGTTCCCCCGCTGAAGCGGAATGAAGTTCGGCGCGAGGAAGGCCGAACCCACCTATGAGCCCGTCAGCGAGGAAGCTCCGACAAAGAAGTATGAAGTCCTCCCGCGGAAGCTTCCGCGGGAAAGTGGAACGAAGTTCGGCGCAAGTAAAGGCCGAACTCACGCCCCAGAATGTCCCCCCCCGAAGGAACCGCCTACAAAGTGTTCACTGGAGGCGGAATGAAGTTCGGGCGAGAAAAGCCGGGCTCACCCCAAAGCTCGGCATCAAGGTAAAATGAAGCTCGGTGGAAAGCCGAACTCCTCAACTCAACCTCCAAAATAAAGTTCGGCGCCGGCAAGGACGGAACGAAGCCCCCCTCCCAGAAGGTTCCGCAACTACGACCCTCCTCTAACTCGAATCTTCGGCAAAGTTAAGAGCCAACCGCCGAAGACCTGAAGGACTACGGCCTCTCCAAATATGCGCGATCAAGGAGAAGATCGGCTATAGGCACTGCCGAAACCAGGAAAAGACAAGAAGGTTGTCCGTCCCGCGGCGTCATCAATGCCACCCCAGGGGAGGAGCTAGGAGCTAGCCACATCGGTGATTGTCATCCCCAGCGACAAAGTCAAGAGAAGCATGGTCCAAATTGTGAAGACCGGCAGGAGATGGAGGAGGTCGTCTGGACGGGACTTGCTGCTCGAGGAAGCTCCGAGGAACAACACCCCGTCGACCCTCAAACGAGAGCGCGTTGTCCACGATTTCCTTTCGGTAAAATTCTCCCCTCTGCAAATATTACTTTCTGGATGCGAAAACTATGCGATGACAGGAGAGCAGCAGTCGATAATCGCCGCGTTAGGAACAGGAGGAGAACCTCGTCCTAACGCGAGCAACAAGCTCGGCCGCAGGAGATAAGATCTCCCCCGAGCGCGCACCTCGGCTGCAGGAGATAAGATCTCCCCCGAGAGAAGCTCGGCCGCAGGAGATAAGACCTCCCCCGAGCGCGCCATCAACCTCGGCTAGAGATAAGATCTCTCCCGAGCGACCGTTGACAACCTCGGCTAGAGATAAGATCTCTCCCGAGCGACCGTGAACAACCTCGGTTAGGAACAGGAGGAGAACCTCGTCCTAACACGAGTGTCCAACCTCGGCTAGAGATAAGATCTCTCCCGAGCGACCGTTGACAACCTCGGCTAGAGATAAGATCTCTCCCGAGCGACCGTGAACAACCTCGGTTAGGAACAGGAGGAGAACCTCGTCCTAACACGAGCAGGCTAGAGATAAGATCTCTCCCGAGCGACCGTTGACAACCTCGGCTAGAGATAAGATCTCTCCCGAGCGACCGTGAACAACCTCGGTTAGGAACAGGAGGAGAACCTCGTCCTAACACGAGCACCAACCTCGGCTAGAGATAAGATCTCTCCCGAGCGACCGTTGACAACCTCGGCTAGAGATAAGATCTCTCCCGAGCGACCGTGAACAACCTCGGTTAGGAACAGGAGGAGAACCTCGTCCTAACACGAGCACCAACCTCGGCTAGAGATAAGATCTCTCCCGAGCGACCGTGAACAACCTCGGTTAGGAACAGGAGGAGAACCTCGTCCTAACACGAGTCAACCTCGGCTAGAGATAAGATCTCTCCCGAGCGACCGTTGACAACCTCGGCTAGAGATAAGATCTCTCCCGAGCGACCGTGAACAACCTCGGTTAGGAACAGGAGGAGAACCTCGTCCTAACACGAGTGTCCAACCTCGGCTAAGAGATAAGATCTCTCCCGAGCGACCGTTGACAACCTCGGCTAGAGATAAGATCTCTCCCGAGCGACCGTGAACAACCTCGGTTAGGAACAGGAGGAGAACCTCGTCCTAACACGAGCACAACCTCGGCTAAGGAGATAAGATCTCCCCGAGCGCGCACTTCACTTCGGCCGTAGGAGATAAGATCTCCCCCGAGCGCGCACGTCAACCTCGGCTAGAGATAAGATCTCTCCCGAGCGACCGTTGACAACCTCGGCTAGAGATAAGATCTCTCCCGAGCGACCGTGAACAACCTCGGTTAGGAACAGGAGGAGAACCTCGTCCTAACAACCTCGGCTGCAGGAGATAAGATCTCCCCCGAGCGCGCACTTCACTTCGGCCGTAGGAGATAAGATCTCCCCCGAGCGCGCACGTCAACCTCGGCAAGAGATAAGATCTCTCCCGAGCGACCGTTGACAACCTCGGCTAGAGATAAGATCTCTCCCGAGCGACCGTGAACAACCTCGGTTAGGAACAGGAGGAGAACCTCGTCCTAACAACCTCGGCTGCAGGAGATAAGATCTCCCCCGAGCGCGCACTTCACTTCGGCCGTAGGAGATAAGATCTCCCCCGAGCGCGCACGTTAACCTCGGCTGCAAGATAGGAGGTCTCCCTCGAGTCGACTTCAACTGACGAAGATAATGTCGCTCCCGAGGAGCTCAAATTCGACCTCGACCGAAGAAGGCGAGTCTTACTTCGGCTGCAACATCAGCTTCATCGACTTTAGCCGGAAACGAGTTCCATTTCAACTCCAAACATCGACTGAAGATGAGGTCTCCCCCAAGCCTCAGCCTCAACTTCAGCGTCAATCTTGGCTGGAGATGAGACCTCCCCGAGCTTCAGATGCAACGAAATGCGGAGCCTGGAAGAAGACTTCGGCAGTCGCCTGTTTTGGTACTCCCTTCCTTCAATTCTTTGAACTCGGGAGTGGGGGGGCTATTGTTGGGGATAAATCCCGCTCCTGCCGAAGCCCGGCCCGACGCTCAGCCCAATGTAACCAGTAGCTGCTGAAGAGCTTCAGCGCCAGGCGCCAGGCCGAGCCCCTAAGACGGCCGAACTGCTTAGAGGCCGAACTCCCCTGCACCAAGGTCTCGGCCGAACTGCTTAGAGGGCGAACTCCCACCGCCAGCCGAACTTCCTGACGGCCGAGCTCCTTGGACTCCAAGCGGCTGGACTTCTTCAGGAGACGGACTCCTCCCAGACGCCCGTTCGGCCATCCGAGCTCCTCCCGGGTTTTCCCTTCAGCTGAACTCTCCTACGAGCCCATGCAGCCGAACTCCTTCGGACCCCACGGCCGAACTCCTTCGGACTTTCCACGGCCGAACTCCTTCGGACCGACTCCAGGCGGGTCCGTGCAGCCGAACTCCTTCGGGCCGATCCCAGGCGAGCCCGCGCAGCCGAACTCCTTCGGACCGACCCTAGGCGACCGAACTCCTCAGCGAGCCCTGGCCGAACCAACTAGCAACCGAAGTCCTTCAATTGTCCAGCCGAGCTTCTCCGAGCCTTCCCCTTCGGCCGAACTCTACAGGTGGCCGACCCTTCAGTCAGACGAACTCCCCCAGCTTCCCCTTCGGCCGAACTCTGTTACAAGTCCGAACTCCGTTGGATGAACCGTCGCCTGCAGCAAGACCGGACGGCGCCTTCCTTTCCGTACCGGACTCCATGCGGCCGACTGCTCGCCGGCATGGCTCCCACGATCCTCCGGACGATGCCTTCCTCTCCGTACCGGACTCCATGCGGCCCACGACTCGCCGGTATGGCTCCCACGATCTACCGGACGACGCCTTCTTCTCCGTACCGGACTCCATGCGGCCCACGACTCGTCGGTATGGCTCCCACGATCTACCGGACGACGCCTTCCTCTCCGTACCAAACTCCATGCTGCCCGACGACTCTCTGCCAGACGGCACAGCCGTCACCATCAACTAAGCTCCGCTATAAAAGGACCCCTCCCGACATACTAAGGCTAAGCTCTCTGAACTCTCGACTCTCTAAGCTCCCCTCCACATCTCTAAGCTCGGGAACTCATTCCGGGCACTCCATTACTGTTGGTCGGAAACTAACTTGACCGTCGGAGGGTCCTGCCGGAGCCACCACCCCACCGGTTTCGGACGGGACTTCGTTTTGCAGGTCCCCGGCGGCGCCCAGCGGCCTCGATTGCGGCGGCCTCCGGCGGTGACGGATTTCCGCACCAACAATAATTATAATTAATAATTAAATTTTTTTTAACTTAGCATTGACGAACAAAAACAAGAATTTATGCAATATGAAATTCTTCATAGTACCAAGGAAGAACCCTAGATTCTAACTATCCTGTAATTTTTTTTATTGATAAGTTCCGAATAAACATAAAGCAAAGGTATTTATAAAGTTTGAATCATAACAAATTAAATAAAAAACTAAAAACATAAACCCTACTAAAATGATGAAATTTGGGCCCAAAATTTGGGGTGAATGGGTAAACCCAGGTCAAGACCATAGGGCTCGAAATGAGCTTTCTATTGATATCTTATGGATCCCATAACTTCTTCTGAATCAAAAGTTATGATCATTTGAAATTTATATTTCTATTTTGACATCCAAGCCTATTTATTTGGGCTTTCACTACTTCCTGCCCAAGTACTCTTTAGCTAAATGTTCCACATCATTCCCTTCCACTTGAGAAAAACTTGCCTTCAAGTTATCATCAACATCAAGATACAAAACCTTATCTTCAAGATAGTAATGATAAATATCAATAACATTAAATGTCCTGAAAATACCTATATACTATCAAGTAGATCAACAACATATATAGGCATCATCATTGATCTTCCATAAGATCTGGTATAGCTTATACTTCTTCTACTATAATTTATTGTAGGTGCCAACTGGAAACTTTTTCTTGCGAAGAAATACCATGACAAAGTCTCCTTCAGCAAAAACTTTCTCCCTGCGATACCTATCCGTAGCTGCTTTATGCTAAAAACCTGATTCATAAGCTGCAAAAAAATACTCGAGATATTAGACAGTCCAAACGGCATCACCAACCGCTCATACAGCTCCTTTGTCTTGAAGGCAGTGTTCGACTCATCTTTAGATCTAATCTAAATCTGATGATAGTACCCACTCACCAAATCAATTTTTGAAAATATCATAGATCCGTACAATTGATCAGGCATATCATCTAGCCTAGGAATTGAAAACCTGCACCTTATTGTAATCTGATTGATAGCCTTGCTGTCAATTTACATCCACTAACTACCATCTTTCTTAGGAGTTAACAATGTGGGTAATGCACATCATGCACTCTCGAATTAGCCCCTTTCATAGTAGCTCTTCTACTTTTTCTCTGAGAATCTCCCCTTCCTTCCGACTCATCCTGTAATATGAAAAGTTTGGCAAGCTGGCTCTAGGGATCAAATTAATCTGGTGCTACATATTCCTCATGGGAGGTAATCCTTCAAAAATCTCTTCCGACTTGATTTCTACAAATTCCTCCAGTAAAGGCTTGACTACATCAAGCACTATAATCTCATTCTTTTCTTCATCACCACTAGTTGGTCACACCTTTCACCATTAATAATTGTAGCTCTTTGGCCTCCTTGTAATCTGTTTCAAACTCACATCAACGATTATTTAAAGTTAGGAAAGCCTTACCCTCCACTTTAAAAGTTTTGGGCAAAGAGCCTTCCTTTGGAGGTAACAGGGTAAATTTCACACAACCTTTGCTAAACTTATATATATTCTCTCTCCTCTCATGTCTAGCATCAACATCAAACTATCAAAATCTACCAAATATCATATTACAAGTATACATATTAATAAAATTACAATACACCTCATCCTTATATCTGCCTAAAAAAAGGTACCTTACACCTCTCAGTTATTTTAACATCATCAACTACTTTAATCAAGCCAATAGTGTAAGGATTGGAATGCTTCTCCATAGTCAATCCTAATCTCTTCGATCACAGTTTTCCTATCAATTATATTATCACAACTACCACTATCAATTATTAAATCAAAGAGAGACTTGTTAATTATGCATCCAGTACAAAATAATTTATTCAATTGTGTATCATCCTCCACCTTAGATGACAGCATCAGCCTTCGTACCACATAAGTCTAGCCCGGCTCATCATACTCTTCTTCATCTGATTCACATAGGTACTCATCATCATCAACAACATCATCATCTTCTCTCGCCATCAAATTAACAGCCTTCCTTGGTGGACAATCACTAGCATGGTGATCCGGCTCATTGCACTTATAACCCTTCATGGAAGCTGACTTGGCATAAGAATTATTCGCCCACTAGTTATCTCGATTAGAATTGTTTCTTTCATTTTGTTGCCTCTTGTCTGCACCTGCTTTCCACCAATCTTATCTGCCCTACTTTTCTATTTAGGCTATGAATTGTTCTGAGGCATTTTGCCTTTATCTGCATTAAATTGGCTTGATTCACCCTAATTTCATCAAATAGAATCGAATATGCCGACATTAGAGGAATGCTTTTGAATTAGCATCTCAGCCTTCAGCACCATATATGTTCCTTGCCTCTGAAATACTATGAACCATCTAAACTTCTTTGCAATCCTGTATCGTTGGATTCAAGCCTGACATATATCTCGCAACCTGCTATCCTTTAGTTTCTGATAGATAATTCTATTATGCCTTCCTAAGAAATTCAACATTATATGCATGTACTCTTCTATAACCTTGGATACACATCCGGTACTTATTAAATAGAATCTAATCATAATCTGGAGGAAGGAATCGCAACCTCAATAACTACTTCATCTGAAACTAAGTTTGAATAAAAGGTAATCCTTGCCTCAGCCGATCATCCGATAATCTTGGTCACCCCATGGATGCTCTTCTCCTCAATCTGAACACGACCAGTCTTGCCATCTTCTCATCTAAGATACCCAAATAGTCCATGAAGCATTTGCATTTAGATAGCCGGTCAAGAAAATCCTCGATATATATTGAGATCTTCATTAAAGAAGGCGATGTTTGTTTTCAAACAAAAGTCTTCTGACCCTCTCTGATATCGATCAAAGTCATGATGCCAGTTATAATCTGCATAATCTGCTTCTCCTTGATCATCATAATCTTCTTGGAAGCCCACATATTTTAGTTGTCTATATGGGTTGGCAGGAATAGCCCTATTGATAGGTGGGCCACGGGCTCCATCTCCTATAAATCCCCTATCTCCATCATGATTCCTATTTATGTTTATCCCCAAAGCATCAAACTATTCACATAAGCCCTCAAAGGTTTGCTCCAGACGTGCAAACTGCCACTCGAGTGCCTCGGTTCATCTTTTCAGAATTTCAATCACTGTCCCTAAGCACGTCTCACCTCCCAATTTATCTACACCCCTTGATCAACGTCAACAAGATGGTTGCCTCTGACTTTATCACGGTTTTCATCAAGAACGAACGGTGCTGTGACCTATTCTAATACCATCTGATGCAGCATTGGCGATTAAGAATAAGAATTCACGCAAGATAAAATTCTTCAAGATACCAAGTAAGAACTCTAGAGTCCATTTGGAGAAATAATCCTATGAGTTTTTTTATCGACAAGTGCTGAATAAACATAAAGCAAAGATATTTATTGAGTCTCAACTCTAATAAATTAAATAAAAAATTAAAAACATAAAATTGAATCAAAGATGGATTCTCGAACATAAAACGGTCCCAAAACCTACTAAAATAATGGAATTTTGGCCCAAAAATTGGGTTGAATGGGTGAACCCAATTTATATCTTATGGGTCCCATAACTTCGATCTTTGATCAAAAGTTATGACCATTTAAAGTTCAGGTCCTTGTTTTGAAGCTCAAGCCTATTTATTTGGGCTTTCACTACTTCTTGTGCTCCATCCAGCCCAAATACTCTTCAGCTAGATGTTCCCCCTCATTTCTTTTTGAACAAAACTGGTTATTGTTTGTGGACTATGTGGGAAAGTATGCTCAAGAGCTTGCATGGCTTGTCAAAATTTATTTTTTTTTATTTATAATTTTATTTTATTTTATAAATTTTTGTATATATCTCTCTTCTTTTTTTCTCAAAAAGATCCAGTAGATTATTTCTTGTATCATTGTTCATAAATTAACCATAACCTACTACCAATCAAGATCATGAAAAAAGGGGCACGAGATTCGTTTCATTAATTATAATAATTTCGGTGGTCTTGGAACCATGAGTTCAACTTTTCATTTTGAAATCTTAGGGCAATTTGAGAATTTAATGTTGCCACACAACTAATCATAATTGGCAGCCATTATCGAAAATGTGGTTTAGACATTAGGCATGGCACCATGGTCTGTCTAGATGGCGTGATTTTCATTTCTAGTGTTATATTTTTGTTTCTACTCGTCATTTAAAAGAAAAGTAGAAAAAAAAAAATATGAGATGATGATGTTTCGATGCTGTAGTGGTCCATTCACAAATATATTGGATGGTCAAGAAATTTGTGATGTGGAATCTAGTGTACGGAGTACACTGCAAAATATGACCAGAGCCAATCCGTAAAGCCTAACCCTACGTCCAAACAACACACGCAGGAAAACGTACTTGACCACTAAATTCGTATCCGTAACACCCTCTATCATTTAGTTTGTATGTTATAATCATTGTCCCAAATTCTTGTTCTACTCCATTTCATTGAAAAGCTGCAGGTTTATGAGGCTAGTCATTTGTTTCAGACTTCAGGCTGTATACAAGAATAACTATTGCACAAGAATACAACCAAGGAATCATATATAAGGGGACGGCCGTGCAAGACCCAGTGCAAAGATCCGGACACTGAAAACGATCAAGTCCAATATAATCCACCCCATTAAAGCTATTAACCTACTCGTTAGAGAAAGCAAAACAAAGACGTCAACCGGCGCTCACTGGTCCGAGCTTTCAAGAGAGAACTACAAAATGACCATCAGGATTTCTGTCAAAAGAAAAGACTGATATATACGAACACAAATCTTTGTCGAAAATGACAAAGGTGGCTGCTTTAGTTCCTCGTAAGAAAATACAAGTAAAGGATGTTAACTTGTAGGAACTAATCACACACACATACGTCACATGCATATACATACATACATACATACATATATATACATACATACATATACATATATATATATATATATATATATATATATATATATATATATATATATATATGTATGTATGTATGTATATGTTACATACATGCATTTCATATCCTGATCAATTCAGTTTAAGTTGATTTTTTTTTAAGCTTATGCGGAGCCAATTAACCAATTTTTCTAATTTTCAATATTTTCATATCAAAATCGGAAAAACCTAATCCAACCGAACCGGAATAATCAGTTCGAATTAATTTTGCAGTTTGGTCGGTTTTTATATATAGCCTATGTATTAGAAAATATTTCAATATAATGTTGTCTACAGGTACTCTAGACAATAGCTCCATCCCAATGGTGGCGTTTACCTGATCTGATTCACTTGAAGCGTTTAATTGTTGGGCTTAAATCCATAACGAAATTGAGATATGTCTACCTGGATAGCCGTTTAACCCAGTAGGTTATTATTAAACGAGTTCCATCGCTATGGTTCCGCGCGCGGTTAATTATATCAATAACATCGGCGGCTTTTAGTCCAGACTTGGTTTCGAACTAGCCTGGGCTAAGATGATAGGGCCTTAGACCAAGCTTGGCATGTGCATGCTAACTCATATAACTTGTTTTGCGTCCAAGTGCTACAGGAAATGACATGAGTGGCTCAAGTAAAGCCTGTTTGTGAGCCATTTCAATTGCCGTCAGGTCACACTTGAGCCTATCATTGTTTTATATTCTGGCCTAATCCCAGTCAAGAGATAGTATGGTTAGTCCTTGGGCCAACCTTAGCTGGATCTTTTCCGACTTTCTCTCACCCCCTATCTGTGCTAATTTTAGGCCTCGTTTGGATGCTGGTTAGGTTAGGACATGATTAAGAGCTGGTTATCAACTCAACCATCTAGATTAGTGAAAGATAAAAAAATGGTGTTAACTTTATTTGCCCGGTGCCTTGAAAAGTGGCTTAACCAGGTTAAGTTTATTTCGTGCGGGGAGGTGAAATACAATTAATCATGAAAAGAGTATTATAAATTTCACCTGTCCCTGGCTCGCACTGCCGTCTTTAGATATACATCCATAATTTCAACCATATCATCCCTGGAAAAGAAAAGATTGTTGGAGAGAAATTTAAATTTAAAAATTTAAATAATTTTTTCTCCAAAGATGTTTTTCTTTTGATCATTTTAATTAAAATCTTTTACTCCCATGTCGAAAATGAAAAGATTGCTTGAGCCTTTTATACAAGAAAAATATTTGTTTAAGCCTTTAGGTTGCATTCGGTATGAGGCAATCTATGTGGATTGCTAGTAATTTTGTATTTAAATTACCTAAGCCCACCATTTGTCTTGGTAATTTAGATTATTACCAAAATGGCTATTCGCATTGCTCTTGGAGGAGGTGTCTACTAAAGTGATAATCTTGATTTTTTTTTTTTAACAAAAATATCCTCACTCAAATCCTAGCTTTGCCTTTATTCTCATTCTCCTTATAAAACCCTAGCACCATAGAGCCCCCATGGCCGTCAATATTGCTTAATTAGCCTCCATCGGTCGGTCTCCGATCCTTCCCAACCTCTGGTGGTCTTATCCCAATCGCCAATATGTCAGCGATAGGTTGGTCATTTGGCATTTTGATGGATGATCGATAAAGGAGCCCAAAATCGACGCTCCTCCCCTCTAAATCCCGCCCGACAACCGCCAGAAAACCTCAACCAGCAGACCACCACTATCTTCATTATGCCGGCGATTAGCCAAAGGATAGGAGATCAGTGGAGGGTTTCAAACCCGATCTCCTTTCCCAAAAAAAAAAAATCTGGGTCGGCGACCATCAGAAAAGCTCGGATCGATGGACCGCCGCTATCCCCCTATTCTCTGACAAACTTAATCCCCTCTTAACGGTGGAAGGGAGGATGGCTATAAAAGAGGAAAAACGGAGGTTGCCATTGGCCCTTTTCTTTTTTTTAAAAAAAATATATATATTTTATGTGGTTGCCAAAGATGGCTTGCTAGTCTTGCCATCAGCCCGTCTGTATGGGTGCCAGAGGTCCAGCCATCCTTATTAAACGAGGACTTCAACAAAAGGATGGAAACCCGGCCACTGGCCATCGTGATGGGAGAAAGAGGGCACCAGTCTTCTTCTTCGTTTAGTAAAAGGATTATATTACTTGATAATCATTTTGCTATACCAAACATGTCAGTGTAGATTACCAGTAATTTTATTATAAGATAACCTATGCATACCAAAAACTATAATATAATATTATCAGTAATTTAAAAAAGTGGTAATCTATCTAAGTGATAATCTGGATTGTCTGAAAAAGGCAATGCACCAAACGCAACCTTAGGAATGTTTGTGAAGATTTGAAGAAAAATTTTTAATACATGTGCACACGAACCAAACCAAATCGAATGGGACATGGGTGCGAGCTAAATTTTTAATTATCATTTTATTTTTTTAAATATTAAGCTCTTAAATTTTTGAACGTTGAAAGTTTTATTTCTGCTTTTAATGGGCCAACTCAAACAGTAATAGGTTGGCTATAAAAAAAACCACCTTGGGATCTAATCCAGTAAGCCATCCAAAATCTTCTAAGCTTGTTCTCTATTCTCCAATAGTTTTTTCTGATCTTTTCCATTGTAATCTTCTTCTTTTTCTCATCTTTTTGGATGCTGAAAAGTCTTCATCACCTCCTACATGATCATGCTCATAGATAGAGAATTTTGGCCATATCTTGATATAGTATTTTTGGATTTTTCTATACAAGAGATGGAAATATATCTTAAAATAGTACTTCATATGCATTTGAATTTTTTCTTTTTGAGTAAAAAATAAAAATAGAATAGTAGTGAACCCAACTACTCACCTAAAATTTTATTCAGAAATAGGGATGAAAGAAATTACAAAGATGCATGTGATAAAGGATACCACAAAAACAAGTGAAAAGATACAAAAATAAAAAATAAAAAATAAAATGCCCAACAGATAATATATAAACACTCAATACAAGAGCTCAAAAGCACTTATTTCTAAGAGATAGGAGGATCAAAATTAAGCAGAGACTCAAGAAGAGTAGTATGAGATCCCAAAAAACATCAATAGCAACTAGATCATAAGGAAATCACCATACTACCATATCTTCATCATTGTCTCCAGCCAAGAGAATGCCCAACAGATCATGAAAACATTCAATACAAGAGCTTAAAAATATCCACATCTAAGAGACAAGGAGATCAAAACTAAAGACGAGACTCCGAAAAAAATAAAACAGCAATTGGATCTCATGAGAATCACATGTTGCCATTCCTCCATCTTTCTGTCTAGCCAAAGGTTCATCAGGAAGGGAGAGAGAGCCAAAGAAGCAGGGTCTTCCAAGAGACAAAGGGATCAAATTTTACGAGGAGACTCAGGAAGAGTAGTATCCGATCCTAAAAATATCAACAACAACTGGATCATAAGAAAATTACCATGCTACCATACCTTCATCATTGTCTCCAGCCAAAGGGAATGCCCAATAGTTCATGAAAAAACATTCAATATAAGAGCTCAAAAGCAACCACTTCGAAGAGACAAAGCATGTGTTCCAAAAAATAAAATGACAATAGGATCCTATAGAAATCACATGTTGCCATTCCTCCATCCTTATTTCCAGCCAAAGGTTCATAAGGAAGGGAGAGAGAGCTAAAGAAGCAGGGTCCTGAACAATCTTAAGAAACTTTATCAGTAGTAACCATGGCAACAATGCTATTTTGAAGTGGCAACAGGATATTTAATTTTGTTCCACAACAAACAAAGGCCAAGTAGAGCTTATTGTTTACAGATCAAGGACCAATCATTAAGAAAATTAATTATGCTTATGACCACTGAGTGAGAATTAGAAGATTTATGAAGGATTACTATGTTATTTCTTTTTTTCCAGCAGCACCAAATTACAGTTGCGACTAACATGAAGGCAGCTTGCTGCAAGTTTTTAGGAAAAGAGCTATATCTCCAATGAGTACAAAAGTCCCAAAGACTTTCAATAGGATGAGTAACCATCAACCAATTACAGAGTAAATTTTACACAAAAGCAACAAAGGGACAAGAAATGAAAAGATGCGAAACTGACTTAACTGAGTTGTCACAGAGGGGACATCCACCCATGAAGAGGCCAATTTTTCTTTACCAAATTTCTTCGATATTAAGTTTATTAAGTAGGCAAAGCCAGAAACATCATCTTACTTTAGGGAGAGCATTAATCTTCCAAAGAGGGCTAGCGACCTTCCATTTGATACCTTTAGAATTTATAAAATTGTAGAGTGAGGCAGTAGAGAAATGATCAGAGGAAGAGAGTTACCACTGGATACTACCATAATTAGAGGTGGGTTAAAACCTCTCAAGAGCCTTCTATAGATGGTCAATTCAGCTTATGTTGCCTGAGATAGATTTGAGCCAATTCTAAAGTTCCAAGAATTAGATCTAAAGGAGTAAAATTTGGAACACCAAATTTCAAATAACAAGCTTGACAAAGATTTGGAAGAGCCTTGCAAAGCAAGAAATCAAAGATCCAAATGTCTTTCCAAAATAGAACATCAAGTTCATTTTCAACCACAAATTTAAGACGATTCCAGAAGGGTGGGAGACTCTTGATAACCTCCTACACATTGGAACATCTATGACGTAACTTTCAACCTGTAGAAAATTTAACTTTTTTGAAGTACATGCACCTCAGAAGTTTTTTCCTGGGACTATGATCATGATTGAGTAACCTCCAAGCCCATTTAGCTAGAAGAGCTTGGTTAAAGGATTTCAAGACTTTGACACCTAGACCACCTTCTTCTTTACTGATACAAACTTTATTCCAATAGACCTTGCTAGAGTCCATTAGCAATATCCATTCCTTTCTAAAGAAAGGATCTATGGATGTGATCAATCCTTTTGATAAGCCATGAGGGTAACTTAAATAGAGACATATAGTAGAGAGGAATGGAAGATGAGATAGAGTTCACCGGAACTAGTCGCCCACCAAAAAAAAAAATTTGCTAGTCCAAGCAGTAAGTCTTCCTTCAACTTTGTGCAGCAAAGGCATCTAATCAGATTTTATTAATTTTGAATCTCTAAGTGGAATACCAAGATAACTAATAATTAAGCAAGAAAGTAAAGGTACAATTCAGCCATGAGGCATAAAGATAAAGATCATCAATCTTGAGAAAACCAACCGAAGCAATGGTGCTTTTTTGAAAAGTAATAGATAATCCAGAAATAAGCTTGAAACAATTAAAGGATGAGTTTTAAGATTGTCATCGAATCTGTATCAGCCATGGAGAAGATTAAGGTATCATCAGCAAATTAGAGAATATAAATTTCACCCTCAAATCAAGAGGTACCGAGATCATGAAAAAGATTGTGAGAGGCAGTCCCATTAAGAATCTTCGCCAAGGTGTCCATAGCCAAAATAAAGATGAAAGGAGATAGAGGATCTCCTTGTTGAATGCATGATTACACTTGATCCAATCCCTCACATCACTATTAACACAAACAGCAACTTTGGAAGAACATAGGACATTTTCAAGCTAGCCAAGCCAACTATTAAGGAAGCCTCTATGCTTGAGAAGTGAATCAAATAATTAACATCAAGCCTATCAAATGCTTTACTGAAATCAAGCTCTTACATAAGATTCCTTTTATCTCAAGATGCCTTACATGATAAAGGACCTAATGAGCGCAGAGGATATTATCCAATATTGATATGTCTTTAATATAAGTAGCTTGGGTAGGGTCAATTAAGGAATCCATAAAATGTTATAATTGATTAGCAAGCACCTTGGAGATAATTTGTGTACAACTATAAATTAAGCTAATAGGTCTAAACTCAGAGGGATTAGATGCTGCCTCCTTTTTGGAAACAAGAGAGATCAAAGCATAGTTAATTCTTGAAAGATCAAGGTTGCATTCATAGAGTTGTTGAAATAGCGCAAACAAGTTCTTTTTTATTAGATCCCAAAAGGATTGAAAGAAGCATATAGTGAAGCCATCAGGACCAAGACTTTTGTTCACCTTGAAGCTAAAGACAGTCAATTTAACTTGATCATCCAGAGAGAAAGGTGCATTAAGGGATGTTAAGTCAATTTGAGAAGAGGTGTGGAATTATTTCCACCTAAGATCAATAGCAACTTTTTGGGGGAAAGAGAAGAGATCTTTAAAGTAAGATGAGAAGGCCTTAATGATAGCAGATTGATCAAAATAGCATTGGCCATCAGAAATGTTGGTGATGAGGTTGAACTTTTTCCTCATAGAAACCATTTTATGAAAGTAGGAGATGTTATTATCCCCTTCCTTCAACCATTTCACCTTGGATCTTTATTTCCAATAAATTTCCTTTCTTCTAAAAATTTCATGCAGCTCTCTTCTAAAGGCTAACCTATTATCAAAATCAGGTTTAGATTGAGGACCAAGTTCTTCTTTCTGATTTAACAACAAAAATCTTTATAAGTACATCAAATTTGAGAGTTTTCTCGCCCTTGATATATTAGAACTCCAAGTCTTAAGGGCTGACCTTGTATCCCTCAATTTCATAACAAGTATGGTAGCATCGTCAGCAGTAGGGAAGGAGGCACTCCAGGCATCCAAAATAGCCTTCTTAATAAAGTCATGAAGAACCCAACTTCTATCAAATTTAAAGATATTTTTTCTGAAGGAATGCAAGGCACAAGTCAACTAAATAGGAGCATGATCCAAGAAGGAGCTGGCCAAGGCCAACTGATTGGCATTAGGAAAGCTATCAAACCACTCGGAAGTGAAAAGAAAATGATAATTTTTGCTAGAATTGGTACCTCTCTCCTATTACTCCATGTAAAACTCCTTCCTTTAAGGGGACGATCAATAAGATCAAAAGCACAAATGAAGTTGATGAAGTCGAAGGTGATGGCTCTAGATTAAGGATTTTCATTCCTTTAGTGAAGTTTATATGTTGCATTAAAATCCCCACAATGATCCAGGGGCCAAAAAAGGCAATGGATATTATTTAGTTCTTGCCAAAATGAGGTTTTGAGATTAAAATCAGTGCGGTCATAGACCATAGTAAAGTACTAAGATTAATTGATCACTCGGTCCCACCAAAGAATGGTGTTAGAAAAGGAATGACTCTCTTGACTAATTAGAGAGAACCTTGCAGAACACCAGCCAAGAAGAATACCATCAACAGTACTATTGGCATTAAGAGAAAGCCAAGAATCAATAAAACACCTCGGAAGAGAATGGAGGATAGTCAGTGAAGTTTTAATAAGTTTAGTTTTTTGAAGACCAACTACAAAGCAACCACCAGAGCAGAGAAAGTCTCTCTCCTCTTAACTGGGTCACCAAGGCCCCACACATTCCAGATGATTAGAGACAGAGTGACTAGAGACATCATTAAGAAGTAGATGACATCAATAACAAAAATGATAAGAAGGATGACTAGAGGGGAGAAGATAAAAGAAAATCGCTCCATTAAGACTTAAAATAAACAAACTACAATGATAAGATAGGCCTTCGGAGGGGAAGCTAACAACTAGATGCTTTCGCCCTCTTCGACTCCATTTTAAGAAGTTGATGAAGTTCTGCTGCATCATTATCATTGATAGTCAAACCATAAGTTTTGCACCAATCAATGAGTATTTCTTAAGAGAGTTGATGGAGAAGCAAAGCATCAAGATCATAAGAATGATCTATTTGTAGATCAAAGAAAGATCTTATTCATATGTACCCACCAATAATTTCTTCCTATGGTTAGAAATCAACCGAGCAGTTGCTTCTTTAACCGCAAGTTGAGCTTTCTCTTAGGAGGTTCAGAGTTGGCTAGAGGAGGTAGTGACTTGGATGAAACAGTGTTGTCCCTCAAATTCATAGGATGAATAGAAGATATATGGTCTGAGATCAAGAGTAGCTATGGAGTAGGGCCATCAAATCAATCCACCATCAAAATAGAAGAAGTGGGTCCATAAGAAGTAGGCAAATCAACCATCAGAGGGTATCTAGGGTTAGAATGATTCACGGATTCACTTTAAGAAGGCGAGGTTGAGCCCACATGGGCCAAAGCCACGTGATCCACCTCACCAGCACCCCCTCCATGTCTTGCCATAGTAGATCTAAAGAAAACATCATAGGCCCAACATGTTTTCATTTGAGTATTGCATTATATTGGGGATCCCCTCGACACACCAAATCCAAAGAAGATAAGGTATTAATGAGGTTGGGGTGGGTGGGAGGCAGATTCAAAATAATATGATAGATAGAGAGCAGGTCCCTTTGAAAATCAAGACTTCCAAAAGCTATTTTTTGCCACGTACCTTGCTTCTTCAAGAAGAATTAGGGTAATCAGCACATCGCTCTATCAGAAAGTTTTCAGTGTCCAATCGATCAAAACGGTTGCTCAGTAGTTCATTCGAGTAGACTTGGCTAGGACTTAGATCGACTGAGTTAACTCAAGCATCTCCTGGACTAGGGTTGAAGGAGGGGGAAGAAGGTTGACCATCGCTGATATTTGAGTTTAGGCCGCTGGTGTTTGATCGAGTAAAATCTCTAACAACCTCATCTAGAGGGGCATCAAATTCAAGGTTGAGAAGTGGATCGCTGATAAGCATCATAAATTCATCAATAAAAGTATTAATTTATTAATTAATTTATATTAATTTTTAAAAATTATTAATCAATTTATATATAATTTTTGAAAAATTCATATTTTTATTAATTAAAAAATTAATTAAAAAATAATAAAAATTAAAAAATAAAATTTTATTATCAATAGAAAGAGCTCATTTTTCTGATCACAACGAAATAAATTTTGAATAAAACAAAGCTAAAATAAAAAAAATATAAATTTTTAAAGAAATAAAATAAATAAAAATTAAATAAAAAAAATGGCTCAGCCGGCTCCGCAAGTCAAGCCACTAAGCCAAACCAAGCCATCAAAGCCGACTTAGCCATTGAAGCCATCAGTCGGTCCATGATCCAGGCGTAGACCGTCAGCTCAGCAGCAATCGATGAATCAAGGCGCGACACGTGGCAGATCTGACCCTTAAAGGGTCTACAGAAATTTATCGCAGCTCACAGGGTATTTTGGTCTTTTCACTCAATAATAAGAGCGTTGATTGGCTACGGTGTGCGGTATGATCGATCCATGCGGTCCATGGGAATAGTAATTGCGTGATCGGATGGCTGTGGTTGCTTGCGGTCAAGATCGGACGATCAGGATTTATTCCAACTCTGATTTGGTTTCTGATTTCACTCAGATCGCCATCGGATGGCAGCGCTCGATCCAGAGGATGATCTGACGGTCCAGAACACTCTCGATAGTGATCAAGACTCCTGAAGCATGATTTGCGGTCAGATTTTCTCCATCAAAGCATGATCGGACGGCCAGAATTTAATCCAACCTGATCTAGGCTAATACGCATCCGATTTTGATGATTTTTGGATCATTGGATTCCTATTGAATGGCTAGATTTCACCAGACTTACCAGAGTCATATCAGAGCTATTTTGATTCAAATTTTATTCAAATTTTTTTATATTTTGATGATTATAAAAGCTATTAGTCCCATATTGCCTTTAGAAAAAAATATCCAAGCCTCCTAGCTTTATAAAAAGGATCCCAGGCCTCCAAAAATCAACATCTTCGATCAAGATGAAGCTTTGGTACAGGATGAAGCTAGGCTATGGGATAAAGGCTGCTTCAAAGCAATGGGTGCTAAGAAGAAGAGCCGGGCTTCTACACCATCTTTCCACCTATGCCGATCCAAGATCAGAGATCAAGCTATTTTATTTTATTTTTTTTTAAATTTTATATATTTAAATTCTAAAATTTTAATTAATAAAAATTTTATTTTATATTTTAATTTTTTGCTCTTTATTTTTATTACTTTTAATTATTACTTTTTATTTTTCTGTAAGTAGATGCTAAGATCTAACTAATAGATCTTAGTACCAAGTTTACTTTTCTGCATAATTTAATTTTCACCTCATAATTTTAATTTCCAACTTCAAAATCTATTTTTAAATTTTTTTTAAAAAAAATTAAAGATTTTAAATTTAAAAATACTACCTTTTCTGTGGATTCGATCCGACTCATTACTATCTACATATTTTTAATTATTTTAAGAAGTCGAATTAAACTGATATAAACACGGTGTCTTAACGATAACATCGCATTCGTATCAAATTTTTGGCAATGTTGCCGAAGAAGGCACGGACATTAAATTTTTGATCTCTTTGATTTTTTTATAAATAAATTATAAATAAAATTTTTATCTTCTTATAAATATTGCTTGCTAATTTTTTTATTATTTTATAGAAAAATAGATTATAGAACAAAAAGAACCAGGAGTTTTGCTTGGTGAGATCAATCCTAACCCTAGTCCTTTTTATTTATTTATTTATTTTATTTTAAAATTAAATTTTAAAAAAACTATATATATCCACTTAAATCTAATTAAAAATCTCATGATAAGATTAGAAATCCTAACTATTTAGAGCATGCATCATATTAGTTTTTTTTTTTTTTGTTATTGCTGGAGGCAAGGTAAGCCTTTCAGAATTTAATTAGTTACATGCATCTAGTTTAAATTGCATAGAACTCTTTGATTAAATTTTTTTTTTTTATGCATATTCATATTAAACCAAATTAAGGGCACAACCCAATTAAATAAGATTAGATGAGAATTTTATCACCCTTCCTTAGCCCACAAACAACCAACAACATCCTGCATTGACCTAAGCCTTTAATTTTAAAATCAATTAGACATCAACCCTAGAAACTTGAGCTCAATAGGACAAGAAATCCTAAGAGTTGAACCAGGTTAGGGTTAGTCAATTTGACTGGTGTCTAGAAAAGTGGTTCAAAAATGACTGGGCCCGAAGGAAGATGGTTTCTATTTGATTCCGTTCGCTTACCTTGCCAAGCACAATTGGTATCTAAGGCAAGCAATGGGGGGACTCCCACCGACCTTACACTTACCTAGCTAGTTGATTGGCTACTCCTACACTTGGAGAGCTTGAAGGTGACCTTAGCAGTTAGGAGCTGTCTAGATCTAGGATAACCCTTAGTTAGGATTGATTGACCAACTTGATTGCTAAACAACATTAAATTTAATTCTTCTCTCTCTTCTTAGTTCTAGGACTCTTTAGGATTTTTTTTTTTTAGAACTCTTCTTTCTTTTTTCTTCTTACTCCTCTAAAAATAAAATAAAATAAAATAAAATAAAAATTAAATTAAACTAACTAAAAAATATTAAAAATAATAATTAAATTAAATTAAAATTAATAAATAAAATAATTAAAAAAATTAATTTTTAATATAATAAAATAATTAAAAAAAATAAAAAACATTCTAAAAAATTATTTTGAACTATACATTAGGATTACACTAATACATGCATGGTAGAAAATTACTTTTTCTGATTTAGTTGAACTTAATTGAATGGTTGATTCACATTAAACCTAATAATCAAATGGCTAATCTGAATCTAATAGTCCAAAAATTAGATAAAGTTGACCTTCTTACTCAAAAAATAGATCAACTCCTAATCCTAGATCAACAATTTTCTGCACAATTCACATCATCTTCTAATTATCAAAAAATTTATTCAATCTATGCTAGCCCAATCCATCATGTGTGTAAATGTCCTATGACTGCACAATTTTCATCGTTTATCCAAGAACAAGTCCAAACTGCTAAAGGCTACTCCAAGCCGATAAATGATCCATTTTTAAATTCATATAATCCAGATTGGAGCAACCACCATAATTTTTCTTGGACATCTCAACAGACTCAGGCTTAGATTCAAATTTTATCGATATAAAATTATCAAAATAGATCCCAATACCAAAATTACGTCTATAACAGAGGTCAGCCTAGTAAGCCTTTTCAGCCACCATATCATAATCAGCCCTCATACCCATCTTCTCAATAGACCAATCTAGCTGATGATAGATTTAACCAACTTCAATAATTGATTCTGACTCAACAGCAATCTATCGCCAAGCTAGAAGCTCAAATAGGATAATTAGTTGAGTCTAACACAAGGAGAGAACTAGATCAACTATCGAGCCTACCAATTTCAAATAACCCACCTAATGTCCACCAACCATCTGGACCAAGTTATCAATTTAATGTCTCACTTAAGAATCCTCAATTAGAGAATGCCAAAGTAATTCCTAAACTTAAAAGCTATAGGATTCTTATGGACCTATACCAAGACCATATGAGAGAGGCTAGTACTGATGCTAGCCAAAATAAAAATTTAGAGGAACTGATTAGTACTGAGACTAACCACGTAGAAGAATCCGAGCCAAAAATTAGTACTGATGCTAGTTCCAGTTTAAATAAGATAGAAATAAGAAAAAAGAGAATAGATGATTTACCCAAAACTTATAAACCTAATATTCTATTCCCTTCAATCCAAGAAGCCGATTCTTCTTAACAAAATCAAGAGGCATGTAATGAAATATCAATGGAGTTATCTAAGCAAGATTATATTAATTTACCTTCAGAATTAAAATAGCCTGTAGTCACCATTCCAGCATCCATTGAATCAAATTTAACTCCTACAACTCCATTCATGAGCATTTTAGAAGAACAAATAGGAGAAATTTTTAATAAACATGGGTCTGAAAATGGGATTATAAATTATATTCTCTTAATTAATAATGAATATATCAATAATAAGATTATAAATTAATTTTCTAAGATTGGCAATCCAAAATTATTGAAATTTATCAATCCAATATTCGACATAGGATAGTAAGCTGCAACGTGTCTGACTGAAAATGATAAACTTAGCGCTTGTTGGGAGGCAACCCGATATTTAGTTTTTATCTAATTTATTTTTTTAGTTTATTTTTTTTTTAGGATAATTTGAATAAGTTGGAGGGAGAGCTCAAATTTTTAAAGGCATATGCTGGACCAAAAATATACTGAGTTAGATGTATTCTTCCATGTTCTTTATTACATCTTTTATTTTTTCTTCTCCATTGAGGACAATGTCGATTAAGTTGGGAGGAGAGAAAAAATAAAAAATTTTAAAATTTTAAATCCTCAAAAAAGTTAGTATTTAGTATTTAGATACTTGATTATGCTTAAGAATCGAATTAAACTAAGCATTTTTAAAAGAAAATTGATGCACAGATCAGAGAATCTATGAGATATTGAGGAATCAAGTATTAAGAAAATTTAATAAAGAATTAAGTCTAAAATATAAAAAATTTTTCCTTGGAGCATTTCAAATTATTTCTACTAGCATCAAAGAAAAGTCTACTTTTTATAGGCTTGTGTAGGATAACTATACGTTTCTTCATATAAAAAATTTATTTTAATCAAATAGTTTTTAAATACTTCTCACTGAGTAACCGAGCCTCTTTGCCTAAGCAAGCATTGAGTTTCGCGTCAAAAGATGGGAAGGGCAAAGAAGCTCGTTGTAAAGCTAGTGTTAACTTATAGCTTATTTCATTCGAGCTAGTAAGTTCGAGGGGTATTCTATATCTAGTGCCCTAAAGTCAACTGATTTGGGAGTCATTGACCCAAGACTCGCTACATGGATCAAACAGAAAGCTTAAGGGGTTAAGACACTCCATAATGGTACAACATTAAAAAAAAAAAAAAAAAAGAATATTGGTTTTCCACCGAGTAATCGGGTCCCGTTGCCTAAGTAAGCAATGATATTCGCATCAAAAAATGGATAATATGAAAATAAAAATTAATAAATGAAGGACGGAAGTAGTAATACACTTGTCTATATGAAAGTTTAGACAAATCAGAGATAAAGATAGGATAATTTAAAAAAAGTTCTAAAAAATTTAATATTCTTTACTTAATTTTTCTATTAATAAGTATTAATACTCCAATGATATGTCTCATTTAAGCTCTACTGAATATCAATGGCCATTTTAAAAACTGCTTAGGTAAAATTCGAAACTCTAAAGTTAAAAGATATTTAAAACTAAATTCTTTCTTTACTCGAGGATGAGCAAAGCTTAAGTTGGAGGATGTGATAAGCATCATAAATTCATCAATAAAAATATTAATTTATTAATTAATTTATATTAATTTTTAAAAATTATTAATCAATTTATATATAATTTTTGAGAAATTCATATTTTTATTAATTAAAAAATTAATTAAAAATAATAAAAATTAAAAAAATAAAATTTTATTATTAATCGAAAGAGCTTATTTTTTTTATCACAATGAAATAAATTTCGAGTAAAACGAAGCTAAAATAGAAAAGATATTAATTTTTAAAGAAATAAAATAAATAAAAATTAAATAAAAAAAGAAAATGGCTCAGCCGGCTCCACAAGCTAAGCAATCAAAGCCGACTCAACCATTGAAGCCATCAGTCAATCCATGATCTAGGCATAGACTGCCAGCTCAGCAGCAACCGATGAATCAAGGCGCGACACGTGGCAGACCTGGACCCTTAAAGGGTCTACAGAAATTTATTGTGGCCACAGGGTATTTTGGTCTTTTCACTTAACGACAAGAGTGCTGATTGGCTGCAGTGTGTGGTGCGGTCGGTCCATGTGGTCCATGGAAATAGTAATTGCACGATCGGACGGTTGTGGTTGCTTACGATCAAGATTGGACAGTCAAGGTTTATTCCAACTCTGATTTGGTTTCTGATTTCACCCGAATCACCATCGGATGGCAGCGCTCGATCCAAGGGATGATCTGACGGTCCAGAACACTCCCGACGATGATCAAGACTCTCGAAGCATGATTTGCGGCCAGATTTTCTCCATCAAAGCACGATTAGACAGTCAGAATTTAATCCGACCTGATCTGGGCTGAT
This sequence comes from Cocos nucifera, assembly GCA_006176705.1. Classification (NCBI taxonomy): domain Eukaryota; kingdom Viridiplantae; phylum Streptophyta; class Magnoliopsida; order Arecales; family Arecaceae; genus Cocos; species Cocos nucifera. The sequence goes on from QRFJ01000189.1 coordinate 502,051, forward strand.
ATGCATCCGATTTTGATGATTTTTGGACCATTGGATTCCTATTGAATGGCTAGATTTCACCAAACTTATCAGAGTCATATCAGAGCTATTTTGATTCAAATTTTATTTAGATTTCTTTATATTTTGATGATTACAAAAGCTATTAGTCCCATATTGCCTTTAGAAAAAAATATCCAGCCCTCCTAGCTCTATAAAAAGGATCCCAAGCCTCCAAAAATCAATATCTCCGATCAAGGTGAAGCTAGGCTATGGGATAAAGGCTGCTTCAAAGTAATGGATGCTGAGATGAAGAGTCGGGTTTCTACACCATCTTTCCACCTATGTCGATCCAAGATCAGAGATCAGGCTATTTTATTTTATTTTATTTTTTAAATTTTATGTATTTAAATTCTAAAATTTTAATTAATAAAAAATTTATTTTATATTTAATTACTTGCTCTTTATTTTTATTACTTTTAATTATTATTTTTTATTTTTCTACAAGTAGATGCTAAGATCTAACTAGTAGATCTTAGTACTAAGTTTACTTTTCTACATAATTTAATTTTCATCTCGCAATTTTAATTTCCGACTTCAAAATTTATTTTTAATTTTTTTAAAAAAAAAAATCAAAGATTTCAAATCTAAAAATACTACATTTTCTGTGGATTCGATCCGACTCATTACTATCTATATATTTTTAATTATTTTAAGAAGTCAGATTAAACTAATATAAACACAGTGTCTTAATGATAACATCACGTTCGTATCAATCGCCATCATCCACCCCAACTAGATGAAAAGTGGTTTTGGTGAGAGAGAAGTAGTTAAGATTTAAAACCACTTAAGAGTCTTCAAATTCTTGAATCAAAGTTAGATCCACCAAAGATGTTGATCAATACTCAAAATGTCAATTTTTATCGGATAAGAGAAGTCACCACAAGTAAGATCTAGAGATACTGGGATAGATTGAGCATCAACACAATATATGAAAAGAAGTACTGCCTCATCGTCCAAGCCTCAAATAGAGGAAGGAAGAACATTTGAAGAAGACCAAAACAAGCAATCATTCTTTGTAAGGAGACAATATTTCTACACATAAGTGGAACATTGAAGCACCAAATAAGAACACGGTGAGAGACACTACTATAAAAAAGGTCTATGACAACGCATACTATGGCAGTGATTTTCGAAATCGCTGCCATAGATCCTACGACAGCGATTTTTGATAATCGTTGCTATAAGTCAGACTTATAGCAGTGGTTACAAGAAATCACTGCTATAGGTCGGACCTATAGCAGCGATTACAAAAAATCGCTGTCATAAATCGATCTATAGCAGCAGTTCATTGTAACCGCTGCTATAGATCGATCTATAGTAGCGATTAGTAAAACTGTTGTCATAAGTCGGACCTATAGCAGCAATTAGTAGGAACTGCTGCTATAAGCTTATTTATGGCAGCGGTTAATTATAACCGCTGCTATATATATATATATTTAAATATTATATAATTTTAAAATTTAATATTTATTTTCATCATTCATTATCTAAATAATTATCATTAGAGTATCATCGCAAAAAATCATCTCGATCCAATGGCCCTAGCTTCGTCGATCAAAAAAATTTGATTACGACGATCACGAACGACGATACGAAAATCTGATAGATGAAGACCTCCGATGGATCCAAAAATCTACAATGATGATCTCGATAATATTTGTAGTATACTATCAAAATTTTACTTCAATCGAATATCGTTATCTTGGTCAATAGTATAGATTAGTTTCTATCTTTAAATGATAAACGAGTGATCAAAGGACCAAACGATATCCGATTATGAGATAATTTTTTTTTATAAATGATCTTGGCTACTACTTTAATCTTTTTTTATGATGGTGATTATAAAATTTAACTCATGAGATGAAGAACAATCTAAAATTATACATCTTCTGATAACCATTCTAAAACTGCACTGATTGTTATGCTCGTGCTTTTACAATATCTGCTTAACATGAATAGTTTATACAAAAATGATTTAAATTTTACTATCATCATTATATAAAATATTTAAAATTATAATAAAGATCATTTAACTAAAAAATTATCTCATAATCGAACATCGTTTAACCCTTTAATCGCTTGTTTCTAATTTAACGGTCGAAATCATTGATACTAAATTGACCATGATAACGATATCTAATTGAAGTGAAACTTTGATAGTATGCTATAAACATCATCGAGATTATCATTCTAGATTTTTGGATCCATCGAATATCTTCATCTATCAAATCATTGCATTGTCGTTCGTGATCGTCGAAATCAAATTTTTTTGATCGATGAAGCTAGGGCCATCGGATCGAGGCGACCTTTTGCGACGATACTCTAATGATAATTATTTAGATAATGAACGATGAAGATGGGCATTAAATTTTAAAATTATATAATATTTAAAAAAAATAAAAAAAAATATTTCTAATCTACGACAGCAGTTATAGAATTGCTGTCGTAGATCTATGGCAACGATTTTGGATAACCGCTGTCGTAGATTTATAGCAGCGGTTCGATAATCGCTGTCGTAGGTTAGATTAAAAATCTTCAATTTTTTTCTGCTTTCCTTCCGTGCGCACTCGATCTCTCTCTCTGTCTCTCCCCCTTCTCTCCATCGTCGGTGAGGCTTCTTCCCCTCCGATCGATGCCGCCCCTCTTTCCCCCTCGGTCGGCGTCGCTCCTCCTTCCCCTCCCCCTTCGGTCCCCCATCCTCGACCGCCCTTCCCTGCCACCCCCACCCATTCCCCCTACCCTCCCCCGGCCGCTCCTCCTTCTCCCCATCCCCGATCGCTCCTCCCTGCCACCCGCCAACCCCCACCCGAGCCCCCACTCTCCTCCCGACCGCCTCTACTTCCCCCCATCCCTGACCGCCCCTCCCCGCCATCCTGCCACCCCCCAACCTCCCATTTTCGATCGCCCCTCCCTACCACCCTCCATCCGCCCCCCCCCCACCCTTCTCCCGGCCACCCCTCCTTCCCTCCATCCCCGGCCGCCCCTCCCCACCACCCTACCCACCCCCCACCCCCAGCCCCCCATTCACGGCCGCCCCTCCCCACCACCCCCCATCTGACCCTCCACCCTCCACACTCTTCCTTCCGATCGTCAATCCTTCCATCACTATGCCTTCCAAGCCTCCTCGTCACTGTGCCCCCTCTCTCTGGCCCCCCATCCTCGACCGCCCCTACTCTCTCTTTTCTTTGTCTCTTCTTTATCTCACTATCTTGCTTTTATTTCAAAGGTTACCTCTAATGTCGTTGTCCTCCTCTAGCATCATCGTCGGCGACCCTCGAAGCTTTCAGTGTGACCCACTCTCTATAACCGTAGGTATAATTTTTTTTTTTAATTTTATAGTATTATTTATTAATCATATATATTTATAATAATTTATATAATATTTATAATAAATATTATAAATATTTATTATAAATATTATAATTATCTGCATGTTGTAGTTTTTGGATCGTGTCGTAGCAGTAGCTTTGGGCTGTGCCATATCAGCGGCTGTGGACTAGATCTGTCAATGGAATGATTCGGATTAAAATCTGAATATTCAGATTCGGATTCAATTTTAATTATTAGTACCGGATCCAAATTCGAATATCCGATGGGTCTATACTTGAAGTACCAGATCCGGACCCTAATGGATCTCAGAAGGTCGGACCCGATTTCGGGATCCAAAACTAAGAAATGGAGAGACTGAGAGGAAGATCGACGGATTAAGAGAGGGAGGATCGACCGTCGGCAAGGGAGACCGAGAGTGGGAGGGAGGGGGTCCAGCCTCACCGCCGTCGCCAGCGAGGAAGATCGAGAGAGGGAGAGAGGAAGGAAGGGATCCGATCTCGCCGCCATCATTGGGAGGGAGGGGGTCCAGTCTCACCGATGAGAGAGATCGAGAGAGGGAGAGTGGGAGATCGAGAGAGGAGAGTGGGGAGAAAGGGGGTTCGACCTCGCCAGCATTACTGAAAGGGATGGGGTCCGGCCTTGCCGGCAAGGAAGATCGAGAGAGTGAGAGAGGGAGGGATGGGGTCCGACCTCGCCAACGAGGGAGATCGAGAGAGGAAGAGGGGAAGATCAAGAAATGAAAAAACTGGGAGGGGGGGTTCGGCCTCGCCGTCGTCGTCGATGAGAGAGATCGAAAGAGGGAGTGATCGAGGGGATGGCACACAGCCGAGCTGGCTTGGGCCGTGATCGAGCCAGCTGGGGGAGGACCTGAGCTGGATGTCTCAAGCATGAAGCCGACTATCTCAGGTATGGAGTCGGCTCGACTTCTGAGCGAATAGAATTTGATATGTCTCTCTAAGGTTCCAACTTTAAGCCTTAAGGTGCCACCATCATCTACTTGTTCTTCTTTCTGGGTTCCACACATGATTTACTTTCAGTATCATCATTTTTAAAATGGATAAGGGATGGATGAAGTTTAGTAGGCTCTCGTCAGAATATGAGGCTGGACTTCAAAAATTTTTTGATTATGCTATGGAGAAATTTGGAGACCATGGACTGATCCAATGTCCTTATAAAAAGTGTATGGATGGACCGTGGCTACCTCATCAAGATGTCAATGATCACCTCACTATTTATGACTTTAAAGTCGGTTATGAAATTTGTTGGGACCAACATGGTGAGGGCAAGCCGCAAGAAGGTGATCAACCTGAAGGAAGAGTGGAACAAATGGTTCATGATATTTTTTTCATTTGTTGGCCATAATGATGGTGCATCTATGTCCATGTCCGATCTTGTGATTGATCGAATGACAAACAGTGAGGACATGGAGAAGGTCCGCAAGTTGATGGAGGATGCTAATGTTCCATTATATCTCGGATGTAAAAAGATGGCGAAGCTTTATTGATGTTATACTAATATTACTGTTCAACATGTTATATTGATTAATGTTCATTAATATTGTAGGTTACGATGGTACCGAAATGCCATCTAGCTTTCACCCCTACCCCTCGGTGGGTTACGTGTAATTCAGCATCCGAGGAGCAGTCGGAGCATACTCCATCCACCTCGACATCGGCTGCTTAGGGACCTCCACTGTCGGCATCTATTCCACCGATGGTATCTACTCCACCGACAGCTGAGCCTCTACCGTCGCCCATATTTGAGATACATGCTACTACGCAGGCATCTAAGTGTACGTTTTTATTATATTAGCACAACTTTATTTTTTATATAATATTTATATACTTATATATTTGCATAACGTATTTGCATTGTAGGTGCATCATCCAGCTGGATATTTCGCGGTCTCATACGTATGGCACACGTGTGGAACCGCCAGCATCATGTGATGGTCTATTACGATACGGAGGAAAGGTCGGTAGAGAAGACCATGCGGAAGATGCATTTCTTTTTTGGAGTGCTCGTGAGGCGGTCGGACATCATTTTCATAGAGCCCAGAGACTGGCGTTTGATGAATACTGCCATCAGGGACCGGGTATGGGAGGAGATATGGGTAAGTACGAATGCATCTTAGTTATATTTATGCATTTTATATGTTTACACTATATATGTTTGATTAGAATAATTTTATAATTAATTTTTGATAATTTTGTGTAGAGAAGGTACGACTTTTCCGATCACGAGAGGGCTCGAGATGCCCGACTGAGGAAGATCGGAGAGTTGTACCAAGGTTACAAAGTTAAACTCCACAGAGGATGGCTCGAGCACTGATGAGACACTCCGGAGGAGCTTGTTCCCTGGATGTAGGACTGTCCTCCGAGTCAGTGGGAGAGGAGGTTAGACACTGGAGGAGCCAGAAATTCGAAGTAAAATTTCTAACTTTTAAATTTTTCAATATGCATAAAATTTTATTTAAATATTTTTAAATATTTATTATTTATTTGAATACTTGTTAGGCTATCTTCCGTCAAAATTGAGAGCAGAAGATAGATGAGGAAAGAATAACTGCCATAGATAACCTATGACAGTAATTACATAACCACTGCTATACGTCGATCTATTGCAGCGGTTTATAAATCGTTATAATAGACCATCTATGGCAGCGGTTCAAACAATCATTGTTATAGAGCTATGGCGATGGCTGCAGTAGCAGCGGTTAGAGAATTGCTGCCATAGCTTATGGTAATAATTTTTTGAACTATGGCAGTGGTTCGTCTAGCGAGAGATTAACATGATGCCTACCATCCTTAATGGACTAGGGTCATATTGAGAAGGAGAAGTGCAGAGTTGTAACAGAGCCGTTCCTCTAAGCCACGGAAGATTTCACCTCTATTTGGAAAAGGAACCAAGAAGGAACCAAGAAGCAGTTGAGTCCAAATAGATAAGGTTCCCAATTGAACGTAGCGAGAGTTGCTCGTTTAAGCCTTTAACTAATTGATAGCAGGAGATAGGTGAGTTACTGATGGTTGAGACTTGAACCAGGGCCATAGTCAAAGCCTCATTCCTAACCTCAGCATCAATGGGGAGGAAGGAATAAAGCTTAAGATGCCTATTAGTCTCAAGAGATGCAGGGTGCTTGAAAGCAGGGGAGGAAGAGTCGGAACATACCCTAGAGAAGTGCCCATAGCCACTGCAGCCCATTTCTGTAATCTTTTTTCGAAGTGTCCCGAATCTCCACAGCAAAAGCAAGTGCCTTTCTTGAAGGGAAGTGCCTAGATGTAGGGAGTTTTTTTAGGAAGGGAAGAAATTCAGACCTGCGATGGGGAAAGAAGAGCGTCTTTGAAGCTTTTGAGAGGAGGCAGCCTAGATCTGTTAGCTCCAAAAGAGGGCAGAGCACCACTATATGGTGAGGGCCCCAATATTCCTTTAACCCCAGAATGTTCTATCTCAGCACGGACAAAGCGAGGATTACTAGTCCTGGAAGGAGGCAAGGTCCATGGGGACCGCCTCCGTCACCATGCCTTCTTGGTGCTCTTGGTTCTCATCTCTCCCGTAAGATAGCTAGGGAGGGAAGTGAAAATGACGGAAACCAACGAATGGATTTTGATGTGGAGGACGCTGGAATTTGATTTTGCAATCTTTTGTAACTCAATTTTTATTTTATTTTTTAATAAAAAATTAAATTTTGTTAGTTTCTTTAGCTGCATCTAAAATATTTTATAAATTATGTTCCAACATATCATAAATCAAATTCTTTTCCTACCAAAAATTTTGGCATTTCATTTACACTGTCTTGATACGATACATGGCTTTCCACAACAGGTGATGAGGTCCAAGAAGTAGATTAAGTGGGATGAGAGAATTCCTCACTATTTTGTGCTTGAATTGTAGGGATCCAACCTGTGGATCGGCAATCCATCGTAGCATATGAGGCCCAGGCCCACAACGTAGGCCCTCAACTCTGCTTGCTCTGTTTTTTCTTTGTTTTCTTTGGTTTTTAAGCCCTAATGAAACTTTGGTTGAGCACCCATTTTTCATGTGGGAATGTAGTCTCTCAAATTTTTACTAGTTTTTAAGTTAAAACTAAAATCGGGTCGGATACTAGCATATCCATATTCATATTTATTTTGTCTGATGGATATAAATATGGATACAAATATTAGTTAGATACTAAAATTTATATCCATATTTATTTTAAATAGATATAGATACAAATCGAATATCAAAATTATAAATATAAATATTGATATAAGTTAGATATTTAAATTTTATAATCATAAAATCAAAGATATTACTAAATAAATGATAATTCAAGTTAAAAGCATGCTAATATAGTTATATATTTTTCTTGATAGTTCATAAGTGCCATATAAAATTAGTAGGATTACAAATATAACCGAATATTTGGATATAGATCGAATAATTATCTATCTATATCTATATCCATTTTTTTCATATATGTAGATTCAGATATAGATATTAATTGGATATTCAAAGCTCTATCCACATCTGGATAAATTTGGATATAAAAATAGATTCAAACGGATACTATTTGATCAACTTTTATCTCTAATTTAAGATGTATTTTTATTCTTTTTTTATTTTCAGGTTCTATTTTCGAAGAGCATAATGCCTTAATCTTGCTTGCTTGGTGGATTGACCGTAATTCACTTATATTCTTTTAAATCATATCTCCAATTTTAATTGATGTTTATAAAAATATTTTATAAATATTATGATATAATGTGATATTTAATATTATAATTATTATAAAATTATATATACAACTATTAACAAATTAAGGGTCTCCTCTGTTCTTACAAAATAATAATTATCATAATGATAAAAAAAATCATTATGATGTCTATAACTATAATCTATTTTATCTTATGAATGGTGATGATTTTTCAACAAAAAAAAGTTGAAGATATTGATGTATGAAGAAAAATTTTATATCATGGATGGTATAGCTTTACGGATATTGCTCATGATGATTGATTCTTAGATGGAGTTAGAGTAAAATAAAATAAAAAATAAAAATAAAATAAAATAATATATATATATATATATATATTAAATTATATAATATGAAAGTCAATCATAATAAGCAGTATTTATGGAGTGAGAGATATATATATATATATATATTAAATTATATGGTATGAAAGTCAATCATAATGAGCAGTATTTATGGAGCGACGCTAGGTGCAGAAAATATTTTTCATTGATATACCCAGGCCAATTTCCAGAACCCATCTAGCCTATGTTGAAACCAATACCAACTTAACACGTGTCCGGCAGATCCGGTTGCCCACCAACTAGATCTAGGATTGGGGTTACTTTTATAAGCGGCCGAAATCTCTCTCTCTCCATACTTCCTGTAGGGCTTCGCTCCGCCCTTCTCCCTCTTGCTGTCTTCCTCTCCCAAAAGTTCTCTCGATTCTTTCCTTTTTGATTCTTCGTTTCCTTTTCGAGATTTATGGCTTAATTCTTCTTATTTTTGATTGGATCCATTCGCCGGGAGTTGGGACTCGATCCGCCCTTCCGTTCCGTGTCCGGTCGGCGGCGAGGGCTCTTCGACCAACTCCCGACACCTATGAGAGGCGTTGAGAGCCCTTGTCTCTTCCACAAATTGGGATTAGGGTTACCATCGCCTCTATATTGTAAACGATTCTTTTTATCTATTTATTTGTTGTTGTTGTTGTTTGCATTTTTTAGTTTTAATTATTGGAATCGTGGCTGTGATGACAGATTACATTTCTCGATTCTGAGATATTAAAGTTATGGACCAAATTGATGACCTTTTGTGCGTGTCTGAGCCAATTTTTTATCTTCTTCTATTGAATTCGAGCTTGTAATGAGATTGTTAATCCGAAGTTATCGTGTTTTGTTTTTTGAGATTAAAGTTGTTACCTTTTGATCTTCTGGTCGAGATAACTGAGTGATTTTTATCTGTTGCTATTGCTTTTTTCAAAGCCGCTGGTGCGATGATTATAAACACAAATTCCTCGTTCTGAATGCTGTGGAAATTTGGCATGACAGACTCCTTATACACCCATAGAATATGAGCACCTCTGCCTGTAGTCTCCATCATTATCATACTTCTAGTACTTTGATTATCAACTGAACCTGCGACCACCTTGGGTCTTCTATAATGTAGTTGAACATGAGGCTCTGTTTCTTCTCCAGCTTTGATTAGTGCGAAAGGAAAATAAGGTGAATAAAATTAATAAAATTACATGTAATGAAAATTTTATGTCATTTAAGGCGCTTGTTGTTTCCCTCTTCTTTCCATTTTTTCTGATAAAGACTGGTTTTCCTTTCCATTCAATAGTTTGTATTTCTACTTGAAAGAAATAGATCATTGTTAAACGTCATGATCAATTTCTTTTCATAGAATTGGTTCTTGATGTTATTTAAAACTCAGAATGTGGCTGGATTTAGAATTGTCTTTTATTATTCTTTTTTTGGCTGTGGGTCGAGTGGGTTTATTAAGCTCCTGTGTAAATAGGTTTTCTTGTGCTTACCGTTCTTCGGAGTTTTAATAGTTGATGTTTGTGTTTATGATAATGTTATGATGTTTTCTATGTTTAAGAGATTGTTGTTTAAGCATGGGAGATTTGTAGATTTTTATTTTTTTCCTGGTGTCATGATTATAAGAAAAAAATTCCTCCTGAGTGCTCTAGCCATGGGCATGACAGACTCCTTTCAGCTGCTGGATAGTATGTGAGCATCAACAATTTTCAATTTTCTTAATAAACAGATATGCTTTACTGTTTAGTCTGTTAATGCAATTGCTCTTTGTACAGCTGCAGAACGATGCTATTTAAATGTATTGATTGAGTTTCAGAGTACTTTAATTGGGTAGATGAATGCCTGATATTTAGATAATTCCATCTTTTGCAAGTAAACAATGAGTTCCCTTGTTAGGATCATTAAAGATGAGTATGTTGTCATCTGGAAATACTGAGTCACTGGTACTGAAGATGGATCTTGTGTTGGTTCGGTGTATATTTTGATTTAATGATTGCTACACGCATCCCTTCTTGAGCTATGGATTACATATATTGGATGTTCTGCATGATGGCTAATGATAGAATGGCATGCAACTTGAAAACTTCTCCAGTGCAAACCATGCTTTCGGCCTTAGGCAGTCTAGTTTAGTAATGTAAAGCCACATAGCAGGTTGGTTTACCTCTTATATTTAAACTTTTTAAAAATGTGTTTTTTTAAATTGTGCTGTAAATTCAGGATGGCAATGGGTCGGGTCGGCCAATACCCGTATCCATCTCGTAAGTAAAAACCCTATACCTGCCCCATACCCGTCTCGAGTCTGGTTGGGTCAAGTAGAGATGCAGGTCGGATAAATAAGAGGGATTGGTCGGATCAGATCAAATTGGATATATATAAATAATATAAAATCATTATAATTTTGAAAAGGGGATACATATTAAGGTTATATTGGGTTGGATTCGAGTCAGGGCATATCATTATCCGTATTCGATCCAAACCCATTTTGGATATTTTTTCTAGAACCTATATCTGCTTTGGATTTCAATTGGATCGGGTCGGGTTGGATACCCGACGGGTAAGTTAAAATTACCACCCCTACTATAAATGTAGTACTGTTTATTTGACACAATGACTCTGTCTGGTGGCTATGTGAAGTTGCTCTTTGGAATTTAATGATAGGATTAATTTGACTTAACTTATCTACTGAAAGTGGATGACCTCATCACTTCATTAGATGGTATATAAAGATTAAGGTACCGGTGGAAAGATAGAAGAATTTGAGATCCCTTATCTGGAGTTAATGGAATGCTTTTGTAGAGGTTGTTTTATTGGTTATTTCATATCTACCACTGGAGGAGACTATTGAACTTTTCTATCAACTATTAATAAAACTATATGTTGAAGGGATGTGAATGTCCTTAGTAAATGATGGTGAGGATGGGTACTGAAATTTGTTGATTAGGTGGTTAAGAAGCCGCATTACATAGCTAGTTATATGAAAGTGCCTTTTTTGTCCTTTTTTTTTTTTTTTGAGTCTTTTAAGTGGCTAAGACAAGTGGATATTTTTACATCAAAAAATAAGACAAGTGGATATACTTTCCCCATTCTTGTTTACAATTGTTATCGAGATGCTAGCAGCATATGTTGGAAGGCTGATTTGTTGAATTTACTAGAGTATTGCTTCATAGGTAGACAAACAGTTTAGTCTAACTTTTATTTGCATTTGTTAGGGTGGTAGTACTGATGGTTAGTCACTTGGTTGTTCTATTCATTACATTGAAATGGTTTGTGAAAGTTTGTCTGCTCAAGACTCTTTGATAAGCTATGTGCTGGACAGCATCTTGTTAAGTATCTGGAAGCCTCTTTTGGGTCTCTAGAAGACCATAAGACATGAAAGTTGCTAACAATGGTGAAATTCAGATTTCATTTGTATGTATGTGTGTATTTGTTTGGTTACCTTTTAACTTCATGAGGATGTGATAGAGTTGGGTTGAAGATCAGGACATAGAAAGATACCATATACTCAACAAAATTGTCAAGGGAGGCCTTAATCAGTGGGGGGGGGGGGGGGGCACAGGCCCTCGTAGAGTAAGATCATGACGATGTTGGTGCAGGCCATGGCCTTGTACTAGTCATATTGTCGATAATGGTGTTGGGTAAAGTGTACAAGCTTATTGCAATGTGTTCCAGTGTTTTAGGTTTAGGTTTCCTAGGAAGATGGAAGAAATTGGAGTTAGACATGTTCAGTGTTTCCTGCATGAAATGGGAATAGGTAGGAGTACGTTGTGGGCCATCAGGATGGGGTTGCAGAGTCATTAAGTGCTAGCAGGTGCAGCAATAGATTCAGGTGTAGGTAGCATCTTTTCCTGTTGATGTTGCTCTAGAACCTCCTACTTGCTTCATCATAGCCCCTCCTAATGCATCTTCTACTTAGTTTTTTATTATATCATCCTAAGTTTTATTGGACCCAAAGTGGAGTGGCATATTTGTTGATGATTACTGTTTGGCTTTCTTGACTCATGGAAGTTCATTTTCTTTAATTTCTGATATCAAACTATGATGCAAGCATATACTGTTGCTTTTCTTCCTAGCCTTCTTACATTTTGAATATGGTAGCCTTCTTCTTGACTCCAGTACCTTATGCTTTCCTTGTTTATAAAGTCCCAAAGGCAGTGTGGCATGGTCACGGACACAAGAATCAGATTTGGACAGTGTCCAAGTGCATGACTCTGCAAGAAGAGAAAAAAGAGATAGGAGATATGTATGAAAAATAGTTTTAACTAAAACATATATATAATATCATATAAAAAATATTAAAAGATATTATTTGTTAAGGTCTTCCAATATGCATGTCTGTCATCCAAACTTACAAGGATTTTGGTAAAATGTCAATTTATGAAATTACTTTAATATATACATTCTTAATCAATATCTATAGAAGAACAAAATCTCAATTTTATGCATTATTATAGTGGATGAAACTAATTGTTTGGGTTAACTCTTGACCAATTTCTAAAAACTGAAATTAATATGCTTTTGTAAGTATCCAAGTGTCTGACATGTATCTGACTCAGATATGTATGCCATGGATTCTAGGAGCTGGACAAAAGTGATTAGGCAAGACAGCCCAGAAGGTACCTGAATGAAGTGTGGGATATGTGAACCTTTTGCTATCAATAATACAGAGATCAGTTTAAATGCATTTTCTATGTTTATCAAGCTTTGGAAGTTTGAAACCTATGAGATTCTGTTAATTTGGAATAAGTTGTGGAACCATTCAATGCCCTTCTAATGTGTGATGATACAATCTGACCTCTATTTTTACATGATTTTAAATTTCTATGACCTTCTAAAGATGTTACCCATTCTGAATGGGGTGAGGCTGGGCTGGGGTTGGATATGAATGAGGACTCTGCTAACGGGGATTCCGCTTTTACAGGGATCGAAATGAGAAGAAAATTGAGTCTTGTAATGCAGAGGTTAAAGAGTTGAGAAGAGCATATGAGGCCAAAAGAGATTTGGAGGGAATATTGCCATAGGTTTTTTAAAATACTTTCTCCAAAGGGCTTGCTTTATATTTTTTTTTAATTTGTTCTTTTCTCTTGGATAATTTGTATAAAATAAGCTGGAGTAGCTCAGTTGGTTAGAGCGTGTGGCCCTTAACCATAAGGTCGAAGGTTCAAACCCTTCCTTTAGCGGAAGTAGTTATCATCCGTAGCTTACATACGTTGTTTTTTGCAGTTGGGTTGAACAATTGAGTTTTTCTACAATCACCCTTTTCTTCAGCATGGGGTATTAGTTTGCTTGCATCATTAAAGCAGTTTTCTGTAGTTTAGGTAAGATAATTATCCGGTTTGCATATCTAACCATGTTAACTTTATGTTTTAGCATTATTTACGCTGCACATGATCTTGTTTCTTTTCTGATTGACAATGTACGGAAGGAATAGGATGCAACACCATTGATTGCTTTGGAATGCAATTATTTGTTTGTGCTTCAACCATTGTTTAAACTTTAAACATATTCTTACTGCATCCAATTGAGGTAGTATTGATTTTTCTAGCTTGAGTATCTTAACTTACGAAGCATGATCATGACCACAGGATACCATTGCTAATGTGTCTTTCTGTTCCTGCAGCTGGATCATTGAAAAGTTCCCATGTATCTCTATGAGGTAAAATATGTTCCCTAAAGTTTGTAACAGTATATCATATAAAATCTTTGATACATGTACTACTCAGCTATTCTAAGTTTATTGAATGCAACATGGACCTTGCGAACTCTTACAATGGATCTTGATTCTGTCAGCTGATGCGAGATCGTGGGAATGAATTTATATTATTAGATGGGGAAGCAGTATGTTATCAAATCATCACAGTCTGCTCTTCCCTCTACCCTGGTGAAGCACCATATTGAATCTGCCATGGTTCCTTTTGAAGGTTCAGGAAATTGAAAATTTGTGTAGTTTTTCAACAACCATTATCAAGTGGGCAACCTGCCTGATCTTGCCTCTGCAATTCATGTGCGCATAGTTTTTGAATGAGACCTTTGCTTCCCCTTGAATCTGAATGGAAGAGGTTGCAGAATGCAATTTTCTCCCATCGACAACATCCTCCATCACATAAAATTCTGTCATAGAAGGGAAAGAGTTGGAGATTGCTCTTAGTTAGTTGAATTAATTTCAGGAAATAGACTAGATGGTTGTTGAGTGCCCTAGTTTCCTACATGTTTTTCTATATAACCTGATCTGTATTAATCTAGTACCACTTGTTGCTAGCAATGCGGGATTATTAGAAGTTTTGATGAACCCTATAAAAGAACCAGAATAAGAGGCCTTCACTGCTCATAACATGTCAAATCTGATGCTCCTTTTTGCAGCATAGTCCACGAGTTCTTGACTCCTTGTTCCATATCAAGCCATGTCTACCGTGACTTTAAATAACGGTGTATAACCATTATGATACTATCATAATAGCTCGGGCTACACTCCGATTAACGTGGAAAAATATAGTAGCTGTAGTTTTTATCATTTTCTATTATTTTTTATTATAGTGGATCACACATTTCAGGTTGTTGGGGATAAATCCCGCTCCTGCCGAAGCCCGGCCCGACGCTCAGCCCAATGTAACCAGTAGCTGCTGAAGAGCTTCAGCGCCAGGCGCCAGGCCGAGCCCCTAAGACGGCCGAACCGCTTAGAGGCCGAACTCCCCTGCACCAAGGTCTCGGCCGAACTGCTTAGAGGGCGAACTCCCACCGCCAGCCGAACTTCCTGACGGCCGAGCTCCTTGGACTCCAAGCGCTGGACTTCTTCAGGAGACGGACTCCTCCCAGACGCCCGTTCGGCCATCCGAGCTCCTCCCGGGTTTTCCCTTCAGCTGAACTCTCCTACGAGCCCATGCAGCCGAACTCCTTCGGACCCCACGGCCGAACTCCTTCGGACTTTCCACGGCCGAACTCCTTCGGACCGACTCCAGGCGGGTCCGTGCAGCCGAACTCCTTCGGGCCGATCCCAGGCGAGCCCGCGCAGCCGAACTCCTTCGGACCGACCCTAGGCGACCGAACTCCTCAGCGAGCCCTGGCCGAACCAACTAGCAACCGAAGTCCTTCAATTGTCCAGCCGAGCTTCTCCGGGCCTCTCAGCGGCCGAACTCTACAGGTGGCCGACCCTTCAGTCAGACGAACTCCCCCAGCTTCCCCTTCGGCCGAACTCTGTTACAAGTCCGAACTCCGTTGGATGAACCGTCGCCTGCAGCAAGACCGGACGGCGCCTTCCTTTCCGTACCGGACTCCATGCGGCCGACTGCTCGCCGGTATGGCTCCCACGATCCTACCGGACGACGCCTTCCTCTCCGTACCGGACTCCATGCGGCCCACGGCTCGCCGGTATGGCTCCCACGATCTACCGGACGACGCCTTCCTCTCCGTACCGGACTCCATGCGGCCCACGACTCGCCGGTATGGCTCCCACGATCTACCGGACGACGCCTTCCTCTCCGTACCAAACTCCATGCTGCCCGACGACTCTCTGCCAGACGGCACAGCCGTCACCATCAACTAAGCTCCGCTATAAAAGGACCCCTCCCGACATACTAAGGCTAAGCTCTCTGAACTCTCGACTCTCTAAGCTCCCCTCCACATCTCTAAGCTCGGGAACTCATTCCGGGCACTCCATTACTGTTGGTCGGAAACTAACTTGACCGTCGGAGGGTCCTGCCGGAGCCACCACCCCACCGGTTCCGGACGGGACTTCGTTTTGCAGGTCCCCGGCGGCGCCCAGCGGCCTCGATTGCGGCGGCCTCCGGCGGCGACGGATTTCTGCACCAACAGATTGGCGCCGTCTGTGGGAACAAGGGATTGAACCTTCGAGGTTCCCTTGTTCTTAAAGGAGTGCTCGGCGACGATTTCCCTCCCCTGCTCCGGATCTCTCTCCTCCCTCTTCAGTATTCCTTCTCTGGAAAGAGGAAATGCCCCCCAGAAGGGCTTCGACGCGGCGCTCGACGGCTTCCGCGGCTCGATCCCCTCCGAGTCCGTCTGTCCCTGCTCCGGCCCCGGTGACTCAGCCCCCGTCAATAACCGCAGTGGATACGGAGCAGTTCAACCAGCTCATCCAGCACGTTCGCGGTCTCACGGAGGCGGTGCAGGCGGTGCTGCACCGACAAGTCCCAGTGCCAGCCCGACCGGCGCGGGGCTTCCCCGAAGGTCGGAATGATCCAGTCCGAGAGCGACCGGCCTGGGCAGCCCGACCTCCGATACCCGGGTTGGAGAGGCGGAGGAGGGAGAGCCCTTGTTCGGATCATGGATCGACCAAGGGTGAAGCCTCGCGCCCATCTCACCAGAAAGCCTTGGAGATCAGAGACCGGGAGGACCTGCTGGGCCAAAGGCTCTCGGAAATGAACCGGCGAATTGAAGAACTTCGTCCCCCCTCGCGTGGTGACGACGTTTGTGCAGACCCTCCTTTCTCGCAGAAAATCATGCAAGAACCTGTTCCACCGACCTTCGAGCTCCCTCAACTGGAAAGCTACGATGGAACTTCTGATCCGGTTGATCACCTGGGGGCCTTCCGGGCCATGATGCTGCTTCACGGCGCTTCAGATGCCGTGCTGTGCCGAGCCTTCCCGTCTACCTTAAAGGGAGCAGCGAGGAACTGGTACTCGGCGTTGAAGCCCAACACGATCTTCTCTTTCGACCAGATGAGCAGTCGGTTCGCGGCCCACTTCATCAGCAGCCGACGACCGAGCCGAGGTTCAGATTCCCTGATGAGCGTCAAGCAGAAGCAAGGGGAATCCATCCGGACTTACGTCACTCGATTCAACGCCGCGGCATTGGAAGTCCGGGACCTGGACCAGTCTGTCGCGATGGCCGCACTTAAGGGCGGCCTTCAGAAAAATAGCTTGCTGTTCTCTCTGGAAAAAAGGTATCCCAGGGACTTCGCCGACCTGCTGGCTCGAGCCGAGAGATATGCCCGTGCGGAAGAAGCCTTCAAATTGAAAGATGAGGAGCTCGTCAGAAAGGACCGGCTGGCGGACGAGGAAGAGCTGGGTGAAGCTCGGCTGCACTCGCAGACCCCCTACGAAAGCAGGCGGGCCCGAACTCCTCGAACTCGCCCTGATAAGGAGGCGCGAAGGAGTCCACTTCCCGGAAGGTTCCGCCGCTATGCCCCCCTCAACGCTCCTCGAACCCAGATTCTCACCGAAGTAAAACACCAGCTGCCAAGACCGGAAGGATTACGATCTCCCCCAAACAAGCGCGATCGAAATAAGTACTGCCTCTACCATCACGACCACGGCCACGACACGGAGGGATGCATCCAGCTCCGAGACGAAATTGAGGAGCTCGTCAGAACGGGTCGGCTGGGTAAATTCCTCCGGTACCGGCCTGAAGCAGAAAAAGATCGGCTAAGGGCGCTGCCGTAGCCAGACTACAAGAAGGTCGGCCACCTTACGGCGTCATTCACATGGCCCCTGGAAAGATCTCGGTGCATCAGCGATTCGCCATCTCCCAGCAACAAGAGCTTGCACCAAATTGAGGAGTTCAGCATGAGGAGGTCGTCCACCCCGGAACTTATTGCCGAAGAAATGCGGAGGAATCAGCCTTAGGGAGGAGCCCAATCGCCCCTAAGAGAGAAACGGAGAGCAGAAGTTCCCCCGCTGAAGCGGAATGAAGTTCGGCGCGAGGAAGGCCGAACCCACCTATGAGCCCGTCAGCGAGGAAGCTCCGACAAAGAAGTATGAAGTCCTCCCGCGGAAGCTTCCGCGGGAAAGTGGAACGAAGTTCGGCGCAAGTAAGGCCGAACTCACGCTCCAGAATGTCCCCCCCCGAAGGAACCGCCTACAAAGTGTTCACTGGAGGCGGAATGAAGTTCGGGCGAGAAAAGCCGGGCTCACCCCAAAGCTCGGCATCAAGGTAAAATGAAGCTCGGTGGAAAGCCGAACTCCTCAACTCAACCTCCAAAATAAAGTTCGGCGCCGGCAAGGACGGAACGAAGCCCCCCTCCCAGAAGGTTCCGCAACTACGACCCTCCAACTCGAATCTTCGGAGCCAACCGCCGAGACCTGAAGGACTACGGCCTCTCCAAATATGCGCGATCAAGGAGAAGATCGGCTATAGGCACTGCCGAAACCGGAAAAGACAAGAAGGTTGTCCGTCCCGCGGCGTCATCAATGCCACCCCAGGGAGGAGCTAGGAGCTAGCCACATCGGTGATTGTCATCCCCAGCGACAAAGTCAAGAGAAGCATGGTCCAAATTGTGAAGGCCGGCAGGAGATGGAGGAGGTCGTCTGGACGGGACTTGCTGCTCGAGAAAGCTCCGAGGAACAACACCCCGTCGACCCTCAAACGAGAGCGCGTTGTCCACGATTTCCTTTCGGTAAAATTCTCCCCTCTGCAAATATTACTTCTGGATGCGAAAACTATGCGATGACAGGAGAGCAGCAGTCGATAATCGCCGCGTTAGGAACAGGAGGAGAACCTCGTCCTAACGCGAGCAACAAGCTCGGCCGCAGGAGATAAGATCTCCCCCGAGCGCGCACCTCGGCTGCAGGAGATAAGATCTCCCCCGAGAGAAGCTCGGCCGCAGGAGATAAGACCTCCCCCGAGCGCGCCATCAACCTCGGCTAGAGATAAGATCTCTCCCGAGCGACCGTTGACAACCTCGGCTAGAGATAAGATCTCTCCCGAGCGACCGTGAACAACCTCGGTTAGGAACAGGAGGAGAACCTCGTCCTAACACGAGCACCAACCTCGGCTAGAGATAAGATCTCTCCCGAGCGACCGTTGACAACCTCGGCTAGAGATAAGATCTCTCCCGAGCGACCGTGAACAACCTCGGTTAGGAACAGGAGGAGAACCTCGTCCTAACACGAGTCGGCTACTCTCCCGAGCGACCTCGGCTAGAGATAAGATCTCTCCCGAGCGACCGTGAACAACCTCGGTTAGGAACAGGAGGAGAACCTCGTCCTAACACGAGCACCAACCTCGGCTAGAGATAAGATCTCTCCCGAGCGACCGTTGACAACCTCGGCTAGAGATAAGATCTCTCCCGAGCGACCGTGAACAACCTCGGTTAGGAACAGGAGGAGAACCTCGTCCTAACACGAGCAACCTCGGCTAGAGATAAGATCTCTCCCGAGCGACCGTGAACAACCTCGGTTAGGAACAGGAGAACCTCGTCCTAACACGATAAGAGATAAGATCTCTCCCGAGCGACCGTTGACAACCTCGGCTAGAGATAAGATCTCTCCCGAGCGACCGTGAACAACCTCGGTTAGGAACAGGAGGAGAACCTCGTCCTAACACGAGCACCAACCTCGGCTAGAGATAAGATCTCTCCCGAGCGACCGTTGACAACCTCGGCTAGAGATAAGATCTCTCCCGAGCGACCGTGAACAACCTCGGTTAGGAACAGGAGGAGAACCTCGTCCTAACAGCACCTCGGCTAGAGATAAGATCTCCCCCGAACCACCGGCTAGGAGATAAGATCTCCCCCGAGCGCGTTCGAGAGATAAGATCTCTCCCGAGCGACCGTTGACAACCTCGGCTAGAGATAAGATCTCTCCCGAGCGACCGTGAACAACCTCGGTTAGGAACAGGAGGAGAACCTCGTCCTAACGCGAGCACCAACCTCGGCTGCAGGAGATAAGATCTCCCCCGAGCGCGCACTTCAGCTCGGCTGCAGGAGATAAGATCTCCCCCGAGCGCGCACTTCAACCTCGGCTGCAAGATAGGAGGTCTCCCTCGAGTCGACTTCAACTGACGAAGATAATGTCGCCCCCGAGGAGCTCAAATCCGACCTCGACCGAAGGAGGCGAGATCTTACTTCGGCTTCAACATCAGCTTCATCGACTTTAGCTGGAAACGAGTTCCATTTCAACTCCAAACATCGACTGAAGATGAGGTCTCCCCCAAGCCTCAGCCTCAACTTCAGCGTCAATCTTGGCTGGAGATGAGACCTCCCCCGAGCTTCAGCTGCAACAAATGCGGAGCCTGGAAGAAGACTTCGGCAGTCGCCTGTTTTGGTACTCCCTTCCTTCAATTTTTGAACTCGGGAGTGGGGGGGCTACTGTTGGGGATAAATCCCGCTCCTGCCGAAGCCCGGCCCGACGCTCAGCCCAATGTAACCAGTAGCCGCTGAAGAGCTTTAGCGCCAGGCGCCAGGCCGAGCCCCTACCACGGCCGAACTGCCTAGAGGCCGAACTCCCCTGCACCAAGGTCTCGGCCGAACTGCTTAGAGGCCAGGCTCCGAACTCCCACCGCCAGCCGAACTTCCTGACGGCCGAGCTCCTTGGACTCCAAGCGGCTGGACTTCTTCAGGAGACGGACTCCTCCCAGACGCCCGTTCGGCCACCCGAGCTCCTCCCGGGTTTTCCCTTTCAGCTGAACTCTCCTACGAGCCCATGCAGCCGAACTCCTTCGGACCCCACGGCCGAACTCCTTCGGACCCACGGCCGACTCCTTCGGACCGACTCCAGCGGGTCCGTGCAGCCGAACTCCTTCGGGCCGATCCCAGGCGAGCCCGCGCAGCCGAACTCCTTCGGACCGACCCTAGGCGACCGAACTCCTCAGCGAGCCCTGGCCGAACCAACTAGCAACCGAAGTCCTTCAATTGTCCAGCCGAGCTTCTCCGGGCCTCTCAGCGGCCGAACTCTACAGGTGGCCGACCCTTCAGTCAGACGAACTCCCCCAGCTTCCCCTTCGGCCGAACTCTGTTACAAGTCCGAACTCCGTTGGATGAACCGTCGCCTGCAGCAAGACCGGACGGCGCCTTCCTTTCCGTACCGGACTCCATGCGGCCGACTGCTCGCCGGTATGGCTCCCACGATCCTACCGGACGACGCCTTCCTCTCCGTACCGGACTCCATGCGGCCCACGACTCGCCGGTATGGCTCCCACGATCTACCGGACGACGCCTTCCTCTCCGTACCGGACTCCATGCGGCCCACGACTCGCCGGTATGGCTCCCACGATCTACCGGACGACGCCTTCCTCTCCGTACCAAACTCCATGCTGCCCGACGACTCTCTGCCAGACGGCACAGCCGTCACCATCAACTAAGCTCCGCTATAAAAGGACCCCTCCCGACATACTAAGGCTAAGCTCTCTGAACTCTCGACTCTCTAAGCTCTCCTCCACATCTCTAAGCTCGGGAACTCATTCCGAGCACTCCATTACTGTTGGTCGGAAACTAACTTGACCGTCGGAGGGTCCTGCCGGAGCCACCACCCCACCGGTTCCGGACGGGACTTCGTTTTGCAGGTCCCCGGCGGCGCCCAGCGGCCTCGATTGCGGCGACCTCCGGCGGCGACGGATTTCTGCACCAACACAGGCTATTAAATAAAATGGCAGTTTTAGAACCTTCTTTTGATCTATGGTAGCAGTTTTTGGATAATAACTAATTACGTAGATTAGGTTTAAAATTTTGAAAATTTTTTTGAGACAATAAGGTGTATAAATATGTCCCGGTTAAAATGTTTCCTTTTTCTTTCCGGTATAACCCGACATGCATATTTACCTTAAAGAACTGTTGGGGATAAATCCCGCTCCTGCCGAAGCCCGGCCCGACGCTCAGCCCAATGTAACCAGTAGCTGCTGAAGAGCTTCAGCGCCAGGCGCCAGGCCGAGCCCCTAAGACGGCCGAACTGCTTAGAGGCCGAACTCCCCTGCACCAAGGTCTCGGCCGAACTGCTTAGAGGGCGAACTCCCACCGCCAGCCGAACTTCCTGACGGCCGAGCTCCTTGGACTCCAAGCGGCTGGACTTCTTCAGGAGACGGACTCCTCCCAGACGCCCGTTCGGCCATCCGAGCTCCTCCCGGGTTTTCCCTTCAGCTGAACTCTCCTACGAGCCCATGCAGCCGAACTCCTTCGGACCCCACGGCCGAACTCCTTCGGACTTTCCACGGCCGAACTCCTTCGGACCGACTCCAGGCGGGTCCGTGCAGCCGAACTCCTTCGGGCCGATCCCAGGCGAGCCCGCGCAGCCGAACTCCTTCGGACCGACCCTAGGCGACCGAACTCCTCAGCGAGCCCTGGCCGAACCAACTAGCAACCGAAGTCCTTCAATTGTCCAGCCGAGCTTCTCCGGGCCTCTCAGCGGCCGAACTCTACAGGTGGCCGACCCTTCAGTCAGACGAACTCCCCCAGCTTCCCCTTCGGCCGAACTCTGTTACAAGTCCGAACTCCGTTGGATGAACCGTCGCCTGCAGCAAGACCGGACGGCGCCTTCCTTTCCGTACCGGACTCCATGCGGCCGACTGCTCGCCGGTATGGCTCCCACGACCTACCGGACGACGCCTTCCTCTCCGTACCGGACTCCATGCGGCCCACGGCTCGCCGGTATGGCTCCCACGATCTACCGGACGACGCCTTCCTCTCCGTACCGGACTCCATGCGGCCCACGGCTCGCCGGTATGGCTCCCACGATCTACCGGACGACGCCTTCCTCTCCGTACCAAACTCCATGCTGCCCGACGACTCTCTGCCAGACGGCACAGCCGTCACCATCAACTAAGCTCCGCTATAAAAGGACCCCTCCCGACATACTAAGGCTAAGCTCTCTGAACTCTCGACTCTCTAAGCTCCCCTCCACATCTCTAAGCTCCGGAACTCATTCCGAGCACTCCATTACTGTTGGTCCGGAAACTAACTTGACCGTCGGAGGGTCCTGCCGGAGCCACCACCCCACCGGTTCCGGACGGGACTTCGTTTTGCAGGTCCCCGGCGGCGCCCAGCGGCCTCGATTGCGGCGACCTCCGGCGGCGACGGATTTCTGCACCAACAGATTGGCGCCGTCTGTGGGAACAAGGGATGAACCTTCGAGGTTCCCTTGTTCTTAAAGGAGTGCTCGGCGACGATTTCCCTTCCCCTGCTCCGGATCTCTCTTCTCCCTCTTCAGTATTCCTTTTCTGGAAAGAAAAATGCCCCCCAGAAGAGCCTCGACCCGGAGGTCGGCAGCCTCCGCGGCCCGATCCCGTTCGGGTCCGTCCGCTCCCACTCCGGCCCCGGCGACTCAGGCCCCCTCCGTACTCGCGGTGGATGCGGAGCAGGTTCGACCTGCTTGCATCCAGCACGGTCCGCGATCTCACGGAGGCGGTGCAGGCGGTGCAGCCACGCATTCGCAAGGTCCCAGGTGCCCACTCCGACCGGCGCGGGGTTCCCCGGAGGTCCGGGATGATCCAGTCCAGAGAGCGACCGATGCCTGGGCTACCCGACCTCCGATACCCGGGTTGGAGAGGCGGAGGAGGGAAGAGCCCCTGTTCGGATCCGCGGATCGACCCAGGGAGAAGCCTTCGCACCCATCTCACGCAGAAAGCCTTGGAGGATCAGAGATCGCGAAGACCTTCCTGGATTGCCAAAGGCTCTTGGAGATGGGACCGGCGCATTGAAGAACTTCGTCATACTCCTTCCTCGCGTGGTGGTGACGATATTGTGCACTGACCCTCCCTTTCTCACAGAAAATTATGCAAGAACCTGTTCCACCGACCTTCGAGCTCCCTCAACTGGAAAGCTACGATGGAACTTCTGATCCGGTTGATCACCTGGGGGCCTTCCGGGCCATGATGCTGCTTCACGGCGCTTCAGATGCCATGCTGTGCCGAGCCTTCCCGTCTACCTTAAAGGGAGCAGCGAGGAACTGGTACTCGGCGTTGAAGCCGGGCAACACGATCTTCTCTTTCGACCAGATGAGCAGTCGGTTCGCGGCCCACTTCATCAGCAGCCGACGACCGAGCCGAGGTTCAGATTCCCTGATGAGCGTCAAGCAGAAGCAAGGGGAATCCATCCGGACTTACGTCACTCGATTCAACGCCGCGGCATTGGAAGTCCGGGACCTGGACCAGTCTGTCGCGATGGCCGCACTTAAGGGCGGCCTTCAGAAAAATAGCTTGCTGTTCTCTCTGGAAAAAAGGTATCCCAGGGACTTCGCCGACCTGCTGGCTCGAGCCGAGAGATATGCCCGTGCGGAAGAAGCCTTCAAATTGAAAGATGAGGAGCTCGTCAGAAAGGACCGGCTGGCGGACGAGGAAGAGCTGGGTGAAGCTCGGCTGCACTCGCAGACCCCCTACGAAAGCAGGCGGGCCCGAACTCCTCGAACTCGCCCTGATAAAGGAGGCGCGAAGGAGTCCTCCTCCCGGAAGGTTCCGCCGCTATGCCCCCCTCAACGCTCCTCGAACCCAGATTCTCACCGAAGTAAAACACCAGCTGCCAAGACCGGAAGGATTACGATCTCCCCCAAACAAGCGCGATCGAAATAAGTACTGCCTCTACCATCACGACCACGGCCACGACACGGAGGGATGCATCCAGCTCCGAGACGAAATTGAGGAGCTCGTCAGAACGGGTCGGCTGGGTAAATTCCTCCGGTACCGGCCTGAAGCAGAAAAAGATCGGCTAAGGGCGCTGCCGTAGCCAGAGACTACAAGAAGGTCGGCCACCTTACGGCGTCATTCACATTGGCCCCTGGAAAGATCTCGGTGCATCAGCGATTCGCCGTCTCCCAGCAACAAGAGCTTGCACCAAATTGAGGAGTTCAGCATGAGGAGGTCGTCCACCCCGGAACTTATTGCCGAAGAAATGCGGAGGAATCAGCCTTAGGGAGGAGCCCAATCGCCCCTAAGAGAGAAACGGAGAGCAGAAGTTCCCCCGCTGAAGCGGAATGAAGTTCGGCGCGAGGAAGGCCGAACCCACCTATGAGCCCGTCAGCGAGGAAGCTCCGACAAAGAAGTATGAAGTCCTCCCGCGGAAGCTTCCGCGGGAAAGTGGAACGAAGTTCGGCGCAAGTAAGGCCGAACTCACGCTCCAGAATGTCCCCCAAAGGAACCGCCTACAAAGTGTTCACTGGAGGCGGAATGAAGTTCGGGCGAGAAAAGCCGGGCTCACCCCAAAGCTCGGCATCAAGGTAAAATGAAGCTCGGTGGAAAGCCGAACTCCTCAACTCAACCTCCAAAATAAAGTTCGGCGCCGGCAAGGACGGAACGAAGCCCCCCTCCCAGGAAGGTTCCGCAACTACGACCCGCTCCTCTAACTCGAATTCTCGGCAAAGTTAAGAGCCAACCGCCAAGACCTGAAGGACTACGGCCTCTCCAAACATGCGCGATCAAGGAGAAGATCGGCTATAGGCACTGCCGAAACCGGAAAAGACAAGAAGGTTGGCCGTCCCGCGGCGTCATCAATGCCACCCCAGGGAGGAGCTAGGAGCTAGCCACATCGGTGATTGTCATCCCCAGCGACAAAGTCAAGAGAAGCATGGTCCAAATTATGAAGGCCGGCAGGAGATAGAGGAGGTCGTCTGGACGGGACTTGCTGCTCGAGGGAGCTCCGAGGAACAACACCCCGTCGACCCCTCAAACGAGAGCGCGCTGTCCACGATTTCCCTTCGGTAAAATTCTCCCCTCTGCAAATATTATTTCTGGATGCGAAAACTATGCGATGACAGGAGAGCAGCAGTCGAATAATCGCCGCGTTAGGAACAGGAGGAGAACCTCGTCCTAACGCGAGCAACAAGCTCGGCCGCAGGAGATAAGATCTCCCCCGAGCGCGCACCTCGGCCGCAGGAGATAAGATCTCCCCCGAGAGAAGCTCGGCCGCAGGAGATAAGATCTCCCCCGAGCGCGCACATCAACCTCGGCTAGAGATAAGATCTCTCCCGAGCGACCGTTGACAACCTCGGCTAGAGATAAGATCTCTCCCGAGCGACCGTGAACAACCTCGGTTAGGAACAGGAGGAGAACCTCGTCCTAACACGAGCATGTCAACCTCGGCTAGAGATAAGATCTCTCCCGAGCGACCGTTGACAACCTCGGCTAGAGATAAGATCTCTCCCGAGCGACCGTGAACAACCTCGGTTAGGAACAGGAGGAGAACCTCGTCCTAACACGAGCACCAACCTCGGCTAGAGATAAGATCTCTCCCGAGCGACCGTGAACAACCTCGGTTAGGAACAGGAGGAGAACCTCGTCCTAACACGAGCCAACCTCGGCTAGAGATAAGATCTCTCCCGAGCGACCGTTGACAACCTCGGCTAGAGATAAGATCTCTCCCGAGCGATCCGTGAACAACCTCGGTTAGGAACAGGAGGAGAACCTCGTCCTAACACGAGCATGACAACCTCGGCTAGAGATAAGATCTCTCCCGAGCGACCGTGAACAACCTCGGTTAGGAACAGGAGGAGAACCTCGTCCTAACACGAGTGTCAACCTCGGCTAGAGATAAGATCTCTCCCGAGCGACCGTTGACAACCTCGGCTAGAGATAAGATCTCTCCCGAGCGACCGTGAACAACCTCGGTTAGGAACAGGAGGAGAACCTCGTCCTAACACGAGTGTCAACCTCGGCTAGAGATAAGATCTCTCCCGAGCGACCGTTGACAACCTCGGCTAGAGATAAGATCTCTCCCGAGCGACCGTGAACAACCTCGGTTAGGAACAGGAGGAGAACCTCGTCCTAACACGAGCCTCGGCTAGAGAATAAGATCTCCCCCGAGCGACCTCGGCCGTAGAGATAAGATCTCCCCCGAGCGCGCAGTCAACCTCGGCAAGAGATAAGATCTCTCCCGAGCGACCGTTGACAACCTCGGCTAGAGATAAGATCTCTCCCGAGCGACCGTGAACAACCTCGGTTAGGAACAGGAGGAGAACCTCGTCCTAACAACCTCGGCTGCAGGAGATAAGATCTCCCCCGAGCGCGCACTTCACTTCGGCCGCAGGAGATAAGATCTCCCCCGAAGGGAAGCTCGGCCGTAGGAGATAAGATCTCCCCCGAGCGCGCACTTTAACCTCGGCTGCAAGATAGGAGGTCTCCCTCGAGTCGACTTCAACTGACGAAGATAATGTCGCCCCCGAGGAGCTCAAATCCGACCTCGACCGAAGGAGGCGAGTCTTACTTCGGCTGCAACATCAGCTTCATCGACTTTAGCCGGAAACGAGTTCCATTTCAACTCCAAACATCGACTGAAGATGAGGTCTCCCCCAAGCCTCAGCCTCAACTTCAGCGTCAATCTTGGCTGGAGATGAGACCTCCCCGAGCTTCAGATGCAACGAATGCGGAGCCTGGAAGAAGACTTCGGCAGTCGCCTGTTTGGTACTCCCTTCCTTCAATTTTTGAACTCGGGAGTGGGGGGGCTACTGTTGGGGATAAATCCCGCTCCTGCCGAAGCCCGGCCCGACGCTCAGCCCAATGTAACCAGTAGCTGCCACTGAAGAGCTTCAGCGCCAGGCGCCAGGCCGAGCCCCTACCACGGCCGAACTGCCTAGAGGCCGAACTCCCCTGCGCCAAGGTCTCGGCCGAACTGCTTAGAAGGCGAACTCCCACCGCCAGCCGAACTTCCTGACGGCCGAGCTCCTTGGACTCCAAGCGGCTGGACTTCTTCAGGAGACGGACTCCTCCCAGACGCCCGTTCGGCCATCCGAGCTCCTCCCGGGTTTTCCCTTCAGCTGAACTCTCCTACGAGCCCATGCAGCCGAACTCCTTCGGACCCCACGGCCGAACTCCTTCGGACTTTCCACGGCCGAACTCCTTCGGACCGACTCCAGGCGGGTCCGTGCAGCCGAACTCCTTCGGGCCGATCCCAGGCGAGCCCGCGCAGCCGAACTCCTTCGGACCGACCCTAGGCGACCGAACTCCTCAGCGAGCCCTGGCCGAACCAACTAGCAACCGAAGTCCTTCAATTGTCCAGCCGAGCTTCTCCGAACCTCTCAGCGGCCGAACTCTACAGGTGGCCGACCCTTCAGTCAGACGAACTCCCCCAGCTTCCCCTTCGGCCGAACTCTGTTACAAGTCCGAACTC
>QRFJ01000189.1:531206-688706 GCA_006176705.1 Cocos nucifera
GGCATCAAGGTAAAATGAAGCTCGGTGGAAAGCCGAACTCCTCAACTCAACCTCCAAAATAAAGTTCGGCGCCGGCAAGGACGGAACGAAGCCCCCCTCCCAGAAGGTTCCGCAACTACGACCCGCTCCTCTAACTCGAATTCTCGGCAAAGTTAAGAGCCAACCGCCAAGACCTGAAGGACTACGGCC
Source organism: Cocos nucifera (assembly GCA_006176705.1). NCBI lineage: Eukaryota > Viridiplantae > Streptophyta > Magnoliopsida > Arecales > Arecaceae > Cocos > Cocos nucifera. The sequence continues at coordinate 531,396 of QRFJ01000189.1, forward strand.
TCTCCAAACATGCGCGATCAAGGAGAAGATCGGCTATAGGCACTGCCGTAACCGGAAAAGACAAGAAGGTTGGCCGTCCCGCGGCGTCATCAACGCCACCCCGGGGAGGAGCTAGGAGCTAGCTACATCGGTGATTGTCATCCCCAGCGACAAAGTCAAGAGAAGCATGGTCCAAATTATGAAGGCCGGCATGAGATAGAGGAGGTCGTCTGGACGGGACTTGCTGCTCGAGGGAGCTCCGAGGAACAACGCCCCGTCGACCCCTCAAACGAGAGCGCGCTGTCCACGATTTCCCTTCGGTAAAATTCTCCCCTCTGCATAATATTATTTCTGGATGCGAAAACTATGCGATGACAGGAGAGCAGCAGTCAATAATCGCCGCGTTAGGAACAGGAGGAGAACCTCGTCCTAACGCGAGCAACAAGCTCGGCCGCAGGAGATAAGATCTCCCCCGAGCGCGCACCTCGGCGCAGGAGATAAGATCTCCCCCGAGAGAAGCTCGGCCGCAGGAGATAAGATCTCCCCCGAGCGCGCACATCAACCTCGGCTAGAGATAAGATCTCTCCCGAGCGACCGTTGACAACCTCGGCTAGAGATAAGATCTCTCCCGAGCGACCGTGAACAACCTCGGTTAGGAACAGGAGGAGAACCTCGTCCTAACACGAGCACCAACCTCGGCTAGAGATAAGATCTCTCCCGAGCGACCGTTGACAACCTCGGCTAGAGATAAGATCTCTCCCGAGCGACCGGAACAACCTCGGTTAGGAACAGGAGGAGAACCTCGTCCTAACACGAGCACCAACCTCGGCTAGAGATAAGATCTCTCCCGAGCGACCGAACAACCTCGGTTAGGAACAGGAGGAGAACCTCGTCCTAACACGAGCCAACCTCGGCTAGAGATAAGATCTCTCCCGAGCGACCGTTGACAACCTCGGCTAGAGATAAGATCTCTCCCGAGCGACCGTGAACAACCTCGGTTAGGAACAGGAGGAGAACCTCGTCCTAACACGAGCACCAACCTCGGCTAGAGATAAGATCTCTCCCGAGCGACCGTGAACAACCTCGGTTAGGAACAGGAGGAGAACCTCGTCCTAACACGAGCCAACCTCGGCTAGAGATAAGATCTCTCCCGAGCGACCGTTGACAACCTCGGCTAGAGATAAGATCTCTCCCGAGCGACCGTGAACAACCTCGGTTAGGAACAGGAGGAGAACCTCGTCCTAACACGAGCACCAACCTCGGCTAGAGATAAGATCTCTCCCGAGCGACCGTTGACAACCTCGGCTAGAGATAAGATCTCTCCCGAGCGACCGTGAACAACCTCGGTTAGGAACAGGAGGAGAACCTCGTCCTAACGCAACCTCGGCTGCAGGAGATAAGATCTCCCCCGAGCGCGCACTTCACTCGGCCGCAGGAGATAAGATCTCCCCCGAGCGCGCACTCAACCTCGGCTAGAGATAAGATCTCTCCCGAGCGACCGTTGACAACCTCGGCTAGAGATAAGATCTCTCCCGAGCGACCGTGAACAACCTCGGTTAGGAACAGGAGGAGAACCTCGTCCTAACAACCTCGGCTGCAGGAGATAAGATCTCCCCCGAGCGCGCACTTCACTTGCAAGATCTCCCCCGAGGGAAGCTCGGCCGTAGGAGATAAGATCTCCCCCGAGCGCGCACTTCAACCTCGGCTGCAAGATAGGAGGTCTCCCTCGAGTCGACTTCAACTGACGAAGATAATGTCGCCCCCGAGGAGCTCAAATCCGACCTCGACCGAAGGAGGCGAGTCTTACTTCGGCTTCAACATCAGCTTCATCGACTTTAGCCGGAAACGAGTTCCATTTCAACTCCAAACATCGACTGAAGATGAGGTCTCCCCCAAGCCTCAGCCTCAACTTCAGCGTCAATCTTGGCTGGAGATGAGACCTCCCCGAGCTTCAGATGCAACAAATGCGGAGCCTGGAAGAAGACTTCGGCAGTCGCCTGTTTTGGTACTCCCTTCCTTCAATTTTTGAACTCGGGAGTGGGGGGGCTACTGTTGGGGATAAATCCCGCTCCTGCCGAAGCCCGGCCCGACGCTCAGCCCAATGTAACCAGTAGCCGCTGAAGAGCTTCAGCGCCAGGCGCCAGGCCGAGCCCCTACCACGGCCGAACTGCCTAGAGGCCGAACTCCCCTGCGCCAAGGTCCGGGCCGAACTGCCTAGAGGGCCGAACTCCCACCGCCAGCCGAACTTCCTGACGGCCGAGCTCCTTGGACTCCAAGCGGCTGGACTTCTTCGGGAGACGGACTCCTCCCAGACGCCCGTTCGGCCATCCGAGCTCCTCCCGGGTTTTCCCTTCAGCCGAACTCTCCTACGAGCCCATGCAGCCGAACTCCTTCGGACCCCACGGCCGAACTCCTTCGCCGACTTCCCACGGCCGAACTCCTTCGGACCGACTCCAGGCGAGCCCGTGCAGCCGAACTCCTTCGGGCCGACCCCAGGCGAGCCCGCGTCAGCCGAACTCCTTCGGACCGACCCTAGGCGACCGAACTCCTCAGCGAGCCCTGGCCGAACCAACTAGCAACCGAAGTCCTTCAACTGGCCAGCCGAGCTTCTTCGGGCCTCCTCAGCGGCCGAACTCTACAGATGGCCGACCCTTCAGCCAGACGAACTCCCCCAGCTTCCCCTTCGGCCGAACTCTGTTACAAGTCCGAACTCCATTGGACGAACCGTCGCCTGCAGCAAGACCGGACGGCGCCTTCCTTTCCGTACCGGACTCCATGCGGCCGACGACTCGCCGGTATGGCTCCCACGATCCTCCGGACGACGCCTTCCTCTCCGTACCGGACTCCATGCGGCCCACGACTCGCCGGTATGGCTCCCACGATCTACCGGACGACGCCTTCCTCTCCGTACCGGACTCCATGCGGCCCACGACTCGCCGGTATGGCTCCCACGATCTACCGGACGACGCCTTCCTCTCCGTACCAAACTCCATGCTGCCCGACGACTCTCTGCCAGACGGCACAGCCGTCACCATCAACTAAGCTCCGCTATAAAAGGACCCCTCCCGACATACTAAGGCTAAGCTCTCTGAACTCTCGACTCTCTAAGCTCTCCTCCACATCTCTAAGCTCTCATTTCCATTAGGAATCTACAACTTATACTGTTGGGGATAAATCCCGCTCCTGCCGAAGCCCGGCCCGACGCTCAGCCCAATGTAACCAGTAGCCGCTGAAGAGCTATAGCGCCAGGCGCCAGGCCGAGCCCCTACCACGGCCGAACTGCCTAGAGGCCGAACTCCCCTGCGCCAAGGTCCGGGCCGAAACCTGCTGCCGAACTCCCCAGCGCCAGGGCCGAACTCCCACCGCCAGCCGAACTTCCTGAGGGCCGAGCTCCTTGGACTCCAAGCGGCTGGACTTCTTCGGGAGACGGACTCCTCCCAGACGCCCGTTCGGCCATCCGAGCTCCTCCCGGGTTTTCCCTTCAGCCGAACTCTCCTACGAGCCCATGCAGCCGAACTCCTTCGGACCCCACGGCCGAACTCCTTCGGACTTTCCACGGCCGAACTCCTTCGGACCGACTCCAGGCGAGTCCGTGCAGCCGAACTCCTTCGGGCCGACTCCCAGGCGAGCCCGTCGCAGCCGAACTCCTTCGGACCGACCCTAGGCGACCGAACTCCTCAGCGAGCCCTGGCCGAACCAACTAGCAACCGAAGTCCTTCAACTGGCCAGCCGAGCTTCTTCGAAGCCTCCTCCTCGGCCGAACTCTACAGATGGCCGACCCTTCAGCCAGACGAACTCCCCCAGCTTCCCCTTCGGCCGAACTCTGTTACAAGTCCGAACTCCTTGGATGAACCGTCGCCTGCAGCAAGACCGGACGGCGCCTTCCTTTCCGTACCGGACTCCATGCGAGCCCGAACTCCTCGCCGAAATGGGCTCCCACGACCTACCGGACGACGCCTTCCTCTCCGTACCGGACTCCATGCGGCCCACGACTCGCCGGTATGGCTCCCACGATCTACCGGACGACGCCTTCTCTCCGTACCGGACTCCATGCGGCCCACGACTCGCCGGTATGGCTCCCACGATCTACCGGACGACGCCTTCCTCTCCGTACCAAACTCCATGCTGCCCGACGACTCTCTGCCAGACGGCACAGCCGTCACCATCAACTAAGCTCCGCTATAAAAGGACCCCTCCCGACATACTAAGGCTAAGCTCTCTGAACTCTCGACTCTCTAAGCTCTCCTCCACATCTCTAAGCTCCGGAACTCATTCCGAGCACTCCATTACTGTTGGTCGGAAACTAACTTGACCGTCGGAGGGTCCTGCCGGAGCCACCACCCCACCGGTTCCGGACGGGACTTCGTTTTGCAGGTCCCCGGCGGCGCCCAGCGGCCTCGATTGCGGCGACCTCCGGCGGCGACGGATTTCTGCACCAACAGATTGGCGCCGTCTGTGGGAACGAAGGGACTGAACCTTCGAGGTTCCCTTGTTCTTAAAGGAGTGCTCGGCGACGATTTTCCCGCCCCTGCTCCGGATCTCTCTTCTCCCTCTTCAGAATTCCTTCTCTGGAAAGAGGAAATGCCCCCCAGAAGGGCTTCGACGCGGCGCTCGACGGCTTCCGCGGCTCGATCCCCTCCGAGTCCGTCTGTCCCTGCTCCGGCCCCGGTGACTCAGCCCCCGTCTATAGCCGCAGTGGATACGGAGCAGTTCAACCAGCTCATCCAGCACGTTCGCGGTCTCACGGAGGCGGTGCAGGCGGTGCTGCACCAACAAGTCCCAGTGCCAGCCCGACCGGCGCGGGACTCTCCGAAGTCGGATGATCCAGTCCAAGAGCGACCGGCCTGGGCAGCCCGACCTCCGATACCCGGATTGGAGAGGCGGAGGAGGGAGAGCCCTTGTTCGGATCATGGATCGACCAAGGGTGAAGCCTCGCGCCCATCTCACCAGAAAGCCTTGGAGATCAGAGACCGTGAGGACCTGCTGGGCCAAAGGCTCTTCGGAAATGAACCGGCGAATTGAAGAACTTCGTCCCCCCTCGCGTGGTGATGACGTTTGTGCAGACCCTCCTTTCTCGCAGAAAATCATGCAAGAACCTGTTCCACCGACCTTCGAGCTCCCTCAACTGGAAAGCTACGATGGAACTTCTGATCCGGTTGATCACCTGGGGGCCTTCCGGGCCATGATGCTGCTTCACGGCGCTTCAGATGCCGTGCTGTGCCGAGCCTTCCCGTCTACCTTAAAGGGAGCAGCGAGGAACTGGTACTCGGCGTTGAAGCCCAACACGATCTTCTCTTTCGACCAGATGAGCAGTCGGTTCGCGGCCCACTTCATCAGCAGCCGACGACCGAGCCGAGGTTCAGATTCCCTGATGAGCGTCAAGCAGAAGCAAGGGGAATCCATCCGGACTTACGTCACTCGATTCAACGCCGCGGCATTGGAAGTCCGGGACCTGGACCAGTCTGTCGCGATGGCCGCACTTAAGGGCGGCCTTCAGAAAAATAGCTTGCTGTTCTCTCTGGAAAAAAGGTATCCCAGGGACTTCGCCGACCTGCTGGCTCGAGCCGAGAGATATGCCCGTGCGGAAGAAGCCTTCAAATTGAAAGATGAGGAGCTCGTCAGAAAGGACCGGCTGGCGGACGAGGAAGAGCTGGGTGAAGCTCGGCTGCACTCGCAGACCCCCTACGAAAGCAGGCGGGCCCGAACTCCTCGAACTCGCCCTGATAAGGAGGCGCGAAGGAGTCCACTTCCCGGAAGGTTCCGCCGCTATGCCCCCCTCAACGCTCCTCGAACCCAGATTCTCACCGAAGTAAAACACCAGCTGCCAAGACCGGAAGGATTACGATCTCCCCCAAACAAGCGCGATCGAAATAAGTACTGCCTCTACCATCACGACCACGGCCACGACACGGAGGGATGCATCCAGCTCCGAGACGAAATTGAGGAGCTCGTCAGAACGGGTCGGCTGGGTAAATTCCTCCGGTACCGGCCTGAAGCAGAAAAAGATCGGCTAAGGGCGCTGCCGTAGCCAGAGACTACAAGAAGGTCGGCCACCTTACGGCGTCATTCACATGGCCCCTGGAAAGATCTCGGTGCATCAGCGATTCGCCATCTCCCAGCAACAAGAGCTTGCACCAAATTGAGGAGTTCAGCATGAGGAGGTCGTCCACCCCGGAACTTATTGCCGAAGAAATGCGGAGGAATCAGCCTTAGGGAGGAGCCCAATCGCCCCTAAGAGAGAAACGGAGAGCAGAAGTTCCCCCGCTGAAGCGGAATGAAGTTCGGCGCGAGGAAGGCCGAACCCACCTATGAGCCCGTCAGCGAGGAAGCTCCGACAAAGAAGTATGAAGTCCTCCCGCGGAAGCTTCCGCGGGAAAGTGGAACGAAGTTCGGCGCAAGTAAGGCCGAACTCACGCTCCAGAATGTCCCCCAAAGGAACCGCCTACAAAGTGTTCACTGGAGGCGGAATGAAGTTCGGGCGAGAAAAGCCGGGCTCACCCCAAAGCTCGGCATCAAGGTAAAATGAAGCTCGGTGGAAAGCCGAACTCCTCAACTCAACCTCCAAAATAAAGTTCGGCGCCGGCAAGGACGGAACGAAGCCCCCCTCCCAGAAGGTTCCGCAACTACGACCCGCTCCTCTAACTCGAATTCTCGGCAAAGTTAAGAGCCAACCGCCAAGACCTGAAGGACTACGGCCTCTCCAAACATGCGCGATCAAGGAGAAGATCGGCTATAGGCACTGCCGTAACCGGAAAAGACAAGAAGGTTGGCCGTCCCGCGGCGTCATCAACGCCACCCCGGGGAGGAGCTAGGAGCTAGCTACATCGGTGATTGTCATCCCCAGCGACAAAGTCAAGAGAAGCATGGTCCAAATTATGAAGGCCGGCAGGAGATAGAGGAGGTCGTCTGGACGGGACTTGCTGCTCGAGGGAGCTCCGAGGAACAACACCCCGTCGACCCCTCAAACGAGAGCGCGCTGTCCACGATTTCCCTTCGGTAAAATTCTCCCCTCTGCAAATATTATTTCTGGATGCGAAAACTATGCGATGACAGGAGAGCAGCAGTCAATAATCGCCGCGTTAGGAACAGGAGGAGAACCTCGTCCTAACGCGAGCAACAAGCTCGGCCGCAGGAGATAAGATCTCCCCCGAGCGCGCACCTCGGCTGCAGGAGATAAGATCTCCCCCGAGAGAAGCTCGGCCGCAGGAGATAAGATCTCCCCCGAGCGCGCACATTCAACCTCGGCTAGAGATAAGATCTCTCCCGAGCGACCGTTGACAACCTCGGCTAGAGATAAGATCTCTCCCGAGCGACCGGAACAACCTCGGTTAGGAACAGGAGGAGAACCTCGTCCTAACACGAGTGCCAACCTCGGCTAGAGATAAGATCTCTCCCGAGCGACCGTTGACAACCTCGGCTAGAGATAAGATCTCTCCCGAGCGACCGTGAACAACCTCGGTTAGGAACAGGAGGAGAACCTCGTCCTAACACGAGTGACAACCTCGGCTAGAGATAAGATCTCTCCCGAGCGACCGTGAACAACCTCGGTTAGGAACAGGAGGAGAACCTCGTCCTAACACGAGCACCAACCTCGGCTAGAGATAAGATCTCTCCCGAGCGACCGTTGACAACCTCGGCTAGAGATAAGATCTCTCCCGAGCGACCGTGAACAACCTCGGTTAGGAACAGGAGGAGAACCTCGTCCTAACACGAGCACCAACCTCGGCTAGAGATAAGATCTCTCCCGAGCGACCGTGAACAACCTCGGTTAGGAACAGGAGGAGAACCTCGTCCTAACACGAGTGCCAACCTCGGCTAGAGATAAGATCTCTCCCGAGCGACCGTTGACAACCTCGGCTAGAGATAAGATCTCTCCCGAGCGACCGTGAACAACCTCGGTTAGGAACAGGAGGAGAACCTCGTCCTAACACGAGTGCCAACCTCGGCTAGAGATAAGATCTCTCCCGAGCGACCGTTGACAACCTCGGCTAGAGATAAGATCTCTCCCGAGCGACCGTGAACAACCTCGGTTAGGAACAGGAGGAGAACCTCGTCCTAACAACCTCGGCTGCAGGAGATAAGATCTCCCCCGAGCGCGCACTTCACTTCGGCCGTAGGAGATAAGATCTCCCCCGAGCGCGCACTTCAACCTCGGCTAGAGATAAGATCTCTCCCGAGCGACCGTTGACAACCTCGGCTAGAGATAAGATCTCTCCCGAGCGACCGTGAACAACCTCGGTTAGGAACAGGAGGAGAACCTCGTCCTAACAACCTCGGCTGCAGGAGATAAGATCTCCCCCGAGCGCGCACTTCAGCTTCGGCCGTAGGAGATAAGATCTCCCCCGAGCGCGCACTTCAACCTCGGCTGCAAGATAGGAGGTCTCCCTCGAGTCGACTTCAACTGACGAAGATAATGTCGCCCCCGAGGAGCTCAAATCCGACCTCGACCGAAGGAGGCGAGTCTTACTTCGGCTTCAACATCAGCTTCATCGACTTTAGCCGGAAACGAGTTCCATTTCAACTCCAAACATCGACTGAAGATGAGGTCTCCCCCAAGCCTCAGCCTCAACTTCAGCGTCAATCTTGGCTGGAGATGAGACCTCCCCGAGCTTCAGATGCAACAAATGCGGAGCCTGGAAGAAGACTTCGGCAGTCGCCTGTTTTGGTACTCCCTTCCTTCAATTTTTGAACTCGGGAGTGGGGGGGCTACTGTTGGGGATAAATCCCGCTCCTGCCGAAGCCCGGCCCGACGCTCAGCCCAATGTAACCAGTAGCCGCTGAAGAGCTTCAGCGCCAGGCGCCAGGCCGAGCCCCTACCACGGCCGAACTGCCTAGAGGCCGAACTCCCCTGCACCAAGGTCCGGGCCGAACTGCTAGAGGGCGAACTCCCACCGCCAGCCGAACTTCCTGACGGCCGAGCTCCTTGGACTCCAAGCGGCTGGACTTCTTCAGGAGACGGACTCCTCCCAGACGCCCGTTCGGCCATCCGAGCTCCTCCCGGGTTTTCCCTTCAGCCGAACTCTCCTACGAGCCCATGCAGCCGAACTCCTTCGGACCCCACGGCCGAACTCCTTCGGACTTTCCACGGCCGAACTCCTTCGGACCGACTCCAGGCGAGTCCGTGCAGCCGAACTCCTTCGGGCCGATCCCAGGCGAGCCCGCGCAGCCGAACTCCTTCGGACCGACCCTAGGCGACCGAACTCCTCAGCGAGCCCTGGCCGAACCAACTAGCAACCGAAGTCCTTCAACTGGCCAGCCGAGCTTCTTCGAGCCTCTCCTTCGGCCGAACTCTACAGATGGCCGACCCTTCAGCCAGACGAACTCCCCCAGCTTCCCCTTCGGCCGAACTCTGTTACAAGTCCGAACTCCGTTGGATGAACCGTCGCCTGCAGCAAGACCGGACGGCGCCTTCCTTTCCGTACCGGACTCCATGCGGCCGACTGCTCGCCGGTATGGCTCCCACGATCCTCCGGACGACGCCTTCCTCTCCGTACCGGACTCCATGCGGCCCACGACTCGCCGGTATGGCTCCCACGATCTACCGGACGACGCCTTCTCTCCGTACCGGACTCCATGCGGCCCACGACTCGCCGGTATGGCTCCCACGATCTACCGGACGACGCCTTCCTCTCCGTACCAAACTCCATGCTGCCCGACGACTCTCTGCCAGACGGCACAGCCGTCACCATCAACTAAGCTCCGCTATAAAAGGACCCCTCCCGACATACTAAGGCTAAGCTCTCTGAACTCTCGACTCTCTAAGCTCTCCTCCACATCTCTAAGCTCCGGAACTCATTCCGAGCACTCCATTACTGTTGGTCGGAAACTAACTTGACCGTCGGAGGGTCCTGCCGGAGCCACCACCCCACCGGTTCCGGACGGGACTTCGTTTTGCAGGTCCCCGGCGGCGCCCAGCGGCCTCGATTGCGGCGACCTCCGGCGGCGACGGATTTCTGCACCAACAGACACTAACAAATCATGTACATGTCTGCAACTATTACTTTATTATTACCGTGAAGGGTACGATCAGCAGCGCACTTAAAGTCTCTGTTGAAGCAATTCACGGGTGTGCTTGGCAGCTTCTACACGGTAGAGGAATTGGTGGGGGAGGTACTGAAACGCTCTTGCGGGTTCAAATTTGTAGAGATGAAACGGTGGCAGAGAAATTTTTCCTTTTTTTTTTTTTTTTTGTCCTTTCACAAAGCTTGTTATGATAGCCTTGGCAGTTGCAGTCTGTGATGATACCATTGCTTTGTGCTCCACGTACCTCTTTCAAGCTCTTCCTTTCAACATTTGAGAACCATGTTATAGAATGAGCCATGCTCAAAATAGTTGGACAACTTTTAGGTAATCTTTGTATTCCGGCTATGTGGAGAGGAAACTCGTGCAATTGTTACAACGCAATGACCGCATTCTTTGTGGCATTGTTCCGCTTATACGTTATCTAATATCAATCAAGTTCTTATGATAAATAGACAACCATCAATTGTAGCTTAGATGTTTGAGTCTATGATTTTGGTAAAAGAATATGTTGACATAGAAATTGATCATCGTCGGAGTCCTCGGAAGTGAAGGTCAATGAGGTCACCATCGGAGACCTGTAAAATAAAGTTCCATCTGGAGTCGATGGAGGGTGGCTCCGGTAGGATCCTTCGACGATCAAGTCAGCTCTGACCAACAGAAATAGAGTGCTCGGAATGAGTTTCAGAGCTTGGAGGAGAAGAGGAGAGCTTAGAGATCAGAGAGATTAGCGTATTTGGAGGGTCTCTTTTATAGCGGAGCTTGATGGTGATGGCTGCAGCTGCGTGCTGGTGGGTCGCTCGAGGTTCGGCGGAGTCAGTCTCTCGGAGAGGTGCCGTATGCGGTGGGGTTGATGGTGACAGCTGCAGCCACGTGCTGGCGGGTCGTGGGCCGCATGGAGTTCGGTACGGAGAGGAAGGCGTCATCAGGGGTTGGTGACAGCCATACTGGCAAGTCGTGGGCCGCATGGGGTTGGTTACGGAGAGAGTAGTGGCGGCCATATCGTCTGGTCTTGTTGCCTGTTGCAGACTGATGGCGACAGTTCGTCCAGAGAAGTTCGGACTTGTAGAAGAGACCGGCTGAAAGGAAAGCTCGGGAGGAGTTCGGCTGTAGAGAAATTCGGAGGAGCTCGGCTGGCTGAAGGGACGGTCACTGAGGAGTTCGGGCGCTAGGAGTTCGAAGAGCTCGGCCGCCAAGCAGTTCGGTCGGCTGGAGGGATTCGAAGGAGCTCGGACGCTAAATAACTCGGTCGGCTGAACGGGTTCGAAGGAGCTCGGAAGCTAGGGATTCGACTGAAGCCCGTCTGCTCTGTGGCTACTGGTTGCATTAGGCTGAGCATCGAGCTAGACTTCGATGAGAGCGGGATTTATCTCCAATAGGATGTTTGAGTTTATTTAAGCAATGCTCCAATGGAAGCTTTATGCAGAATGATATACTTCTGCAGTCATGGCACTTCAATATTTATATGAATACATGCATATAACCAGAGGATTTTGGCAGATATAAGAAACTCTTTTCTTTTCAAAGAAAAATGATATAAGGAGCTCTCTCATCAACATATAGTAGAGATAAAAAGTGCAAAAGTATAATCTTGGTAAACAAATCTCTCTCCAAAATCTTCCTACATTGGAGAATTATCGGATTGCACAAGAAAAGCAAAAGCTGAAGAATCGATCTGACAGTATATCCTGCCCAAGCCCCGGGCTTTTAACATATCAAAAGAAATAAAATAATTAATAGATAGCCACGGATCAAAACCAAGCCAAAACATCAAAACAACAGTTCACCCAATGCTCCACAAATCAGCTTGATATATGATAGAAAAACAAATGAAGAACGAAAATGACATACTACTCGTCATACAATAACAATCTTGGAGAACCTCTCAAACTTCTTCATGCGTAGCTGTTCTTATTGCTGCTTCACTTGGTAAAAAGTTGATGAGGTGATGGTCGAGGGATTTACAAGGTTAGAGCCAATGAGGTCCTCGTGCAGGCTACTGATGCTGTCCTGGACATTATGCTTCTCAACAATTGGACTACTTCTAGTGCTACCAGACTGTGAACCGAATATAGTTTTATGTAGGACCTTACCCATCTCCTACCTTAGACTTATACCTTTATCCTGTCCATGACTCCCATAGGACATATCATATTTTGCATGATCATATTAATTATTTATGAGATAGTTACTTATTTTGCATGATCATATTAACCTTATTGTAAATGTCCTTTTATAGTCTCTTTTGGTGGTAAGTAATAGACACATCATACCATTATATTTATTTGTGCAATAAATGAGTACATCCTTGAATGAGTACATGTTATTCTTCTTTAAATGATTGAAACAGTCGTTGAATATCATTAAAATAAATATGCTTGCTTGGCATATATTTGCTTGAAATATAGTATTGAATAAATGTATTTAATTATCACACAAAGGGGAGAAATGGAGAAAAATAATACTTGCAAACCTAACTAAATTAAAGAAATTGACTGAATGAAGAGAAGAAGAAACCTTGTATCTTTTGAGTAAAGAAATGTGCAACTTTTCAAATTTTTACTTTTCTATTTGTGATATTTACTTGAAGTATTTAACACTTTATGCAATCCTAAAACCCGCACCATTTATAGACTGAACACTTAGGATAAATCATACTTTGCATGTTTACATACTATTTTGTTACATGTCTTTTTGCAGAGGACGTGCTTTTATATTTGCGTAAATATTTTACTTCTAAATGATATTCTCATTTTCTCAAATGATTGAGTATTATCTTCTCTCTATAATTGATTCCGTACTTATGCGATCGAATGGCTGAATGGTTGATTAACATTTGAATGTTTGTTTGAATATTTATGTGATGAATTAAATGTATGATTATCTTTTTTTTAATATATTGATATAAAGGAGAAGAAACAAAAGAAAAATATTTCATGTTATATATTTTTATCTTTATGCTTAAAACTTTATAAATTTACTATCAATGAATTTTGAATTTTCTCTACCCTTGATGCGATTTATTTTTGATGTGTACAACTTGGCATTTATTGTATTCTTTCTGATTTAAGAGGGAGAGGTAATTCTTTTCCGGTATCATTGAAACCTTTTGCATATGTGCATTGGTTGTAAAACAAAGGGAGAGAAAAGCATTAGTAAAATTTTATTGCATCAATTGAAAAGATTAAGATGGGGGGGGATTATGGATAGGAGGAGAAAATTTGTTTAGCAATTCTTTTTGAAAAATATTCTCCTCAAATTACTTCATTTGAAATTCAAATTTGAAATCTATTTTGAGACACTTTGAGCTTGTTATTTGATTAGGTTTTATGGTTGTTATTATATTTTACCTCGATCAATTTCAAATCTCATACTTGTTTTCAACTTAAATGCAATTGATTTTGAATATTTTCAACATCAAATGATTTGATTGTAGAATATCTTGCATCCAAAATGCTCGGTGTATCTTGTTTCTTTATGATTGTATTCTTAAGTTGAATAATTGATCTATAAGTTAAATTGTAACAAATTTGATTTTGATAATATTTTCTACATTTTGAAAATAAAATAATTTTTGTTTGGTATCCAAAACTTCTATTAATGGTAGAAATTTTTGAAAAAAAATTGTTCTTGATCTCATAAGTGCTTTGATGCATGGTTATTCACATGTGCATCTTTAATACTTTTCAAATACTCAATATTTAATCATTATGCTTTAACTCATTAGTTTTTAGCAAAAATATGGAGAAAAAACTATTTCAATTTTATATTTATGATCCTAAGTAAAATAAAATTGATTTTTCTAAAATCTTTTGATGTATTTTAAAAGTAGGAGAAATGAGTTTTCATGCAAAACTTGTGTAAGATTGAATAAAATCTCTCAAAGTTTAAGTGCAGAAATTGCAAAAAATATAGGAAGAGAAATTTTTGTTGATCATGAAAAAGAAATGTGTTTTGTAAGTTTTGTATCTTGATTTTCATCTTGCCATTATCTCTATTAGTTATAGGGAGTTATTTATGCATTTCTACTATTCAACATGGTTGATTTTTTTTTTTTTTTTTTTTTGAAATGCCCTTGAAATAATTCAATATTAAGGCAAAAAAAATTTTTTGAAGCCTCATGGCTTTCGAAACTTTTGAAATTAGTATCAAACCAAATGTTTTAAGAAAATTGGTACAGTTTTAAAGCTAAATCATTCAAAGAAAACTTTCATTTGAATTTAAAAGATCTTATTCTCTAATATATTATTCTTGATAAAAAGAAGAAAATAATGAGTCTCAAATCTAATTTTACATATCTATATCCTTAAATTTTCAGGACATGCGCTACATTTGGCTTTTCGATAAATATTCTTATTTTTTTGCAATTAATTGCTTGATATTTTTTAAAAAGGATAAGATATTATTTATGAAAAAAAAAGAGAGAATTTCTTTTGACCCCTTTCTTGTAAAACTAAAAGGGAGAAGTTATATTGTAATATCCTGCACCAATCTCAAAGCGACAAAAAAAAAAAAAAAAAACAATGGGAAGAAGACTCTCCCAATCCTCCCGATCCACCGTGAGGCTGAGACAAACCAGGATTTGGGTTCTATTTAACTCCCTCGGCCTTCCTTTGCTGCTGCTCACCGAGACCCCAAAACCCATCGAGCTCAACCGCTGGCCATTGCCCTTTCTTCCCTCTTTCTTCCTCTCAAATAAATCTGTTGCTTGTGTTCTCTGTGTCCGCTGAAAATCCTGATCAAAAACCACCGGATTCAAGGTAATACTTTCTTAACCCTCAACCTAATCTTCCTCCACATCATTTTGAGTCCTAGAATCATGAATTTCGGATGAATTATTGCCGAATTTAATCGAAAAATTGAATGCTCTGTCTCTGATTTTTTTTTCCCGCCGTTTTGCTGTGTTCTCCGGCACCGTTTGCCGCCACGCGCCAGTCACCGGAACTGGCTGGAAGGGGATCATCGGGGACTGCCCCTTCGGCCGCAAGTGTCGCCGGTGGGGAGGGAGCCTTCCTAGCTCGGGAACGAAGGGAAGACAACTTCCCTGTTCCGTGAAAATAAGAAGAGGACGCAATCCTCCGTTCTGCCGGGGGAAAAAAAAATTGCTCTCTCTTCCCTCTTTCCTTGCTTTGAATTCATACTTGTTCTCTAAAAAGCCAACTTTCTCTTTCTAATTTATTTCTCTCTCTTTGATATTTTTTCTTCTTTTTCTTAAAATTAATAAATAAAACTAGAGGCCTCCTTTTATGATTAGTCCGAAAATATAATCTATAAGAATAACCAATTTCCAGACCATGCCTTAAGTGGGATTTTAATTTGAGTTTTATTTTGATTTAGTTATAAAATAAAAATTAATATAAAAATATAATTTTAAATCATAGGTTTTGAAGAATCTTCTCATGGTTAATCCATCCGTTCGTTCAATGTTTCATAGAGATAAGTAATAGATCATCTTCTCAAGATATTTTATAATTTATTTAAAAATAAATAATTATATATGATTTATAAAATTATATTTTGAACAGCAAGTGATTTGATAAATTATTATTTCAAAAAAAAACTATAGTTTATTGATTATGCATGTGTTCAATTGAAAGTATAATATCTATATATTATGTTATAAAAGTATTTTGATACGGATTGAATTTACGCTCTCAGCCAACTATGTTTCATTGGGCCCAAGGATTATACATTGGTTTTGAACTCTGTTAATAAGAATTATACATTGGTTTTTGATCGTACTAATAGAAATTGTGCATTGATTTTTGGCCCTGCCAACGGGGATGGTGCATTAGTTTTTGACCCCACCAAAGGAGGTTAAACGTTGGCCATAGTCAATATTATTGAGCTACGTGTATTTTAATTCAAATCAGATTTATGATTATATTTGTATATAAATATTTAAAAAAATTTGATTTGCATTGAATTAATATAAAATACATTCTTATATTATTTATGGTATTATTTTTAAATATTATATAATATCTAAAATATCTAATTAAAATATTCATTACTTACTGGGTTATCAAACTCGTCACCTCTCTTTTTTATTTTTTAGATTTAGATAATTAAATTATGAACATGGATATTATTTTTGGGAGAGAGATTTAGAGGCGAGAATTAGCACCATCAGTTTCATTGAACTTAGATATATTTTTGTTATTTTTAGTGAAACTTTATTTATTATAAAATATTTGATTTAGTCATTTGAAATAAACTTGAATATAAATTATTTAAATTTTATTTTTATTATTGCTTTATAATATCATGATGAAATATTTAGCATGCTTATGGAGAGAATTCATCATGAGTATGTGGTGGTTACCATGATTCTTAGCTCGCGATCTTGGGTTGAAGGCGTGACATATATTGAGTATATGCTTATGCTTTATGAAATATATTTATGATGCTTTATGCTCTATTTATAAAAATAACTTTATTAAAGAATTCATGAAGTATGTTTTTATTGTTTACTTACAAACTTCATGATTCATATTCATATTGGTAAATTAATTGAAACACATCATACTTTATTATATATATACTCAAAGTTTTTATTATCATGAAAAAGAAAAAGATATTGATCTAAAAATTAATTTTGATGATTATAAAATTTTGAGTGAAAATGATACAACCATATATTTTAAAAATGTTTGTAGGATTTCTAAAAAAGTTCAAAAGTTGTACACAATCAAAAAAAGTTCTTATAAAATCAAGCAAAGTTAATATTCCCAAGCTCAACTTTATGTAATAGAAGCAAAGAGTGAACCTAAATGATGATACAAAATTGATCTTGGCATGCGAAGGACATGAAGAAGTCTAGAAGAAGCAAACTCAATGATTCGAGAAGTTTTTGAAGTATTTTAGAAATATTGAAATCAAGAATATAATTTTGGGATGCTAAATTTTGAAGAAAATGAAATTGGAAGTCCCTTGAAATAATTTGGATCAAGAAAAAATGTCTGAACCTCCTTTTGGTATGCCTAACACATAGCTGAGCTGATCCTATTTGAAGCTGAGCCGATCCTATCTCAAATAGAAAGAAAGATAGAATGCTGAATTCTTGGCTTCTAGTATTGAGCTGATTCAAATTCTGGGTGAGCTGATTCAAATTCTGGGTAAGCCGACTCAATCGTTCAAAAAAATTACAACATCACCATTGACAGCATAATAGCTATTTTTTTAGCTTTCTTCCAACGGTAATTTCTTTCAATCCCAATAGCTATTATCAAGTTTCTAATAGCCAAAACTACTCCATATATTTTTGAAGTTATTTAAGGATAATGAATCATTTGGAGAGTCAAGAAAATAGATTGAAAAAGAGGGGAACTTCAAATCTCATTAGATGCATTGAATATCCTTAATAAGAGGAGATAAGAACTTTGATTGTGTAGACTACGAACTAAAAAATCCTTCAATTATCCATTCAAGCCTCTCTCATCCATTCAAGAAGGAAGTCAAGCCGACAAAGGGTATTAATAAACAACTTCTTCAAACTTCAAAGAGTTTCATTGTCTTGAGCTTCGGCTCATTTGCTTTGTACAAATTTTTTTATTATTTTTTTTACAAGTTTTTTTTGGATGAAAGAAATTTGGGGTTAAGGTTGGTGCAAGTCCAATGTTGAAAAGTATAAGATATTAATTGGTATCTCCAAAAATATTAATTGGGATTGATCATGAACCCGGTATAAAATAGTTGGTTGTATGGTTATTATGGTTGGTGATCTGGATAAAACTAACTGGATTGATTGTAAACTGGTAAAGTAATCAATATAAGTTTTTGATTGGTAAGCATGAAAAAACCAACTGAATTTTATTATAATCCTGACAAAATAAACACGTGGTAATCAAGCGGATTATAGTAGAATTTTTAAGTAGAAAGACTTGGAAAGTGGATGTAGGTGCTAAATTGGGCACCAAACAACTATAAATTTTTTATATTTATGGTTGTATATTTGCATTTACTTTTATTCTTCTGCTGCATATTTAATTATTGCTAAGCACTCCACAAATACTCTTACAATTAGTTTTGGGCATAAATAATTGAACTTATTTTTAAGAAAACCCAATTCACCTCTTGGGTTGCTGCCTCTAGGAAATAATGAGAAATCCTACAATCATTCTCTCAAGTTTGTATTTGTATAAATTATACTCAAGCATTTTGGTATCATCAAAATCAATCCTTGGGTTAACATTCTCAATCACTCTAAGTTGCAAAAAGAGGATTATATTCATTACACCCCTAATAGAGCACACGCGAAGGGACATTGAAACCCACAACAGACATTGGCTTGGGGCCTTATGAGCATGCAAGGTGATAACCTATCAAATAAAAAAAATAAAATAAAATACATAATATATCCAATAAAAATAGTAGATGTAGTGGTAACAATAACAAAAATTGCCACCGAAATATAGACTTTTATGCAATGGTCTCTAAAAACCATTTGCATAGCTGATGCATAATGTTCTCTAAGGCAACTATTCAAAATCACTACTTTAAAACCATTATCTAAATTTGGATATAAAATAATGGTTAAACTAATGCTGCTATAGAGTTATTTACACAACAGTTGTTTTAGCCATTGTTTCCTAAAGCCATTTTTATTATAATTATCACAACTATATATTAATTTCTTTGGGGAAAATATAAGAAGAGATTTAATTGCTAGCATTTATAGCTTCCCTGTTTGCTCCTTTTGCACCATGATGAAAAGCCCACCTATCCTATTGCGTTATAATTTTTTCTTATATAATTGCTAGGATTTTTTCTTATATTCTTAATATCAACAAGAAATGTTAGTAATTTATTTTTCTGATAAATCTAGTTGAGAAAAAATGAAAAGAAATCCCCATATTAATGTCATTTCTTATAGAACTAAAGATTATCTATTTGGTGAAAAGATAAGAGTAGATTTAATTGCCAGTGCTTAAGGCTTGCTTATTTCATCTTTTTGTGCTAAGATAAAAAGCCCTCATATCCCACTACGTGCACTCCAAAGTTCTGCTCACATCTTTTCATTGTTGCAATTTGACATAGAGGCAAAAAAAAAAAATCTTTATTTATTTTTTATTGCTGATACTCCTAATCTTGGCTTCCAGTATCTTTCTCTCTCTCACTCTGTGTTATACATACATCCATAAATACATACATACATACATATATATATATATATTAAAATCACTATTTTAAAAATATTATCTAAATCTGGATTTAAAACAATGGTTAAAATAATGTTGCTACAGAGTTATTTATGCAATAGTTGTTTTAGCCATTGTTTCCTAAAGCTATTTTTTATTATAATTATCACAACTATATATTAATTTCTTTGGTGAAAAGATAAGAAGATATTTAATTGCTAGCATTTATAGCTTTCCTCTTTGGTCCTTTTGCACCATGATGGAAAGCCTTCCTATCCTATTGCATTATAATTTTTTCTTATATAATTGCTAAATTTTTTCTTTATATTCTTAATATCAACAAGAAATGTTAGTAATTTACTTTTTTGATAAATCTAGTTGAGAAAAAATGAAAAGAAATTACCACATTAATGCCATTTCTTATAGAACTAAAGATTATCTATTTGGTGAAAAAATAAGAGCAGATTTAATTGTCAGCACTTAAGGCTTTCTTATTTCATCTTTTTGTGCTAAGATAAAAAGCCCTCGTATCCCACTATGTGCACTGCAAAGTTTTGGGAGATATAGAATTTCTACTCACATCTTTTCATTATTGCAATTTGACATAGAGGCAAAAAAAATCTTTCTTTATTTTTTATTACTGATGCTCCTAATCTTGGCTTCCAGTATCTCTCTCTTTGTGTGTGTGTGTTATACATATATACATAAATACTATATTAAAATTACTATTTTAAAACCATTATCTAAATTTGGATTTAAAATAATGGTTAAAATAATGTTGCTACAAAGTTATTTACGCAATATTTGTTTTAGCCATTGTTTCCTGAAACCATTTTTTGTTATAATTATCACAACTATATATTAATTTCTATGGTGAAAAGATAAGAAGATATTTAATTGCTAGCATTTATAGCTTCCTCTTTGGTCCTTTTGCACCATGATGAAAAGCCTACCTATTCTATTGCATTATAATTTTTTCTTATATAATTGCTAGAATTTTTCCTTATATTCTTAATATCAACAAAAAATGTTAGTAATTTATTTTTTTGATAAACCTAGTTAAGAAAATGGAAAGAAATCCCCACATTAATGTCATTTTTTATAGAACTGAAGATTATTTGTTTGGTGAAAAGATAAGAATATATTAATTGCCAGGACTTAAGGCTTTCCTGTTTCGTCTTTTTGCACTAAGATAAAAGGCCCTCGCATCCCACTACATGTCCTCCAAAGTTTTAAGAAACATAAAATTTCTACTCACATCTTGACTTTCGATATCTCTCTCTCTCTCTCTCGGTATATATATTATTTTTTATGTTTTATTATTGGTGCTCCTAATCTTGGCTTCCGGTATCTGTCTCTCTCTCTCTCTCTCTCTAATGGTATATATATATATATATATATATATATATATATATATATATATATATATATATATATATTAAAATCACTACTTTAAAACCATTATCTAAATCTGGATTTAAAATAATGGTTAGAATAGTGCTGCTATAGAGTTAGCCATTATTTTCTAAAGCTATTTTTATTATAATTATCATAACTATATATTAATTTCTTTGGTGGAAAGATAAGAAGAGATTTAATTGCTAGCATTTACAGCTTCCCTCTTTGGTCCTTTTGCACCAAGATAGAAAACCCATCTATCCTATTGTATTATAATTTTTTCTTATATAATTGCAAGGATTTTTTCTTATGTTCTTAGTATCAATAAGAAATATTAGTAATTTATTTTTTTGATAAATCTAGCTGAGAAAAAATAAAAGAAAATCCTCACATTAATGCCATTTCTTATAGAGCTGAAGATTATCTATTTGGTAAAAAGATAAGAGTAGATTTAATTGCCAGCACTTAAGCTTTCTTGTTTCATCCTTTTGTGTTAAGATAAAAAGCCCTCGTATCCCACTACGTGCACTCCAATGTTTTGAGAAACATAGAATTTCTACTCACATCTTTTCATTATTACAATTTGATATAGGGGCTAAAAAAATCTTTATTTATTTTTTATTACTGATGCTTCTAATCTTGGCTTCCAGTATCTCTCTCTCTCTGTGTTATACATACATACATACATACATACATACATACATACATACATACATATATATATATATATTAAAGTCACCATCTTAAAATCGTTATCTAAATTTGGATTTAAAATAATGGTTAAAATAATGCTGCTACAGAGTTATTTACACAATACTTGTTTTAGCCATTGTTTCCTAAAGCCATTTTTTGTTATAATTATCACAACTGTATATTAATTTCTTTGGTGAAAAGATAAGAAGATATTTAGTTGCTAGCATTTATAGCTTCCCTCTTTGGTCCTTTTGCACCATGATGGAAAGCCCACCTATCCTATTGCATTATAACTTTTTCTTATCTAATTGCTAGGATTTTTCTTTATATTCTTAATATCAGCAAGAAATGTTAGTAATTTATTTTTTTGATAAATCTAGTTAAGGAAAAATGGAAAGAAATATCCACATTAATGTCATTTCTTATAGAACTAAAGATTATCTATTTGGTGAAAAGATAAGAACAGATTTAATTGCCAGCACTTAAAGCTTTCTTGTTTCATCTTTTTGTGCTCAGATAAAAAGCCCCCATATCCCACTACGTGCTCTCTAAAATTTTGAGAAACATAGAATTTCTACTCACATCTTTTCATTATTACAATTTGATATGCAGGTTAGAAAAATCATTTTTAGGTTTTTATTGCTGATGCTTCTAATCTTGGCTTTCGATCTCTCTCTCTCTCTCTCTCAATATTAAAATCACTACTTTAAAACCATTATCTAAATCTGAATTTAAAATATTTGTTAAAATAATACTTCTATAGAGTTATTTACGCCACAGTTGTTTTAGCCATTATTTTCTAAAGCCATTTTTGTTATAATTATCACAACTATATATTAATTTCTTTGGTGAAAAGGTAAGAAGAGATTTAATTGCTAGCATTTATAGCTTCCCTCCTTGGTCCTTTTGCACCATGATGGAAAGCCCACCCATCTTGTTGCATTATAATTTTTTCTTATATTATTGTTAGGATTTTTTCTTATATTCTTAATATCAACAATAAATGTTAGTAATTTATATTTTTGATAAATCTGTTAGATTACTTAGGTGTTTTACATGCTTGCATACAGATTTTTCAAAAATCAAAATTTCAATGGAAGCATAGATTAAACAATTAATCTAATGCACCTTTGATCTAATCTAAAGCATAAAACACCTAGATCTAGTTCTTATGCATGAAACAAAATCATATGTATATCAGATCTAAAAAGTAAAAATCCAAAAAGAGAAACAAAAATTGGTTATCTTAATCACTTTTCATTTTCTTACTTGGATTGGATCCTGCGGATGTCCAGGGTTTCTGATGTAGCTGCATAGGTATTCAACCTATGCTGGTATCCATATAGAGATGACCAGATCGAAGCACCGAGGCTACCAGAGTGCTAGCACCTTGTAAGCCTCGCTCCTTAGCTTGGATCTGGATCTTCTTCTTTTAGATCTCAGAGAAGAGGGCTGCAGCACGAATCCTTAGCACTGATTTGAAAGAAACTCTCTAAGGATGTCTAGAAGAGAAGAAAAATCTTTTTTTTCTTTTTCTTCCTCTCTCTCTCGATCTCATCTACGGAGGAGGTAGGGCGTGGAGATGGAAGGAAGAGGGAGAAGAAGGCGTGGAGTAGAGGTCCTGTGGCAAGGAAGAAACCCCTTATCAAAAACACCGCACGCCAACTCTCTTTCTCATTTTTTTGTCGCACAAAAAAACACCTCCCAATGCATCTTCCAAATAAAATAAGATTCTCTTCCTTATTTGAATTAAATTCAAAAGAAAGTAGAATCCAAAATGAAAAGAGAGACCCAGAAAAGAGGGGCGCCAATTATTGGCGCTCCTCTCCTTTCACACACATAAGGATGCATGCCCTCCCTATTTTTGCATGAAAGAAGAGAGAGAAGCCCAGTAAAAGTAGGCATAGGCACCTAATCTGATTAGATTTTAGTTTGGGTTCAATTGGAATCTATTCGTGCCCAATTCAAATTAATTTCATAAAGGCTGTCAGCCCTGATCTAATCAAGATTATAATCCAAGTTTTACTTGGATAATTAAATCTAATTAGTCTTAAATTAAGTCAATTTTAATTAAATTAAATCTAATTTAAATAAATTAGAACTTCATCTATAATTTAATTAGATTCAATTATATTGCAACACTTGCAATTAAGTCCCTTATACTAACAATTAGTAGTTTTCAAATTTGTAACTCTTATAAATTGATCCTAACCATCAATCTAATTGATAGTTTGATCATGATCCAAGCTATTGATCAGGATGAGCTACTTTTATGTATGACCCCTTAGGTTCTATTCTGCCCAGTAATAAGACATACCATGATCTCCATCATAGTATCATCGAAACTTCTTTCGATGAGCTGGAACAATTCCAACTTATCCCATAAGGATTGTTGATCTAAAAATGATCCTAGTGAGTTCTTACAATCCACCAGTAATATCTAACAGTATGCATTGATAATCTAATAGAATAAAAAGATGAACTCCTAGGTATAGTTACCATATGATCAAGTTTTTCTATCAAGAGTTCCGATAGGATATAGATCATGAAATCCTCATCAAACTCTAAGCATCTATCATATACTAGACTTAATTAGCTCGAGTCCAATCATGAGTTTCATAAAAAATTATTTTCATAATCACACTGCTGTGGCCACAAACTTATGAACTCAACCTCTTAAGTTGCATAGGAGTACTCCTCAACTACTAAGATCGATAGATCTTCTATAAGTGCATCCTACTCCTACAGCAAACTTACTATAGCTAACATATATTATAAAAACTCATATAGCTAGGAGACCATATTTATATACATTCAAACTACAGCAACTCCACTGTGAACAGTCAAGGCACTACAGATTAAAGAACCACTCATACAACTACAACATCGAGAAGTCATTGATGGGTGAATAGGTATCCATATGACTTTTCATTCTGGATCACGCTCAGTATCGTTGATCTCTATCAACCACTTGCACTCTCGCTTTAGTATCCCCATACTGTATACTGAAGATCTCCATCTATCCAAATAAGAAATGATCCGTGCACTAGTCTAATCAAATAAATCACCATCCCCATGATGACCATCGACTGGGAGCATTTAGGGATCAATATAATGATACATGTCTTAATTTCTCAATTCTTAAGAATACGTGTCATTAATCATTAATTTTTTGAATAATTTTAGAATATATGACTCTAGAATAAAAATAATTATTCATAATTTTTAATTTTAATAAATTAAGTACAAACTTATGTCCTGAAAAATTATAATGTGTCAGCCAACAATAAGCTTTTCAGATCACACATCTAACAATCTTTCACTTGATCTAAAGCTAATCTACTACAAACATAAGTTCCATCTTTTCAAGATAGACTTTAGTTTTTAGCTAGCTAAATGGCTTAGTTAGTAGATCCACCATGTTTCCATGAGGTCTACTCTCTTCACCTTGATATCTTCTATATCAAGGTAGATGCTTATTATTAGAAGTCCTCTTTTCCATGTGCTGGGTATTCTGGTGAGACCAAGGCTCCATTAGCTAAGGGCCATAATACCAATATTGTCACTATGATGGCATCTCTTGACATCAATTGTAACAAAGATACTTGAACCAAAAGATCTTACCTAGCATCTCTAGAAATGATGACTAACTTAGTTTCCTGCAATGATTGATTATTTGAAACTCTTCCAATCTACCAATTTTTACATTGCATATATCCTGATATAGACTCTCCACCATCAATATCAAACACAAAATCTGAGCATATATACCTATAAATTCTACAACTCAATATTTTTTTTCAAAAATCAAGAATAAATTTTTAGTGCTTCTCAAGTACTTAAGAATATTCTTCACAGCTATCCAGTATCATACACCTTAGTTCGACTAATTTTTGCTTATGACACTCATAGCAAGATCAAGTCAAGTACATTATATAGCATTCACAAGGCTACATAAAGGATCTAGCTCATGAGCTAAATCTCTTCAAATGTGTTTTGACATATTTTCTTGGAGAGATACATACCTTGCCAAAGGGGTAGAAGTCCCCTCTTAGAGTTTCCATGCTAAATTTCTTCAACACCTCTTTTAACACCTCTTTTATATACTTTACCTATGAAAAGCCTAGCATCCTATCAGATCTGTCTCCACAGACCTTCAATCCAAGATGCTTTTCCTTGACTTTTGTGGAGGATCTTTTCAACAACCAACTCTTGACCAAAGTCAACATGAGAACAACTTTCTCAATTAGGAGAATTTCATCCTCCCACCGATCTATTTAAAAACTCAAGATTTCTTCTTATTTTTGATAAAATCAAACTATTTGATTACATCAATCCAACTTTCAGATGCTTGCATTAATCCAAAAATAGATCCATGTAGCTTGCAGATCTTGTAATCTCTATCACCGAAAGTAAAATTCATCAAGCCGCTCCATATAGATATCTTTCTAAAATATCCATTAAGATAATAGTTTTCATATCCACCTGCATTTAATTGTCTTTTATAAATCCATTTACACCTAATGGGTGTAATACCCTCTGGTGGATCCACTAAGATCAGACTTGGTTGGAATGCATCAAGTCAACCTTTGACTTTATTGCTTCCATCATTTCTCAAAATCGATGTCGTGCATCGTCTCATCATAGGTCTTGGGATCAACTACTTGATCTGTATCTCTCACAAGAAATACTTTCTCTATATTTTTTGAAAGCATACCCAAGTAGCTTTCATGAGGATGGGAGATCTTATTAGATCTATGAGGTGGTGGAGGTCCTACAATAACTGGCTTAGAATGAATAGGTACAACCAAATTTTCAACTTGTTGCTCTTTAGAGGCTTTCTCTTCAAGCTCAATTTTTTTCCACTACTATCATCTTAGGTAAACTATTTTCTTTGAATATGGTATGATGGATTACAATCACATTATGGTCTATTGGAAAGTACAATTAGTATCCTATTCAATAGATTAAAATATGTTCCTAAAGAAATAAGAATTAGTGAGTGAACTGTTAGATATATGTGCCCTAGAAGTCAGAATTGGCTGACACTTGTAATACACTTCTAGGGGTAAAATTATAATATTGACTAATATCAATAAAATGGATTATTTTCTATCACATATGTGTATTTAGTGTCTGTGATACATCCTTTGAGTTAATGATAATGATAATTCATATTTTTCAAGAGTTGAAAATTTAAGACATGAATAATCATTATTAACTCATAAAATGCTCTCGATCATAGGATCATCACAAGGATGGTGATTGATCCGAAAGATTGGTGTACAATCACTTCTCTTTAGTAGATGAGTCTTGAGTCTACGGTGTGGAGACACCGGAGCGAGAGTACAGGTACTCGTTAGAGAACGAGGGCACTGAGCGTGACCACCTCGAGTAGTCATTAGGAAGTCTACCTTCTCGTCAATGACTGACTCGATGCTGCAGTAGTGTGTCTGGTTCTTTGACCTGAGGTGCATCGGCAGTTCACCTTGAGGGTGTTATAGTTTGACTACACCATTACTCGATCTCCTAGCCATATGGAATCCTGAGGTGTATGTTGGCTATAGCATGTTCATTGTAGGAACTGGATTGCATCAAGATGGAATCTATCTACCTCGGTGGTAGAGGAGCAGCCCTATGATGATGATGAGAATCAAGTCCAGAAGTCCATGGCCATGGCAGAGTGAAATAATAGAAAGAGTTTCTATTTAGATTTTCACATCGGACTTGAATCGAATGATTACATCATATGACAGAGACTAGGGTTTGACGAGTTCACCTTAACCCTAATCTGATCGGGGCTCAAGATAGAAGAACTTAATCACACAGGTAGCTGCACCAAGAGGTTCGCATTCAGCTCTGATGGGTTGCCACCATATACTGCTAGGTGTCACTGGTGGATTTTGGGAGCAATTAGAATGATTTAGATGATCGATCATTCTAGCTGTTCGAATCAGAAGAGTTCTGATCCATCGAAAGGAGTTTCGATGATGTCGATGATAGAGATCATGACATATCCCATTACCATACAGAACTGAACCTAACTGGATCACACAAATAAGGGTTTGAATCTGGTGATCATCAATTGAACTGATCTAGTTCAATTGATCTAAATGAGATTCAATTAGGTTCAAAAAAATCATGCTAGCACTCGATTGAGCCTAACGTTCTTCTTTTGCTATCACAAATAAGTTATCCTGACTGAGCCAAAGGAGTTTGTGCTCAATCAAAGGCCTTTATATGGTCTGACTAAAGATTGTCCAAGTCAGAAAAGATTATCTTATTTTATAAGATATTACCTACCATTTTTAGTCACCTACCATTTCTCGTTCTTTGACTTCGATCAAAAGTCTACCTTTGACTTCGATCAAAAGTCTTGATTAGGGTTGTAACCTGATCTAATCAAAGAACATAATTATAGTCAATCACTAGACCAAATTTGTTCAACCCATACCCTCATACAGAACCTAAATTTCATTTCTAAAATTAATTTTTAGATTAGGTTCAAGTGCATGAATTGATGACTTATGATCTCAAAATAATTTTAGATCTAAACCTAATGTAGATTGTATCTCATACAATTTTCTATCTACCGACTCGAGTCAACTCACCTTGGGACGAACAAAAAGTGTAAGCCTTAGCCTTCATAACTGATTCGGCTCATTTGCAAATCAAGTCAATTCACCAGGGACCCAAGTGGACTCCTCTGTGATGAACAGAAACTATAAGCCTCAACCTGCACAACTGAGTCGACTCGTCTGCAAATCGAGCTAACTTACTAGGGACTCAAGTCGACTCCCAAAAAAATGAGTTGACTCGACAAGCATGCCAGGCATAATTTTAGAGTTTCATGCAAAAGATCCTAGGATTTCAGATCATATGTCTACAAACCATATATCACATATATAATTTCAAATCCAAAACTAATCAAAGCACATATCTAATATATGCATAATCATATCTAAAATTAAGAAAGACATCATATACATCTAACTTCAGATCCAAAATAAAACATGTATCTTATACATCTAGGGTTTTCTTTTCGTAGTTCTTCTTCATGAGACATCACAAGCGACACCCTTACATGCTATAAGAGAACCCGTTGATTAGGCAAGAGAGAGACTTTAAACTCTACTTTCTCTTATGACTGGATGGCCATGGTGATGTATCCATTCCGAGTACTAGGCTACTAAGATTGCAATCTAATCTAGATTTATATCATGCATCACATACATAAAAATTTAGATCTACAACATATATCATATACATAAAAATTCAGATCTACCACATGTATCATATACATGAAAATTTAGATCTACCACATGTATCACATACACGATCATAAATTTTAGAGCTAATGATTTTATTTCATGTAAAAGAAACCCATAGCTCTGATACCACTATTAGATTACTTAGGTGTTTTACATGCTTGCATATAGATTTTTCAAAAATCAGAATTTCAGTGGAAGCATAGATTAAACAATTTAATCTAATGCATCTTAGATCTAATCTAAAGCATAAAATACATGGATCTAGTTCTTATGCATGAAATAAAATCATATATATCAGATCTAAAAAGTAAAAATTAGAAGAGGAACATAAATTGATTACCTTAACTGCTTTCCATTTTCTTACTCGAATCAGATCCTGTGGATGCCCGAGGTTTCTAACGTAGCCATGCAAGTGCTTGGCCTCTGCTAGTATCCACATGAAGATGATCTGATCAAAGCACCAAGGCCATGAGAGTGCTAGTACCTTATAGGCCTTGCTTCTTGGCTTAGATCTGGATATTCTTCTAAATCTCGAAGAAGAGGGTTGCAGCACAAACCCTTCATGCTGATCTGAAAAAAACTCTCTAAGGATGCCTAGAAGAAAAGAAAAATCTTTTTTTCTTTTCTTTTCTTTCTCTCTCTAAATTCTCTCTAGATCTCATCTAAGGAGGAGGTAGGGCATGGAGATGGAAGGAAGAGGGAGAAGAAGGTGTGGAGTAGAGGTCTTGTGGCAAGGAAGAAACCCCTTCTCAAAAACACTGCATGCCAACTCTGTTTCTTATATTTTTGTTACACAAAAAAACACCTCCTAATGCACATTCTAGATAAAATAAGATTCTCTTCCTTATTTGAATTAAATTCAAAAGAAAGTAGAATCCAGAAAGAAAAGAGAGACCCAGAAAGGAGGAGTGCCAACTATTGGCACTCCTCTCCTTTCATGCACGCTTCGTGCGTGCCCTCTCTCTTTCTACATGAAAGAAGAGGGAGAGAAGCATAGTAAAAGTAGACTTGGGCACTTAATATGATTAGGTTTCAGTTTGGGTTTGATTCAAAATCTAATTCAAGTCCGATTCGGATCAAATTTGAAAAGAGTGTCAACGATTTAATCAAGACTGTAATCCAAGTCCTACTTGAATAATTAAATCTAATTAGTCTTAAATTAAATCAAATTTAATTAAATTAAATTTGATTTAAATTAATTAAGATTTGATCCATAATTTAATTAGGTTCACTTATATTGTAACACTTGTAATTAAGTCCCTTATACTAATAATTAGCAGTTTTCAAATTTGTAACTCTTACAAATTAATCCTAATCATCAATCTAATTAATAATTTGATCATGACATCAGGACGAGCGCCTTTTATGTATAATCGCTCAGGTTCTATTCTATCTGGTAGTGAGACAATATAATTTTCATCATAGTATCATCAAAACTTCTTTCCATGGACTGAAATAATTTCAACTCATCCCAACAAGGATTGTTGATTCGAAAATGATTCTAGTATATTCTCACAATCCACCAGTGATGCTTAGTAGCATGTAATGGCAACTCAACAGAATAGAAAGATGAATCCTTAGGAATAGTTATCATGTGATCAAGTTCTTCTATCAAGAGTCGACAGGATGCAGGTCATAAAATTTTTGTCAAACCCTAAGCATCCATCATATGCCAGACTTAATTAGCTCTAGTCCAATTATGAATCCTGTGAAAAATTTTTTTCATAATGATGGTACCTTGGCCACAAATTTATGGATTCAGCATCTTAAGTCATATAGAACTACTCAACTATTAAGGCCGATAGATCTTCTATAAGTATACTTCTATTCCTACAGCGAACATACTGCAACCAATATATACTACAATCATCCATATGGTTAGAAGACTGAACGTATTTATGTGCAATCAAACTACAGTAACTCTACTATGAGCAGCAAATGCATCATAGGTTAAAGAATCACTCATACAACTAAAATATCAAAAAATCACTAATGAGTGAGTAGGTATATATATGACCTCTCGTTCTTGATCACATTTAGTACTATTGATCTCTATCAACCACTTACACTCTTGCTCTAATATCTCCATACTGTAAACTCAAGATCCATCTATCCAAATGAGAAGCGATCCATACACCAATCTAGTCGAATCAATCATCATCCTCATGATGATCATTGATTGAAAGTATTTAGAAATTAATCTATAATGACACATGTCTTAAATTTTTAATTTTTGAGAATATATATTAGTGACCATTAATTTCTTAGAAGATTCTAAGACACATTACTCTAGAATAAAAATAATTATTCATAATTTTTAATTTTAATAAATCAAGTACAAACTTATGTTCTAGAAAATTATAATATGTTAGCCAACAATTAGTTTTTTAGGTGACACATCTAACAAAATCTAGTTGTGAAAACATAGAAAGAAATCCCTACTTTAATGCCATTTCTTATAGAACTGAAGCTTATCTGTTTGGTGAAAAGATAAGAAAAGATTAGTTGCTAGCACTTAAGGCTTTTCTATTTCATCTTTTTGTGCTAAGATAAAAGGCTCTCGCATCCCACAACGTGTGCTCTAAAGTTTTGAAAAATATAGAATTTCTTGTCACATCTTTTTATTGTTGCAATTTGATATGAAGGCTAGAAAAATTATTTTTTGTTTTTTATTGCTGATGCTCCTAATCTTTGCTTCTGATATCTCTCTCTCTCTAGGGGTGTATGTGTGTGTGTGTATATATATATATTAAAATTACTACTTTAAAATCATTATCTGATTCTGGATTTAAAATAATGGTTATAATAATGCTGTTATAGAGTTATTTACGCAACATTTGTTTTAGCCATTATTTTCTAAAGCTATTTTTGTTATAATTATCATAATTATATATTAATTTCTTTGGTGAAAAGATAAAAAAAGATTTAATTGCTAGCATTTATAGTTTTCCTCTTTGATCCTTTTGCACCATGATGGAAAGCCCATCTATTCTCTTGCATTATAATTTTTTCTTATATAATTATTAAGATTTTTTCTTATATTCTTAATATCAATAAGAAATGTTAGTAATTTATTTTCTTGATAATTCTAGTTGAGAAAAAATGGAAAGAAATCCCCACGTTAATGACATTTTTTATAGAATCAAAGATTATCTGTTTGGTGAAAAGAGAAGAATAGATTTAATTACCAGCACCTAAAGCTTTCCTATTTTATCTTTTTGTGCTAAGATAAAAGGCTCTCGTATTCCACTACATGCTCTCTAAAGTTTTGAGAAATATAGAATTTCTATTCATATCTTTTAATTATTACTGTTGGAAATAAATCCCACTCCTACCGAAGTCAAGTCTGAAGCTTAGCCTAATGCAGCTAGTAATCACATAATAGCTTCAATCGAAAATTCTCTCTCTAGCAGCCGAATTTATTCAGCCGACCAAACTTCTCAACAGCCGAACTTCTTCCGAACTCCTCCAATGGTCGGACTTCTACGAAAGCCGAACTCCTTCCGGACTCCTCCAGCAGTCAGACTTCTATGGAAGTCGAACTCCTATAGTGGTCGGGCTTCTACGGAAGCCGAACTTCTTCCGGACTCCTCCAGCAGCCAAGCTTCTATGAAAGTCGAACTCCTTCCGGACTCCTCCAGCAGTCGGACTTCTACGGAAGCCGAACTTCTTCAGAACTCCTCCTTCAGTCGGGCTTTTATGGAAGCCGTACTCCTTATTCCTTCAGATGAATTCCTACATGCGATCCCACTACTGAACGGTTACAATTATCATGACAATTACGATCGGCATTTATCAAGTCAATCACGATCGGCATTTATCAGGATGGTTACGACAGTCATTAATTAAGGCAGTTACAACAAGCTCCGCCTATAAAAAGGGACTCTCCAGATACGTTTTCTCTAAGCTTTCTTCTCCTTTTCGAAACTCTGCCAAACTCCATACTGAGCACTCCATTTCTGTTGGTCAGAGCTAACTTGACCATCGAAGGGTCCTATCGGAGCTACCAACATCGACTTCGGATGGAACTTTATTTTATAGATCACTAATGGTGACCTCATTTTTCTCGACTCCAGCTCGATCCGACATCAACCAAATTCTGCACCAACAGAATTGGCGCTAGAGGAAAGGCCCTCTATTCTTGAGGTTCCTTTGATCTTAAAGGAGTGCTCAGCAGCGATCTAGAGTTCTTCTCAGAAAAAATGCCTTCCAAGAAAGCTTCGATCCGACGATCAACGACCTCTGTAGCCAGATCCCATCCAGATACATCAGTTCCCGCTCCAACTCCGATAACTCAAGCTCCACCTATAGCTATAGTGGATCTGGAGCAGTTTAACCTACTAATGCAGCAGGTTTAGGGCCTCACCAAGATGGTACAAGCCATGCGGCAGCTTTCGATGACAACTCCATCAAAAAATCCACCGTCAATGGAGGGCATGCCTATCGCCATTAGGAAGAAAAAATAGAGAGCAAAGGATCTAAGTTCGGATCATGGTTCTCCTCTAGAGGAGACCTTCCCCATCTGTAGTCAAAAGCCCTCCAAAGTCTGCGATCGAGACGACGTCCTCAATCATAAACTATGGAAGTTGGACCGATGGATTAAGAAGCTCGGCCACGTCGCCCCAGCTCACCATAATGATGTCCGCACTGATCCTTCTTTTCTTCTCCGAATTATGCAAGAGCTCGTTCCACCGTACTTCAAACTCCCTCAACTTGAAAGCTACGATGGAACTTCTGATCCGATTGATCATCTGGAGGCCTTTCAAACTATGATGTTACTTCATGGCACACCAGACGCCATATTATGTTGAGCTTTTTCATCTATCTTGAGGGGGGTAGCAAGAAACTGGTACTCGGCATTGAAGCCAGATACAATCTTTTCTTTTGATCAGATAAGCCATCAGCTCGTGGCTTACTTTGTCAGCAGCTAATATCCTCCCAAGGTTTGGATTCCCTGATGAATGTCAAACAGAAGGAGGGGGAATCCATCCGGGCTTATGTCATCCGATTTAACGCTACGGCATCGGAGGTCCAAAATCTGGATCAGTCTGTTGCAATGGCCGCACTCAAGGTTGGCCTTCAGAAGAACGATTTACTATTTTTCCTAAAAAAGAAGTATCCTAGGAACTTTTTCGATCTGCTAGCCCGGGCCGCGAGATATGTCCGTATGGAAGAAGCCTTCAAATTGAAAGATGAAGAAGTCGGAAGAGAGCGGTAGATGGACGAGTCTAATAAACCCGCCACCAATGCAGGGCCGAGTGAAGTTTGGCTGCGCTCACGGACTCCCCCCGGGTGCAAGCAAGCCCGAACTCCTCGAGCTCGTCATCAAGGAAGCCCAGACAAAAGAGGGTGAAAAAGTTCTCCTTCCGAAAGGTTCCACAACTATACCCCCCTCAGTGCTTCTAAGGCTTAAGTTCTGATGGAAATTAGAAATCAGCTGTCAAGATCAGAAAAATTACGATCTCTCCCAAACAAGCGCGATCGAAGCAAGTATTGCCTCTATCATCGCGACCACGACCACGACACTGAAGAATGCGTTCAACTCCAAGATAAAATCGAGGAGCTCATCAGGGATGCCAACCTAAAGCAAGAGAAGATCAGTCGAGGGTGCTGCTATAGCCAGAACTACCAATGATGGAGGAACAACAGAAAGGTCGGTCGCCTCCCATATCATCGATGCCACATCTGGGAGGAGCTTGGTACTTCGGCGATCTGTCATCTCCAGCGTCAAAGCCAAAAGGAGCTCACTCCAAATTATGTGATGACAGAAAAAACTATGTAAAAACTATGCAAAAAATTATGTGATGATAGAAAAACTATGTAAAAACTATACAAAAACTATATGATGATAGGAAAGAAGCAGTCAATAGTGGCCGTATTAGAAATAGGAGGAGAACCTCGTCCTAACATGAGCCGTCAAAGTCCTTCAACCTCGATTAGAGATAAGATCTCTTCCGAGTGCCCGAGCTTCAACCTCAGCTAGAGATAAGATCTCTTTCGAGCGATCGAGCCAACCTCGACCAGAGATAAGATCTCTCCCGAGCACCCGAGCTTCAATCTCGGCTAGAGATAAGATCTCTCTCAAGCGATCAATTCAACCTCGACTAGAGATAAGATCTCTCCCAAGCGTCCGAGCTTCAACCTCGGCTAGAGATAAGATCTCTCCCGAGAGATCGAGTCAACCTCGGCCAAAGATAAGATCTCTCTCGAGCCCTCAAGCTTCAATCTCGGCTAGAGAAGATCTCTCTCGAGCGACCATGCCAACATCGGCTAGAGATAAGATCTCTTCCGAGCGCCCGAGCTTCAACCTCGGCTAGAGATAAAATCTCTCCCGAGCGATCAAGTCAACCTCGGCTAGAGATAAGATCTCTCCCGAGCGCCCGAGCTTCAATCTCGATCAGAGATAAGATCCCTCCCGAGTGCCCGAGCTTTAACCTCGGCTAGAGATAAGATTTCTCCCGAGCGACCACGCCAACCTCGACTAGAGATAAGATCTCTCTCGAGCTTCGAAAGCCTCGTTCATCTTAGACGAGATGGGGGGAGAGGCTCAGACAACGGCCCTTATGTGCCCCCACAGGCCGTTAGGTACAGGATGAGAACCTCATCCTAATGTAAGCAAAGTCGAAGGCCTCGTTCATTTAAGATGAGATGGGGGGAGAGGCCTTGACAATGGCCCTTATGTGCCCCCACAGCCTGTTAGGAGCAGGAGGAGAACCTCATCCTAACGTGAGCAAAGTCGAAGGCCTCATTCATTTAAGACGAGATGGAGGGAGAGGCTCTGACAATGGCCCTTATATGCCCCCACAGCCCATTAGAAACAGGAAGAGAACCTCATCCTAACATGAGCAAAGTCGAAGACCCCCACAGCCCGTTAGGAGCAAAAGGAGAACCTCGTCCTAACATGAATAAAGTCGAAGACCGGGCCTCAAAGTCTACAATAACCTCGGCTGCAGGAGATAAGATCTCTCCTGAGAATCCAGGCCAACCTCGGCTGCAGGAGATAAGATCTCCCCCGAGCGTCCACAACAACCTCGGTTGCAGGAGATAAGATCTCCCTTGAGGGTCCGGGCCAACCTTGGCTGCAGGAGATAAGATCTCCTCCGAGCACCCGCAACAATCTTGGCTGTAGGAGATAAGATCTCCCTCGAGGGTCCGAGCCAACCTTGGCTGCAGAAAATAAGATCTCCCCTAAGAGCCCGCATCAACCTCGACTGCAGGAGATACCCGTTAGGAATAGGAGGAGAACCTCGTCCTAACATGAGTAACGTCGAAGGCCTCGGTCATTTTAGACGGGATGAAGGCTTCGAAGATGGCCCCATTGTGCTCGACAATAATAGAAGATAAGATCTCCGTCGAGCTTCAATTACACTTTCAACCTCGACTGAAGACAAGGTGTAGAGCCTTGAATAGGACTTCGGCAGTCGCCTTTTTATACTCCCTTTCTTCGAGTCTCGAACTCGGAAGTGAGGGGACTATTGTTGGAAATAAATTCCGCTACCATCGAAGTCGAGTCTGAAGCTTAGCCTAATGCAGCTGGTAATCACGGAAGAGCTTCAATCGAAAATTCTCTTCCTAGCAGCGGATTTATTCAGCCAGCCGAACTTCTCAACAGCCAAACTTCTTTCGAACTCCTTTAGTGGCCGAGCTTTTACGAAAACCGAACTCCTTCCGAACTCCTCCAGCGGTCGGACTTCTACGAAAGTCGAACTCCTCCAGCGGTCGGACTTCTACGGAAGCCAAACTTCTTCCGAACTCCTCCAGCAGTCGGACTTCTACGGGAGCCGAACTCCTTCCGGACTCCTCCAATCGGGCTTTTATGGAAGCCAAACTCCTTATTCCTTCAGACAGATTCCTACATGCGATCCCACTACTGAACGGTTACAATTATCACGATAATTACGATCGGCATTTATCAAGTCAATCATGATCGACATTTATCAGGATGGTTATGACAGTCATTAATCAAGATAGTTACAACAAGCTCCGTCTATAAAAAGGATCCTCCAGATACGTTTTTTCTAAGCTTTCTTTTTCTTTCCGAAACACTGTCGAACTCCATACTGAGCACTCCATTTTTGTTAGTCAAAGCTAACTTGACCGTCGGAGGGTCCTATCGGAGCCACCAACATAGACTCTGAACGAAACTTTATTTTGTAGGTCACCGACGGCGATCTTATTTTTCTCGATTTTAGCTTGATCCAATGTCAATCAAATTCTGCACCAACAATTATAATTCGGTATGGAGGCTAGAAAAATCATTTTTTGTTCTTTATTGCTGATGCTCCTAATCTTGGCTTCTGGTCTCTCTCTCTCTCTCTCTGGGTATTTTATATACATATTCATTTTGTATATTGATCATTTAAAGAGATGAATGCACCTTTGCATTGTTATATGAATTTATATATCATGTAGGTCATTATAACAACATTACATAGTTCCCAACGTATATTTTGTCTAGAAATATTCTTTAAAAAAATTACATTTTATATGTTACAAAACATTACTATTTCAATCAAGGATGTAATTCTTTTTTTTGTAACTATACTATATTTGTTCATATCATGGTTAATAATGACCTTTGTTGCATTGTAATAAGTGACGTGAAATATTATTTTGTATATTTTTTTGTTGAATAGTGGTCATCAAAATTTTGCATTTAATAATAATATGTGATCTTGCATTGCCTCATATTTTGCAAACCATGAGTGTGTCCATCATGGATGTAAATTTGCTTGTAACTATACGGTATTTTTTATTATAATGGCTAATAATGACCTTTCTACTATGGTAAAAGTGACCACAAATATTATATGTGTATACCAAGGTCTTCCTTATTTTGGTAGGGCTATTTAATAGCCTAGTCCTAAAAGAATTTACATAAATTGAACATGGAGAATGCAATTAGAAAACCAATTAGATGGTGCCAAATTTGAGAATCCAAAAGGCTACAGATTTTCCATATAACCAATGCAGTTTGGCTTTTTTAGGTTTCAGGCATATATTACCAATTAATTGTCCTTCAAGTAGATAATATTATCAAATAGAATTCGATGAATTGCATGATAGAACCCGTGTTGGTATGAAGGAATCTGCATGAGGGATGAAAAATCATGTTCTATCAAGCAGAATTATTAGTTTGAGCATTGCAACTACTCTTTAAGATAAATTTAACTTTCTATAGATTGATGTCCAATACTGGTAGGAACTGACAATAACCATGTTATAATGGAGTACACCTCCAAAGTTTTCTAGGTTTTGAAACTAATTTGACTAAAGAGTAGCATTTTATAAGGGATAAGTTATTTAACATGGTCAACAAAATGTATTAAAAATATTGATTATTGATTCTTTCTTTTGGTTTTAGCACAAGAGGTGACTAAAGAAAAAGGTGATTGCTACGTTCAGAGCAAGACATATAGGCCATTTTTCTGCTTCCAATCAAAAAAATGCAACCGTGCATGCATTTCTGAAGGTTACAAAAGTGGAAGGTGTTCTTTCGATGGGACTTGTTTTTGCGACAAGTGCTAAAAATATGGCAATGGAGTCTTCTACCACACCACTCTTGTTTACCTTGTTTCTATTATTATCGAAGTGGTTTGTGGTTTACTTTTGTAGCTTGCTTTCCTAGCAAGGTTATCCATCTTTGATAAATGTTTTACCTTCAGTTCTAAACTATCAGAAGTCAATGTCCCTAGATCTGAGTCCGACTTTTCATATGTTTTATGTCATAAAATATGTGCTGAGTAAGTTGTTTCATCGAGCTCTAACACCAAGTACTAGCTTTGTAGTAATTACTGAAGGGTGTTAGAATTATTGGAATGCTTATATCAACAAGATTGGAATCTATTGATGGACAGTGTATGGGTTTATCATAAAATATTTCACCAACAATTGGTGGGGTAGATGGAACTGAAACTGTAGGAGGTGCCCCCTTTGATCGAATAATAACTAGTCAGATTAGCTAGTAGTAGGCAGTGACGTACTATTATTTTGTCCAAGTCAGAAGCAACCCATTTTGAAGGTGCTGGGGCATTCATCTTTGAAGGTGCAACAATATCTAATGGACCTCACCATTATGAGCAAAGTTATTTGTCATACCTTTCATCCGAGTGTTACGATTTGAATGCGTGGAGGAACATAAATTTTGCTCTGCATGATGATTCGGATTCTGAAATAACTGATACTAAACATATTATTTCAAAAAGATAATTTTTTATCAGCAAAAGATAAAAATAATTTTATTATTTCTTACTATCATGTTATTTAAATAATTTGATTTTATGTTTCCATTTAAAACAGTTAATATCATCTATAATGTGTATTATGTTACATTGGCTTTTTAATTTATAATTTTTTTAACATTAGATGTATGAAATATATATATCCATAATCGATTTTATCTTATGAATGGAGAGGATTTTTCAACGAAAAGGTTGGGGATATTGATGTATTCTTACCATAAAAATCTAGGCCAACTTCGAGAATCCATATAAATCTGATCGGCTTACATTGAAACTAATACTAACTTAGAAAAATTCTTTGTGCAACATAGGTGATGTAGAAAATCCGACGATGAGTACATCATTTTGCTTGATTTATTCATGTAGCCATCGCTTTTCAATGTATATTTAATGCTTATAATTTTATTTTTTATTTAAAATTTTAAATAATAAAAATATCCTTTATTTTTTAAAAAAATTTATAATACCATGTTATGACATCCTATATCAAATTGATATTCTATACAGATGTCATAATATGGCCTAAAAAATTATGACATCTTGTGGCATATTATGATATCCTACGTTAAATGATGACTTCTACACGTACATATCATAATGTGGCCCAAAATATCATAATATAGGAAGAATTTTTTATCTAATCATTTTTTAATTTATATTTAATATCTATAGTTCTATTTTTTTATATCAAAATTATAATATCTTTTATATAAAATTTTATATAAGATGTCATGAATTTTTTTAAAATAAAAATATTTTATTTTTTAAAAATTTTAAAATAAAAAAATAAAATTATAGATATTAACACGTTGGAAGGCCACGACTACGACTTACCAGATAAAGCGTGCTCGAAGAATTTCTCCACTTAACACGTGTCTGAAAGATCCGGTTGTCCACCAACGAGATCTAGGGTTAGGGTTGCTTTTATATGCGACCGAAATCCCCCTCTCCCTCGATGCTCCCCGTAGGGCATCGCTTCGCCCTTCTCCAGTTCTCCCGCTTGCTCTCTTCCTTTCTCCCTGAAGTTCTCTCGATTTTTTCTTTTTGATTCTTCTTTTCCTTTTCGTGATTTATGGCTTAATTATTCTTATTCTTGTTGGGATGGGTTCGCCGGGAGTTGGACTTTCAATCCGCCCGGTCGGCGGCGAGGGCTCTTCGACCAACTTCGGATACCTATAAAAGGCGCTTAGAGGCTTTGTCTTTTCCACAAATTGGGATTA
This sequence comes from Cocos nucifera, assembly GCA_006176705.1. Classification (NCBI taxonomy): domain Eukaryota; kingdom Viridiplantae; phylum Streptophyta; class Magnoliopsida; order Arecales; family Arecaceae; genus Cocos; species Cocos nucifera. The sequence goes on from QRFJ01000189.1 coordinate 571,358, forward strand.
GGGTTACGATCTCCTCTATATTGTAAACGGCTCTTTTTATCTATTTATTTGTTGTTGTTTTTTTTTGGATTTCTTAGTTTTAATTATCGGAATCGTGGCTGTGATGACCGACTACATCTCTCGATTCTGAGATATTAAATTTATGGACCAAATTGATGACCTTTTGTGCGTGTCTGAGCCATTTTTTTAATCTTCTTCCATTGAATTCGAGTTTACAATGAGATAGTTAATCTGAAGTTAATTGTCTTTTGTTTTTTTTTGAGACTAAAGTTGTTACCTTTCGATCTTCTGGTTGAGATAACTGAGTGTTTTTTATCTGTTGTTTTTGCTTTTTTCAAAGAGGCTGGTGCGATGATTATAGAAACAAATTCCTCGTTCTGAATGCTGTGGAAACTTGGCATGACAGACTCCTTATACACCCATAGAATATGAGCACCACTGCCTTTAATCTCTGTCCTTATCATACCTCTAGTACTTTGATTTTGATTATCAACTGAATTTGCGACCACCTTGGGTCTTTTATAATGTCGTTGAAAAGGAGGCTCTGTTTTTTTTTTTCCAGCTTTGATAAGTGCGAAAGGAAAATAAGGTGAATAAAATTAATAAAAATTACATGTAATGAAAATTTTATTTCATGTAAGGCGCTTGCTGTTTCCCTCTTCTTTCCTTTTTTTTCTGCTAAAGAGTGGTTTTCCTTTCCATTCAATCGTTTGTATTTCTACTTGAAAGTAATAGATCATTGTTAAACGTCATGATCAATTTCTTTTCATAGAATTGGTTCTTGATGTTATTTAAAATTCAGAATGTGGCTGGATTTAGGATTGTCTTTTATTATTCTTTTTCTGGCCATGGGTCGAGTGGGTTTATTAAGCTCCTGTGTAAATAGGTTTTCTTGTACTTGCTGTCCTTCAGAGTTTTAATAGTTGATGTTTGTGTTTATGATAATGTTATGATAGTTTCTATGTTTAAGAGATTGTGGTTTAAGCATGGGAAATTTGTAGTTTTTTATTTTTTTTTCCTGGTGTCATGATTTTAAGAAAAAATTTCCTCCTGACTGCTCTATCCATGGCATGACAGACTCCTTTCAGCTGCTGGATGGTTTATGAGCATCAACAATTTTCATTTTTCTTAATAAACAGATATGCTTTACTGTATAGTCCGTTAATGCAATTGCTCTTTATACAGCTGCAGAACAATGCTTTTTGAATGGATTGATTGAGTTTGAGAGTACTTTGATATTATTATTTAATTAGGTCGGTGAATGCCTGATATTTAGATAATTCCATCTTTTGCAAGTAAATGATTAGTTCCCTTGTTAGGATACCAAAGATGAGGATGTTGTCATCTGGAAATACTGAGTAACTGGTACTGAAGATGGATCTTGAGTTGGTTCAGTGTATATTTTGATTCAATTATTGCTACGCTCTTCCCTTCTTGAGCTGTGGATTGCATATATTGGATGTTCTGTGTGATGGCTAATGATAGAACGGCATGCAACTCGAAAACCTTCCCTGTGGAAACCTTGCTTTAGGCCTTAGGCAGTGTAGGTTAGTTATGTAAAGCCGCATAGCAGGTTGGTTTACCTCCTATATTTAAACTTTTTAGATATAAATTATGTGCTGTAAATGTAGTACTGTTTATTTGACACAATGACTGTCTGGTGGCTATATGAAGTTGTTCGTTGGAATTTAATGACAGGATTAATTTGACTTCCCTTATCTATAGACAGTGGATGACTTCATCACTTCATTAGATGGTATATGAAGATGTTGACCTAAAGATTGATTTTGATAATGACAAACAGTTTTGAGTATAATTTGTTATGTTACTAATATTGTTTTTGAGGATGTGTAGTTTAAATTTTAAGTGCTCATAATGCTCTAAGTGATTTTCATCAATTAAATTGAGTACTACCAATCAAGAGGTCATTGAAGAAAAACTAGACTTGACACATCTTAAAAAGGATGGTTAATGAGAGTTAAATCAACTTTAAAAAGAAAGTCTAGCCTACAAATGAATTTGTAGAAGAAAAGCTACTAAAAATCTCATGGTACGCTTGGCACGAAACTTAGTCAACCAAGCCAGGAGTTAGTCGATTCAGTCTCAGAGAATAAAAAAAATAGAAAGCACAAAAAGATCAAAATTTAGGATCCAGGGGACTTAGTCGATTAAGTCAAAAAATTAGTCGACTCAGTCTTAGAGAATAGCAACAGGACAGAAAGGCAGATTTTCAAGTTTTGTCCACTTAGCAGAGTAAGTCAGATTGAGCAGACTAAGACTTAGTCAACTCATAAAAACTTAGTCGACTAAATTCACTGTAACGGCTAGTTTTTTCAGAACTGTACTTTTTCAATCCCAACTTTTTTTCAACGGCTATTTTCTTGTTTCTAACGGGTAGATCACTTCTGAAGACTTCCAAAATGAATTAAAATGATTAAAAATCTTAAAGATATATAAGAAAACATTTTGAGCATTAAAGAGAAGCTTTTTGAGAGTTTCATTGAGTATTTATTAAAGAAAGCTAAAAGAGTGAGCTGAAAAGAGAAGAGAAGGAGTTGATTTCAAAGTTAACCTTTGTCCTTCTGTTGTAAATCATTCTCAAGCAAGTGAGAGCAAGAGTAAATTGAAGTGAGGAAGTAATCAAGTCAAGAATCAAGGAGCCTCATCATCACTCAAGCATTCAAGAAGAAGTCAAGCATTCAACTATCATTATTCGGACTTCTTGATTCTTCAAAGAGTTTTTATTTTTTTAAACTTAACCTTTGTACTTTTACATTTTATTTTAAGTTTCTTGGGGTGAGAAACTTGGGTTGGTCCAAGCCTAGAGTTAGACATTGTAGTGGTTTGATTGGTGAGCCAAGGTTAAAATCAATCGAGATTGATTGTTAGTCCGGAGAAAAACAATCTTGTATGGTTTTGGTTGGTGATTCAGGAAAATCAATTGGGTTGATTGTGAGCCCGAAAAACAATCGTTGTAAAGGTTGTAGTTGGTGAGCTTAGGTCAAAATCAATCGGGTTGGATTGTGAATCCAAGAAAAATAATCGAACTGTAATCAATTAAGTGATTATAGTTGAATTTCCAAGTGGGTTACTTGGAAAGTGGACATAGGTGCCTAGTTTGGTGCCGAACCACTATAAAAGCTTGGTGTTTGTGTTTGTGTAGTTTTATTTCTATTGTTCTTCATCTATACTTGTGTTTGTTTATTTCACCAAGTACATAGCATTAAAATTCAGCATATTCATAGTTTAAATTTTTAAATATCTAATTCACCTCTTCTTTTGGTTAGCCATCCTTGGGCAACAATTAGTATCAGAGCAGGTGCTCTAATATTTTATTGTTGACCTAGCAATCAAAGAGTAAAAGATCATGGCAATCCAAATGAAATTTTTGCTTAATGAATGTTATTTTATTGATAGACCCCCAATGCTTAATGGATCTAATTATACCCATTGAAAAATTAGGATGAAAATTTTTATACAAGCATATAACTATAGTCTATGAAGGATCATAGTTAATAGCTTACACAATCCCAAAGCATTAAAAGAGCATGACAAAGAAATAGCCCAATTAAATTCTAAAGCCATGAATATACTTTATTGCTCATTAGATATAAATGAATTTAACTTGATTTCTTCTTGCATTTTAGCAAAAGAAGCATGGGAAAAATTGGAAATAACCTTTAAGGGAGCCAATAAAAGAGAAGAATTAAAATCCCAAGAAGAGAAAGCAGCTTATCCCAATTTTTGTCTCGTAGCTCATGAGAATGAAAAGAAGAAGAAGAACAAGAAATAAAGAAAGAAAGCTTCAATTAAGGGAGAGCAAAGCAAAGAAAAGGAAGATGAAAGAGAAGAGCAAAAAGTAGATAAATCATGCTTGATGGATAAAGAAGAAGAATGTATTACAAATCCTTGCCTCATGGCTAATGATGATGAGGTAAACATTAACAACTCTTTCGATTTTACCTTTGATGAATTATATGAAGCTTTTAATGATTTAATGATTGAATTCAAAAAGATAAAGCTAAAGAATAAAGAGCTCAAAAAGTCTAATCTTCTTTTGGATGATGAAAAGAGTAAATTATTAAATGAAAAAGAAGATATCTTAAGAAAAAAGAATGCTTTAGCTAAAGAAAAGGAAGAACTTCTCAAATCCAAAAAATCTTTAGTTGAAGAAAAGAATAAACTATTAATTAAAAAAGAGGATTTCATGAAAGAAAATAATTCATTTGCTGAAGAAAAAGAAAGTCATTTAAATTCTGAAAAATCTCTTATGGAAAAGAACTCAAAACTAAGAAAAGAGATTGAAATATTGAAGCTAATTCCTGAAAACTTCACATTTAGTTTTAAAAAGCTTCAATCAATGATGAAAAATCAAAAATCTATTTTTCACAAAGCTGAAACTGGTTTTAATCCCTTAAGAAAATAGAAATTTGTCAAGAATATGTTTGGAAAAGCTTCAACTGAAAATTATTCTATTAAATGCCTTAAATGTAACAAAGTAGGTTATAAAATTTCAGAATGTAATTTTAAAAGAATTGGCCATACTTTAGTTAAGCAAATTTGGGTTCCAAAAGAAATCTTGAGCACTAACTTCAATGGACCCAAGAAAGCTTGGGTATCAAGAGTTGCAAACTGATTTATACAGATACATCGAGGATCCAATGGAATGAAAAGAGAAAAATTCTTTTAATGGATGCCTTGAAAATGAAAATGGATGGATGATGTTGTTTGATAAAAGCTAAACTTTTCTCTACATCATACTATTAATATTTTTAGAATTTATTTAGAATAATTGATTGATTTTGATGATTTATTGGTGCTCATATTGAATGTTTCTTGATCTGAATTTGAATATAAAACCCATATTGTATTTTTGCAAAAGGAAGAGAAAATACTAAAGAAAATAATTTGATCTTAAAAGATCATTTAATTGAAAATGTCTTTATTTGCAAAGGTAAAGGAAAGAATTCATTCAAGATGAATTAATTACTAAATTAGTAATAGTTAAAGATTAATTTGGTATCAATTAAAGGTGCTTAACTTGAAAAAAAAAAGGAAAAAATATTTTTTATTCACTTATTATTTAAAAAGAGAAAATATTTTATGATGAATTTTCTGATATTTACTTTTAAAAATAGGGGGAGAGATATTTGTTGAATATCATCTAGCTTTGATTGAAAATTAAGAAATTGAATGATGATCTTAAATTCTCAACGAAGAACTTTATAGTATTTTTAATTTAAGCTTTCATGTAATCATCAAATTTGACTTACATGATTTGATTGCTCAATCTTATTTTTGGATAATTAGTTGGAGTCAAAATAAATTTCTAAATTCATTTCTGAAACTCATTTGAAAATCTAAATATAATACAGAATTTTGGATGTGCATTTAGAAATCGTTGTAAAATTACTTTTGCTTTGATACTATTGTTGACTTGCTCGATACATTTTCGATAATACCTTTTCCGAATTTAATTGATTGAATTTTTTTTTGAAAGAAAAGATTAAATATTAAAGTATATATTATGCTTGATTTCATATTCAAATCTTTTGAAAAACTTTATTCCTCTTAAAGCTTAAAAGTATATACTTGAAAATCTAATTAAAAATATCATATTCATTCAAAAAAGAAAGAAGAAGAGCCTTTGATATTTGAATTTAAGCTAATTTGTAAAACTGAAAATACTTTAAACATGTTTTAAATCAAAAGACAAGTTTTTCAAAGAAAACTTTGATGATAAATTTTCATATCTTATTGATTTTGATGATTACTCTTTTATCCTTCCCATGAGCTTTTTGATGCTATTAAAAAAGGGGAGAGTTATTGTTGAGTATATGCTTGAGCTTAACTAAAATGAAGTATGTTTTTATTGTTTAGTGGTTTCATATCTTTTAAATATATAATTTTTTTAGAGACTCACTATATATTATTTTGCATATACTCAAAAGTTTTGTCATCATCAAAAAGGAAGAGATTGTTGATTTAAAGATTGATTTTGATGATGACAAAGAGTTTTGAGTATAATTTATTATGTTACTAATATTGTTTTTGAGGATGTGTAGTTTAAATTCCAAGTGCTCACAATGCTCTAAGTGATTTTCATCAATTAAATTGAGTACCACCAATCAAGAGGTTATTGAAGAAAAACTAGACATGACACATCTTAAAAAGAATTGTTAATGAGAGTTAAATCAACTTTAGAAAGCAAGTCTAGTCTACAAATGAATTCGGAGAAGAAAAGCTGCTAAAAACCTCATGGCACGCTTGGCATGGAACTTAGTCGACTAAGTCAGGAGTTAGTCGACTCAGTCTCGGAGAATAAAAAAGACAGAAAGCACGGAAAGATCAAAATTCAGAACCCAAAGGATTTAGTCGACTAAGTCAGAAAGTTAGTCAACTCAGTCTCAGAGAACAACAGTAAGGCAGAAAGACAGACTTTTAAGCTTTGTCCACTTAGCAGACTAAGTCAGATTGAGCAGACTAAGACTTAGTTGACTTAGAGAAATTTAGTCGACTAAGTTCACTATAATGGCTAGTTTTTTCAGAACTGCATTTTTTCAGTCTCAACTTTTTTCCAACAGTTATTTTCTTGTTTCTAATGGCTAGATCACTTCTAAAGACCTCCAAAATGAATTAAAATGATGAAAAACCTTAAGAATATATAAAAAAATATTTTGAGCATTAAAGAGAAGCTTTTTGAGAGTTTCATTGAGTATTCATTGAAGAAAGCCAAAGAAGTGAGCTGAAAAGAGAAGAGGGGTTGATTTCAAAGTTAACCTTTGTTCTTCCGTTACAAATCATCCTCAAGCAAGTGAGAGCAAGAGTGAATTGAAGTGAGGAAGCAATCAAGTCAAGAATCAAGGAGTCTCATCATCACTCAAGCATTCAAGAAGAAGTCAAGCATTCAACTATCATCATTCGAACTTCTTTCGATTCTTCAAAGAGTTTTTATTTTTCTAAATTTAATCTTTGTATTTTTATATTTTATTTTAAGTTTCTTGGAGTGAAAAACTTGAGTTGGTCCAAGCCTAGAGTTGGACATTGTAGTGGTTTGATTGGTGAGCCAAGGTTAAAACCAATCGGGGTTGATTGTTAGTCTGGAAAAAAAATAATCTTGTATGATTTTGGTTGATGATCTAGAAAAAATCAATCGGATTGATTGTGAGCTCGGAAAACAATCATTATAAAGATTGTAATTTGTGAGCCTAGATCAAAATCAACCAGCTTGAATTGTGAATCCAAGAAAAACAATTGAACTGTAATCAATTGAGTGATTATAGTTGAATTCCCAAGTAGGTTACTTAGGGAGTGGACGTAGGTGCTGAGTTTGGTGCCGAATCACTATAAAAGCTTGGTGTTTGTGTTTGTATAGTTTCATTTCTATTATGTTTCATCTATACTTGTGTTCTACTTTATTTCATCAAGCACATAGCATTAAAATTCAGCATATTCACAGTTTAAATTTTTAAATATCCAATTCATCCCTCTTCTTGGATGGCCATCCTTGGGCAACAGAAGATTAAGGTAATGCTAGAAAGGTAGAAGAATTTGCAATCCCTTATTTGGAATTCATGGAATGCTTTTGCACAGGTTGTTTTATCTAGACAAATTTTCAATTAATTGGTTATTTCATATCCGCATACCACTGGAGGAGACTATTGAACTTTTCTATCAATTATTAATAAAACTATATGGTGAAGGGATGTGAATGTTCTTAGTAAATGATGAAGAGTATGGGTACTGAAATTTGTTGATTAGGTGGTTAAGAAGCTGCATTACATAGCTAGTCAAATGAAAGTGCCTTTTTTCCTCGAACATTTTTTTCTCGAGTCTTTTGAGTGGCTAAGACAAGTGGATATTCTTTCCCCATTCTTGTTTACAATTGTTATCAAGATGCTAGCAGCATATGCTTTAAGGCTGATTTGGTGAATTTACTAGAGTATTGTTTCATAGGTAGACAAACAGTTTAGTCTAACTTTTATTTGCATTTTTTAGGATGGTAGTACCGAAGATTAGGCACTTGGTTGTTCTATTCATTACATTGAAATGGTTTGTGAAAGTCTGTCTGTGCAAGACTCTTTGATAAGCGATGTGCTGCACAGCATCTTGTTAAGTATCTGGAAGCCTCTTTTCGGTCTCTAGAAGACAAGAAGGCATGAAAGTTGCTAACAATGGTGGAATTCCAATTTTATATGTATTTGTTTTGGTTACCTTTCAACTTCATGAGGATGTGATAGAGTTGGGTTGAAGATAAGGACATAGAAAGATACCATACACTCAACAAAATTGTCTGGGGAGGTTAGACAGGCCCTCGTAGAGTAAGATCATGACGATGTTGGTGCAGGCCATGGCCTTGTACTAGTCATATTGTCGATAGCGGCGTTGGGTAAAGTGTACAAGTTTATTGCAATGGGTTCCAGTGTTTTAGGTTTAGGTTTCCAAGGAAGATGGAAGAAATTGGAGTTAGACATGTTCAGTGTTTCCTGCATGAAATGGGAATGGGTTGGAGTACGTTGTGGGCCATCAGTATGGGGTTGCGGAGTCACCAAGTGCGAGTGGGTGCAGCAATAGATTCAGGTGTAGGTAGCATCTTTTGCTGTTGATGTTGTTCTGGAATCCCTACTTGCTTCGTCATAGCCCCTCCTAATGCATCTTCTGCTATTTTCTTATTATATCAACCGAAGTTTTATTAGTCCCAAAGTGGAGTGGCATATTTGTTCATGAGTACTTTTGTTCTTTCTCTGACTCATGGTAGTCCATTTTCTTTAATTTCTGATATCAAACTATGATGCAAGCATATAGTGTTGCTTTTCTTCCTAGCCTTCTTACATTGTGAATATTGGCAGCCTTCTTCTTGACTCCGGTTATCTTATGCTTTTCCTTGTCTATAAAGTCTTAAAGGCAGTGTGGCATGGTCACGGACACGAGTCAGATTTGGACAGTGTCCAAGCGCATGACTCAGCAAGAAGAGAAAAAAGAGATAGGAGATACGTATGAAAAGAAGTTTTAACTTATATATATATATATAAAATCATATAAAAAATATTAAAAGATATTATCTGTTAAGGTCTTCCAATATGCATGTCTGTCATCCAAACTTACGAGGATTTGAGGAAAACATCAATTTATGAAATTACTTTAATATATGCATTCTTAATGAATCTCTATAGAAGAACAAAATCTCAGTTTATGCATTATTATATTGGATGAAAATAATTGTTGGGGTAAACTCTCGACAGCTTTCTAAAAACTGAGATTAATATGCTTTTGTAAGCATCCAAGTGTCTGACATCTATCCGACTCAGGTATGTATACCATGGATTGTAGGAGCTGGACAGAAGTGATTAGGCAGGACAGCCCAAAAGGTACCTGAATGAAGTGTGGGACATGCGAACCTTTTGCTATGGATGACACAGAGATCGGTTTAAATGCATTTTCTATGTTTATGAAGCTTTGGAAGTTTGAAACCTATGAGATTCTGTTAGTTTGTCATAAGTTGTGGAACTATTCAATGCCCTTCTAATATGTGATGATGCAGTCTGATTTCCATTTTTACATGATTTTAAATTTCTATGACCTTCCAAAGATGTTCCCCATTCTGGATGGGGTGAGGCTGGGCTGGGGTTGGATATGAAGGAGGACTCTGCTAACAAGGACTCCACTTTTACTGGGATTGAAATGAGAAGAAAATTGAGTCTTGTACCGTAGAGGTTAAAGAGTTGAGAAGAGCATGCGAGGCCAAAGGAGATTTGGAGGGAATATTGCCATAGGTTTTTTAAACTACTCTCCCCGGAGGGCTCCACTCTAGATAGGAGCAGATGGCCGTAGAGATTCTATCAAGGCAGGTCACAGCTTTCATATGCTTGGTTTCCACCTTTTCTACTATTGTTGTTTCTGTTTATTGCTTCTTTTATTTGTTATTCTCTTGGATAATTTATATAATATAAGCTGGAGTAGCTCAGTTGGTTAGAGCGTGTGGCTGTTAACCACAAGGTCCCTTCCTCTAGCGAAAATAGTTATTTTCCATAGCTTAGATATTGTCGGTTGAACAATTGAGTTTTTCTACGATCATACCTTTCTTCAGCATGGTGTTAGTTTTCTTGCATCATTAAAGCAGTTTTCTGTAGTTTAGGTAAGATAATTAACCGGTTTGCATATCTAACCATGTTAACTTTATGTTTTACCATTGCACATCATCTTGTTTCTTTTCGGATTGACGGTGTATGGAAGGAGCAGGATGCAATTATTTGTTTGTGCTTCAAGCTATTGTTTAAACTCTAAACATATTCTTACCATTTCCAATTGAGGTGGTATTGATTTTTCTAGCTTGGAGTGTCTTAACTTACCAAGCATGATCTGTTTTAATGTCATGACAACAGGATACCATTGGTAATGTGTCTTTCTGTTCCCGCAGCTGGATCATTGAAAAGTTCCCATATATCCGAGGTAAAATATGTTCGCTGAAGTTTGTAACAGTATATCAGATAAAACCTTTGATGTATGATCTACTTAAGCCATTCTAAGTTTATTGAATGCAAAATGGACCTTGTGAACTCTTTGAATGGATCTTGATACCGTCAGCTGATGCGAGATTGTGGGACTAAATTTTTATTATTAGATGGGGAAGCAGCATGTTATCCAATTATCACTGTCTGCTCTTCCCTCCACCCTGGTGAAGCACCATATTGAACCTGCCATGGTTTCATTTTGAAGGTTTGAAAATTTATGTAGTTTTTCGACAAGTATCATCAAGTGGGCAGCCTGCCTGATCTTGCCTCCTCAGTTCATATACACAGTTTTGTGAACGAGACCTTTGCTTCCCCTTGGGTCTGAATGCACCACGTCCTCCATCGCATAAATTTGTTTGCCATAGAAGGGAAGGACTGAGAGATTGCTCTTAATTAGTTGAATTAATTTCAGGAAATAGACTACATGGTTGTTGGGTGCCCTAGTTTCCTACATGTTCTTCTATATAACCTGATCTGTATTAATCTAGTACCACTTGTTGCTAGCTATGCGGGATTATTAGAAGTTTTGATGAACCCTATAAAAGGACCAGAATAAGAGGCCTTCACTGCTCATAACATGTCAAAACTGATGCTCCTTTTTGCAGCATGGTCCACGATTGCTTGACTCCTTGTTCCACATCAAGCCGTGTCTACCATCACTTTAAAGTAGAAAAATGTAATAGCTGCAGTTTTTTTATCATTTTTTATTTTTTAATTATAATGGATCGGTGTTATTTGTGCTTTGCAGTTCAAATAAGTTTTTTCAAATCCCAATTATTTTCCCCAAAATTCTATCCAAAAATGATCACACGGATGAGAAATATATTGTTTTTATCTATTAAAAAAAGGAAAAAAAAAAGAGGAGGATAACTCAGTTATTTTTCTGTTGTTAACCATTATTTTCTGTTATAGTGCCATCATAAAAACCATTACTCCATGATTATTTTCTTGCCAAAACTTCTGAAAATCTTTTTGAGACAAATAACAGTCGTTAAAAACATGCCACGGTTAATAATGGTTTCGTTTTTCTATTCCCCGTTATAACACGATGATGCATCATTTAAAGCCTTTAAGACACTAATAAAAATCATACTACAAGACATGCATCATTTTCTGCAAGTTCTTGAAAATAACAATGTTTGATATTATCTCGAACACTGAAGGGTGCAGTCTTAACCCAAAAAGAAGGGTGCAGTCAGCAGCGCACGCTGGAACGACTCACTGGAGGCTTCTGTCGAAGCAATCATCACAGGGCTGTGTGCAGGTTGGCAGCTTGACCTTACACGGTAGAGGAATCGGTGGAGGTACTGAAACTCCCTTGCAGGTTAACAAATTTGTAGAGATGAAATGATAGCAGAGATTTTTTTCCCTTTTTTTTTGTCCTTTCACAAAGCTTGTTATGATAGCCTTGGCAGTTGCAGTCCGTGATGATACCATCGCTTTGTGCTGCACGTACCTCTTTCAGGCTCTTCCCTTTAACATTTGAGAACCATGTTACAGAATGAGCCATGCTCAAAATAGTTGCCGAGCTTTAAAGCAATCTTTGGATTCCGGCTATGGGGAGAGGAAACTTGTTGCAATCGTTACCATGCAATGACTGCATTCATCGTGGCATTGTTCCATTCCGCTTATACGTTATCATGCTCGTCCACATCGTGTGCTATATCCATCAATCAAGTTCTTATGATGGATGGACAACCATCAATCAGCTACAGCTTAGATGTTTGAGTCTATGTTTTTGGTAAAAGGATGTTTGAATTTGTTTAAGAAATACTCCAATGGAAGCTTTATGCAGAATATTATACTTCTGCAGTCATCACATCTTTATATTTATATGAATACAGGATTTTGGCGGATATAAAAAAAAAATTTTCTTTTCTTTTCTTCAAAAAGAAAAGGGATATTAAGGAACTCTCTTATCAACATATGCTAGAGGTAAAAAGTGCAATAGTATAATCTTAGTAAACAAATGTCTCTCCCAAAGCTTCCTACATTTGAGAATTGTCAGAGTGCACGGTGCACCAGAAATCGCAAAAGCTGGAGAACCGATCTAACAGTATATACCGCCCATGCCCCAGGCTTTTAACATATCAAAAGAAATAAAACAATTAATAGATAGCCACGGATCAAAACCAAGCCAAAACACACCAAAACACACCAAAACAACAGTTCACTCAATGCTCCACAAATCAGCATGGTATATGATAGAACAAATCAAGAACGAAAAATGACATACCACTCGTTATACAACAACACGATCTTGGAGAACCTCTCGAGCTTCTTCAAGTGTAGCCGTTGTTATTGCTGCTTCACTTAAAAGTTGATGGGGTGACGGCCGAGGCATTTACAAGGTTAGAGCCAAGGAGGTCCTCATGCAGGCTACCGATGCTGTCCTGGAAATTATGCTTCTCAACAATTGGACTACTTCTAGCGCTACCAGCCAGTGGACTGAAGTTAGTTTTATGTAGGACACCAGCCGGGGATGACCTTAACCGAGGACTCAAGTCCCCACCATTTGTCATTAGGTTTAAAGATGAACAGCTCTTATCATGGTCCATCAAAGTGATGCATGTGTTGGTTAAGACCTCTCCTAAGGGACCACCCATGGAAGACTCCCAAGAGGTCGGTAGCCAACTTGCCTGCCGTTGGTTCCCATCATTTGGGAGGCCTCCTACTACACCTGGATTCATATTTTCAGGACCAGAATCCAGAGACAACTTGAGTGGTGAAGGAGTATGCTTTTCATGGGTTGGAGAAGAGGATGATGAGAAGTCTGAAGAAGCCACGGGGATTGAGATAGAGAGCTGAGTTTTGTCGGAATTCATTTCTGTTTCAGGCCAGGTGATGGTAGAGCTGTTGTAGCATTTTCTGTGCCATTCCTTAATGAAATGTCCAAGGGGATCAGTTGGGGGATCTTGATCACTGAACTCTGTACAAGACACAAAGTTATCATTCCCTAAGTAGCAGTTACTTGTGGACTTAAATGGTGAATCAGAGGAGATGAGTCCATAGTTTGCTCGTGAAGGCGTTTCCTCGAAAGGGTTATGTTGTTTTGGAATGGGGAACAAGGTCTCTCTGGGCTCTGAGTTCACTGAATATAGCATGGAGAGGTCATGTGAGTCATCCAATTCTTTGTTCGCTAGCACCCTGCAGAAGAATATAGATTATCATCACAAATATGAAAGAGGGAGGGTTCATATGCTATGAAGAAGCGATACCATATTCATCTATAATTCCTTGTTTCAATGTGATATAGTTGACAGTTGAAAAACCAGTTGAGTAGTTAATTCAAAAATCACAGAATTCCACAAACCAAATTTCAGTTAGCCGGTCAATTACTTCTAGGTTTGGAAGGAGATCACTAGGAAACCTGATATGCTTCCAATAGTCTAGCTTAATAAGTCTAAATGGCTAATGTTTGCATCATTACAAAGATATAAAGAGACAACCACGCCTTACAGTAAAGAAAGGGGGAACCCGTAAGTCATCAGGACTGCTGATTAACATAATGAGGCTGGAATACAAGCCCAACCTGGGCGACGAAATCTGAATCTTATTCTTCATAATGGAATTGAAAGCTAGACATTTTGACCATTCTAATGTACCTATCAATTCTTTCTACCATTGCGTCTAGGAAGTAAGTTATACGATTCTTATATTATCTCAGCTGATGAGCCCAAAAAAGCATCATTTCAGAATATGATGATAACCACCATGATGACATTGTTATAACAATCGTATGGGTGCTTGCTATGCAGTCATGCAAAATAAATTCTGATGTAACACCATTGGGCCCAATATAAAAAAAAGAACTTGACCACTGCAGTGACCATTAATTTGCATAATTTCATTGTAATATATCAATGATTTAACAAATGTAGCATGAAAATCATTTTTATCCGATATTATGATTTTTTTTTTTTTTTTTTTTTTTTTTTGGTGATTGTGTTTCAATTTAGATCTTTATTCTATATTTTTTCCTTAAAGGTAAAATGTAATACCCCCATTTTATATTTATCTTTATTTTTCATCTAGAGTCCCTTCAAGTCTATGGAAAGCTCAAAGTGTTGCTTAATGGTTGAATGAGCCTAGACTATGTAACATATAAGGGGGTCTCCATGCTTGATGGTTGATAAGAACAACTAGTCAATGTCTGGGTAAACTTCTGTAGAGGTGCCCTCTTATGTGAAGTATACTGTTTAACATCTACCTTCAGCTATTCATTTTTAGTTGTTTAAGATTTTCAAGCATATGACCATTTGCTTCATCTTTTACATCAGTAATAATAGCTGAATAATAATATATTTCCAAAAGTGCCATCCGCCAAGGTGATGGGACTCATTGACATGCTGACTCAGCATGCTTGGATGAACTCATGGACATGTGTATTGCTTGTCAACTGTCAGAATAATGTCTTTGAATCTTCAAAAGATTCAAAGGAAACCACTCTTTGTGATGTAGCAAATGTTAAAGTTGTTATAATGGTTAATAACAATTATAAACAGAATGGTTTGAATGGACTACAACAGCCATGAAATCTAGTTCTTGAGAAGGCAAACAAAAAACCAATTTGAAGAATATACAGAAGGAAAGCAGTAATGAAGTATATATAATTACCAGTCTTACCATTACAAAATCAAAATAAAAGCAATCAAACTTGATATGAAGTAAAACATATCGCCTTATCGAAAAAGTAAAACATATCAATGGATTTCATACATACCTGTCAAACTGTGGGGAGGAAGAATGGGTGATGCTGGGCTTCACATTGTTTATCTGCTGCTGAGCCACAGTGAAGCTATTAGATGATCCACTGCCACAAACAGCTGGAGCTGTTGGTGTTGCGGCAATGACGGGCATCGCCTTTGCGGCATGGCCATGTTGGCCTTCCACAGGCTTTCTTGAACGATGGCGGCCCCGATTCATGTGCCGCTCGCAGTACTTTTGATCGGCAACTGCATCTCTTGAGCACCGCCATTTCTTGCCATCAGTTCTACGGCATCTTCCGGGCTCTGGGTCAGCATTCCCAGAGAAACCTAGATGGAGAGATCCCCATCCAACTGCAACATATAAAGAAAAAAAATGATGCAAGGATGGAACTGTGTTGCCAACAGTAATAAGCAACTTAATGTACACTCTGCCCAACATTAGAAAACAAATGGTGAATCATATTAATCAATTCTTCTCATAAAAATCACATCTCTATATAGAAAACATCATCATGTAGCACATGTTCAAGAATTTAACTTGGATGGGTTTTCAAAGCTTTTTCTTTATTTTTGCATAATGTCGTAACTAAAAAATCCCTTGAGACTGAAATCAAAAAGCTATGCAGCCCACTTGTATATAAACCTACTGCTAGAACAGAAATGCCAACATATTTCCAACTCAGATTACCAAATAGAGATTCTGTTATCAGTTACCAAAATTTTAATCTAGCACAAGGTTTGTTTGTCATCAAACAAGAGGCCTACTTAGTAAAAGGTCCAGCAATCAATAGAAATTTATTAAGAAGACAGCTTACATGTATTCGATCCAAGGGATCCAGCTGAGAAGGAAGTGAACCTAGATGAGCTAAGACTTCTTCTGATTGAGATGAGAAGAGTGGCTGGTATAGGAGCATTTGCATTCATATATTTGTAGATCAAGGCCTGCTGCTCCAGCTCCATCCACTGAGAGGGAGTGAAGGGCCCCCTAACCCCTGCCAAAACCCCATGCATGCTTCCATCTAAACTTCCAGAAATCAAGCCTAAGAACAGAAAAAAAAAAAAAGTGTTGGGAAGTAAGAAATAACAGGATAAGGGAAAATCTCACACACATTATGGAACACAAGCTGAAGTAAACTGAGATGGAGACATGAGGGATAAATAACATGAAACAATAGCAAAATGCAGTGCCTTGAAATGGGGGGCAAGGAGACTAATCACCAAGACTTGTTTGTAACACTTGTCAAAGCTCAATAAGTTATACAAGCATGCAGTGATTTTTCCCCTGTTTTCCTTTTCTGTGAAACAACCAAAAATAGAAGCAAAAAAGGAAAAAAAAAAAAATGCTAGTCCATTATTCTTCCTTCTTCCTGTCTTTGTATCCCATTTATTTGTTTGAGAAGAAAACGGACTCGTTTCCATAAACCACAACATCAAGGACAGAAATAAAGAAAGGAATCAACTTTTTTCTTGACAAGACTCAAGCTAAAGATGCCTCAATAGAATGACAAGAAAAAGATGACTTCCAATAAATACCAGAACTAAAATACTACCCCAGGACAAATCCCTTGTTGCACAGAGGCCTAATACCAACCCAAAAGCTAACAGCATGATCCCAATGCCAGCCCAAAACCTTCAAACAAGCATTTTGATGCTGCTTTACCTGCATTCCCAACATAGGAGGATGCTGAAGGGGTTGATGTGTGTGGTTCACTGCTGAATAAAAAAGCATCCGGCTTGGATGAGGAGAAGTTGAGCATTTGCTCTCCATCAGGAGACAGTGAGGGGGCCTCGGTCCTGGCCACCTTGAGGTATCTCCAATCATGCTCCTCAGGTCCACAAGGCCTCCCCTGTTTCAGGAGACCAGACCTAAAGAACCCATTTTTCTTTTTGGTTTCATGGTCCGAGTAAGCTGGGGGAGAAGAGAAGACACCATCACAGAGAGAAGAGGCACCCACCAAGCCATCCATGCCCACCACCCCACCAAGGTCCTTTTCAGCCACCACCACCACCACCACAGTAGAGTACTACAAGATGGCCAGAGAAGGAAGGAATGCAAAGGTGGTCTCATGAGTTGGAGGAGGGAGCGAGGAGTGGAAGGAAAGAGGTAGCATTTTTAAGTAGCGTATGTGGGGGTGAGAGAGAGAGAGAGACAGAGAGAGAGAGAGAGGTGAAGGTTTTGGTGTGGTTTTGAGCCCAGAAAAAAGAAACCAGACTGGTTTTCCTAGGGACAAGCCGTAGAGAAGGGAAATAATTTGCTTTCTTGAGGAGGGTAGAGAGAGAGAGAGAGAGTTTGAAGTGGTTTCTTTTTGGTTGGTCGGTCCTTGGATGTGAAAAAGCTCCACTCCATAAAATTTGAGAAACGAAATATACGAATAATTGGGTTTTTTTTTTCTGATTTTGATTAGAGATTTGTGGGTACAGTTTTTGATTAGCAACGCTCCTAGTGCTTATTTCTCCTTGGAAAAAATTTTCAGAAATGAGAGGAGATAGGAGCAAGTGAGACCATTTCTATCAATAAATGAGCCTAGCAATATCACTATACTTTGGATGTAACATGGCAAGAAAGAAGAAAATTTAATGGAGAAAGTTAAGCTATACGACCGTTATGTTGTGAAAAACCATGAAAGCCCAGAGAACATAATTAGAAATACTAGAAGAAAATTTAATGGAGAAAGTTAAGCTAAACGACCATGATGTTGTCAAAAACCATGAAAGCCCAGAGAACAAAATTAGAAAGACCAGTCATTGGCTACCATGGTGATGGTGGTGACAATGAGGCAGGTCTGGTCTGTTCCAAGTTTAGCCACTGGCGGCCGACGAATGATCGCTGATGGACGTTTAGTTGGATAACTAGGTAGTCAAATAAACATCAAAATTAAGCTCTTTATTAGCAATGAGAGTGATGGCCTTAGGATGCAGGGTATCTCACCTGGACCAAGTAATTGAAGCTATTAAAGCTGTGTTGCTAGCTATATTTCAGAATTCTTTGACACCTCTTCTTCTTCCAGTGAAGTCCTTCTCAACCCCCACCACCAACACCTCCCCAAACCATTATTTATCTTTTATTGCTCCAGAAACATATGTTTTAAAAAGAGATCATATTATTTATTTTGTACTTCATTTTCCATTTATTGTTTTCAATCTAGAATATCTTGTAGCAGACTTGGTGGTACACTTGCATGTTCTCCGTTGTAAAGTCCGCTGGCTGTTTGTCTCATTTACTCTCTCTCTCTCTCATACACCCACGCATACACAATAAATTTATATGATGGTTGTAGGTGGGCATGCATGGATTGAGATTAATTGTCACATGATGTTACAACAAAACCATGCTCTATTATACTGTATACACCTTATACCTATAATGAACATCTTGTTCTTCCTTGAATATGCTTGCAGCTACTAACATGGAGCACGGTAATCCATCTAAAAAGAAAAAATAAATTAATGATTGTGATATAGGGTTCTGGAGAGTCGTTGGGATCTATGGAAATGAGTCACTTAGTCTCTTGATACTGTTGACCAAGACGAGATTTGTATTTCAGCTTGTACTCAAACAATTTCATGTTGCATAATGGTATCAGTCTTTCTTATTTTCTTTGTTTTCTTTCTAGGAATATACCTAATTCCGAAATTTTGGCCTACATTTTAGAAACAATGAAGGGAAGTAAGATCTAATATGACTTCAAAGTAATTGTATGTAAAGTCATGTTTCCTTGTGGTTTTTTTGGTCATTCCCCTGCTTGTTCCCACAAATTTTTGGATTCTAAATCCTTTAGCATTTGGTTTAAAGGAGCACATTGCCGCAAGAAAAGCAAGCACATTGCTACATGGAAAATAATAAAATGGACTTTGGGACAATAATGGTAGGGAAGGCAAACATAAAATGATCGTGTCGAGCAAAAGATGATACATGTGTCAGCTCGTAAGGCATCATAAAATCTCGATTCTTCAGCATCATGAGTCCCCAAATGGAACTCGTTCATGAGCCTCAGTACCCACGAATTTCAAATCTCTACCAATATCAAACAAATACCAATACTGTCTTTGGTACTAAGTGGTCCTTGGATGGTGTCATGGTATTAACATCTCCAAAAGCAAGTCGCTTTTGGTTTTTTCCTTTTTTTTTTTTTTTTTTTGGATAAACTATACTTGACATATATTTTATATCATGAGCACTAGTTTTGGCGTTGGTAAATGTTTAATTAACCTTTTTTAATGCTGCTTCTTAGTATATATTCGTCAAGTGGATAACAGATGTTGATGAGGCTTTCAGTTTTCTCATCTCGCATTATAAAAATGTCATGAAGACACCTCTTAATCAGATTTCTACTGTTATAATAGGATTTCTAAGGGTGGATCTCCACCTTTTGACTTCCAAACCTTCAACCTCACCTTCACCTTCATGAGAGGCACAGCAGATTCAAAGCACTAGCATGCTTCCATGTTATTCCATTACCTACCCAAAAGTGTCTCTTTTGACCATCCTAGGAAGAGAAGAATTAGTGCTCAACAAATCTTTATATATATATATCCATGGTACCCGTATTTTCATGACCCTTCTCTCTGTAATGAAAGCGTGACTACTATACTTTTGAAAAATCTTTTTAAAAAGAAAAATTTATCAAATAAAAAATTATTATAAATAATTTTTTTATGAAAAATTTTAATTTTATCTATATTATATGACAAAGATCAGAATTTTAAATAGACTAATCTACGATTTGATTGAACTCGCTCGTCGATTTAAATAATAAAAATAGAAAAGATCCGAAAGCATGCTATATAGCATCTTATGATAAATTTTTGACTATTATATTGATGTTATTAGAAATTCTGTCCAAGATATAATTGGGATATCTTTTTTTGGAGCATAATCATAGAGAAGATTGATGGTCATTCTCTAATACTCGCTAATAAAATAAGAAAAAAAGAGTGATGAAAAAAGAAAAAGAGTTTGTATAATACTAGATTCTCAGATCAAGACTTATGATTACTTATAAACTACGAGCACACGTTGGTCGATGGTTGTTTGATTGGTTGACCATGAAAAAGGGTGATCGATCAAAAAAAACATACCACCATTTGGGATAAATAGATATTTGACCATTTGACTATGAAAAAAGTGGCTATTTAAAAAATATAATAAAATAAAATATTAGCAACCATCATTCACAAGCAATCCAGGTCAGGCCATTACATACATATATATGGTATAAAATTCACTTCCATTCAAGGTCCAAACAAAGATAAGCAATGAAAGGAATCAAATAAACTTAAAGATATATTTGTCCTCTTTCTAATATAGAACTAAAAATATAACAAAACTTTTAGGGGAGGAAAGGAAAAACTTGAGTTTTTCTTCTAAAAACCCTAAAGTTTATGCATATGTTATGTATGTATACTAATATATATATATATTTTTAAAACCATAAGTTTTAAACATGTTTTGCAATAACTTTAATCATCCAGCACCATCGGCAGATGTAGATAACAATTCTTAGACTAGATCTTGAAGAATTTTTTTTAAAAAAAGAATATTATTTATAGGTAAAGGACATAGAATGCTTTGTGAAATTTTGAGTAGTTTTATTTCTGTGGTAAAGCTTGGCTATGGAGGTTGACAGCGGAATCTTGTAGAGTCAAATGTAAAATTTCAAGCTTACATCCAAGAAGCATAAACTAAAATCTTAGCAGGTTGGAGAGAAGGGCCAAAAAAAAAAAAAAAAAAAAAAATCAATCCCATAAACTCACTATAATTATATTTATATTACATAAAATTTAATTTAATATAATTATTGGGAGAAATTCTTATTTGCACTGCAGTCTAGATCTGAAGCAATTTCAGATGGGGGCTCAATTCAAAGTAATCCTTGATTTCCGTTACCATTAAGAAATTGGGTTCAGACACTATAAATGTCTACAGAGCATCAGAAAAATCTTAAACAAATGGCAGGGTCGTACAAATATTTCACATCTGACAAATCCTTTGGGTATGAATGAGCTTTTACTTGCAAAAACTACTTACGGTGGACTATGTTTGAGTACTGGCCTAGATCACTAGGGATTGATTATATAACGAGATCAAAAGAAAGTCAGAGACTAGTCTTAATATCCAAATGGAGAGTGAGGGGGTGTTTAAAGCTTGGGCACATCATAAATGGTTTGGTGGAGCCGTGGAGGCATCTTTAAGAATGTTGGAAGAACTACGTACATAAAATCAAACTTCCAACCCTTGAAGGCACTTGGTGACTTTATTCTCAATGGAGAGAGAGAGAGAGAGAGAGAGAGAGAGAGATGCAATGGCCGGTGGGGTAGGAAAGATTGAATGTTTCTTTAAGTGGTGATGACGGACGGCACCAGAGGGTTCTCTGCTTTTGCTGAAAAACTAAGGACTAGGGACGGTAGTATCCTTATAAATGAGCATGGATAAATCTACGTATGTATAATGCTGCAATCAACTCTATCAAGAAAAATGCTGCAATCAACGTGATGTACGGTTGTGGTACCATAAATGGGGGATCAAATGTGTTTGAAAGAGCAAAGCTTATAGCAGATCAGAAACCTACGGAGAGAATTCCATGCATATTTTTGAAATAGAGCATTGCTAGTAAATAGGAGTTTGAAAGATAGTTTTGCTAGTAAACAGTCCTTGCTGTATATTTACAGATACATGAGCATTTCAGCATCGACATCTTTATATATAGCATGGATTTCTTCACATTTGGCTGAATGAGCATGATTATAGCCTTGAGAATTCTCTCTTATTTTGCTCATCATATTATTGTTCAAAAGGGTTAGTTCCTTTTCAATTCTTTTTTTTTTTTGGCAAATATGTCCTATTTAAATTCATAGTTTTCAATAATTTTCTTCACTTGAGTCTAAAATAACATGGTTACTCTTTCCATCTATTTTCTTTTGTCCCTACCATTCTAACCTTAATTTGAGTAGAGAAAAGGTCAGCATAGCCCCATTAATTATTTTGCTCGTAATTGTATTCAGTTTTTGAAACTTGAGGACTAATATATAAAATTTGATGCCATATTTGTATGTGCTTTTCAACTCTTAATATGTAAATTAATAATCAAATACTAGATTTTAATAATATAAATAAAAAAATTCTTGGAAGAAAATTAAAAGATGCTAACATAACTTGAGGATGGAAGGATGTCATTTAAATGCAATTCTAAAACTTTTACCCCTTGAAAGATTTAAAACTTGAACGGGTGTCCCTCTAGATTATAAAAAATGTATGGATGCAATTACTTTTTGTTGCAGCGGGGCTTCAAATTCTTGAAGATGGTTCACGCTGGAGAGCTGATTGGGGTTCGATCAATGTAGGTCACAAACCAGCCTGTAAGAAAAAGTTCAAGAACCAGCAAGATATCATTTGATTTAAGATATTTCGATGCTTAAGTCAGCTGAAGCCTTATCAATATATAATGAAAAATGAAGGATTGAAAGACAATATGAGAAGATTTGAGTGAAAAGAAAGTTTGATCTTCCTTCAGTAGGAAAGATAAGAGCAGATTTCAGCAGAGTCTGTACTTTATAAATCTTGTGCTTACCTTCCAGAAGGGTATTCTATTCCTCTATTTATAGAGAAATTTGCCTAGGTCTTAAGAAAAGTTTGTTAGACCGTTAATTTATTACAATAGAATGGCCAGCTGGATTATAATTGTTGGTTGTTTGCCTTAGTGGTGGTTAGCTGTAATGCGGCTGGAGAAGAGCCATGACTTGTTTGAGCGGTTGTGGTTCAATTAATTTTTTGGATCATGTTGAAGTCGGTGTTTTACCTATCTTTCAGTTTGGCAAGGTTAGTATTTTACCGATCTTGGTAAGAAAGTGAACAGCCTCCTGCAGGGGATGACATCGATATTTTACCAATCTCAAGATAAGGGCACCGATGGCAGATTGAACTCATGACCATGCTGGTAGATTACCATTGTCGAGATCGGTATAAATCCGATCTTCTATGAAAAAAAACTGTAGCTAGCTTTTAGAACGATAGACTACCAGTCTAGTTCCGTACAGTGATTTTAAAATCGGTTTAATACCGATCTCAATTCATAATGAATCAGAGCATCATTGAAGATGATGATCTACCGATTTGGATGCCGTGGTAGTCGATGTACTGTCGATCTGAATTTGATCAAGCCAATATTTCATCTGGCCATGGTACGGATTAGGTTAGGCTTAAGATCAATATTTTATCGATCTGAGACTGATACTTATCGTTTTTTAGTAGTCGTCTAGAGCAATGACCTTTCTGATGATGTCACGTGGCTGGTGATGATTGTCCGTATCAATACTTTGTATTTAAAGGTATAAATAAGCAAACAAGCACGTTCAAAGTATATATACAATAATTTCTAAAAAAAATATAAACTATTTTATCACTTACTAGTTCAGATACATCATCCGCTGCTAATAAGATGCACGAGCAAGCATTCACATCATTATGACCCTTGTTCCAATAGGAGGGCTTTAGAACGAGATACAGGAGCAATAATGATAACCAGTAACCAACTTATTGATGAGTTAGCCAGTTAACAAAATACCACCAGCATTAGTATAAATCGGTGTTTCATCCTTTTAATACAATCCTTCTTTAAGAAAAAATTGCCCGAACCAATCCATGTGGTTGCCCCAAGAGGGCAAATGTGGAATATTTTCTCACCAACCAGCATTCATCCACCTTCTTAACCTCTTCACATTCTCATGCCGGACTCCAACCATACAACCAGCCTTTGTGGGGGCACAAAATAACTCCACCCACCACCACAATTATTGGCTTTAGCTTGGCTTTCTCCACCCCCTAAATGGATCCCAACACCAAATTTAAATGGGCCCCGTCTAAATTTTGGTGCACCGTTGGACCACCGTTTGGACGGCCATGCGCGATGACCCTACCATTACGACTCTCCCTTTCTCTCGGTAAAAAGGCGGGCGGGAAAGCGGTGCGAATCCGGCGGGAATCTTGACGGATAGCGACGGCTACCATTTCCCGATTCCCGTGCTCCCTCGGCCCCAACCGTGGTCCCGTCAGTAGTGCGGCTATTAATCGCCGAAATTCTTGAACCGCCTCTTGAGGCCATGCTCCCTGTACGCAAATATATGTTTCTATGCGGTCAGCTGAAAAGCCCAAGCGAGGAAAGATCGGACGGTGCGGGTGAGTTATCGTGAAAACATTTTATGCGGACGTCCGTGAGCAATATCGTCGAATCAGCGGATAGGCATTTGAGAGGAAGGGGACAAGGATCCAACACGAGGATTGATGGAGACGTGTCAACGAAAGGAGTGCCCCACGTGGCCCCGCCACGTTCTCCCCAAGAAGGAGAAAAAACGCCATCGGTTTGCTCTCCTTTGAAAGTGGGCACGTTTGCAACTAAATGATAAAACATGCCATGTTCTCCACCACAAATTTTGTGGGGCCCGCAATTTTCATGGGATTAGGAGGTTTGTGATCTGATGTTCGAGACCGAGCAATCCAGCGAGAGTACCATCGATGGAATTGGAAAGATGTGGACCCGTTTCGTTTAGGTGCCTTTCGCTTCCTGGTGGCCGACAGGAAGGCGGTGGGTCCCACGCCAGGGCATTTCATTTTAGACTTCTCTAGGCGTCGGCTTCTTTTCTTGGGGAAAGCACCCACTCGAGTGGGCTCCACATGCTCGTGAGTGAGGTTATTTGGGTGTAATCGCCGTTGGGTCTGTCAATCATTTCTCATTGTAATCAACGAGAGAAACGTGGATAAGTTTACTCTGATCCGGGATTACCACAACGACCCTTCACCGTCAATTCCAACGTGCCAAAATTCCATCAATATGAGTATCAAACGGACTTTAGTGCAGCCAACCAGTCCATGGTTAACTTGGCTGAGCACATATAACTGGGGCCGACATAATATAATCAGTCCACCAACCTGGCTTATGTCTGATTCATCGTAAATAAATTTAGATTTAGATTAAATAAACTTGGATCATGAATATATGAATCTATTTAATATTTACATTAAATTTAAATTTTAAATATTTGATCCATTTAATCCATTTCATATTCAGATCAAGCTAAATCAGATAATCTATTTAATTTATTTAATATATTTATTTTATTTAAAATCTAATTAATTTATTTTTGATTCATTTAATCTAATCTATTTAAGATGTTTAATTCATTTAAGACCTATTTAACTTGTTTAAAACCTGATCTATTTAATTCAACCAATTTAACATATTTAATCTATTTAATCAATTTAATTCATTTAATTTAATTTAATCTATTTAATAAATAAATTAAATAGATGATATCAGATTATCTATTTAGTAAATAGATTGAATTTATATCTAAATTTTTAACTAATTTAATAAATAAATTAAATTTTGGATTGATGATTTTCTGATCTGATATATATTTGATTCGATCCGACCGAATTATCATCCCTAAGATTTACCATAAAAAGATGGATGGTTATTAAATAATATATATTGTATACGGTAATAATAACTTTCTTATTTGATAACCATTTATCTTCGGATTATAATAGCGGTTTCACTTAACGTGGAGATGGTGAGTTTAATATGTCGTTTTAGTGATTTTTGGAAAGTTTCTGAATGTGTTAACACATGGTAGATTAATTGTTTAACATTAAAGCACCATTGGTCGTTGAAAGTTGCGTGTTGTAGAATAGTTTGTATGACATTGCATAGATTGAGAACCGGAAGGGAACCCCATTACTAATTTAATATCCGAACCCCCATTGCATGCTAGATTAGCCAAGCTATGAGAGAGAGAGAGAGAGAGATGTGGCCATGAAAGATTCAATTTGTGACATGATCTGGTCATATATACAAAGAGGGTGGCTCTTCTTTTGATTGATGAACAAGATAATGGTTGAAAATTTGGATGAATGGGTTGAAAATTTTATTGGATTCGTGAATTAGACTAATAAAATCATCCAGATAATAAGTTTACAACCTGCTAAGTCTTTATATATCCATAACCATTCTATACTGATTTTGGAGTGATTTTGGAGTGAGCTTGTCCGAATCTTATAGAAAAAAAGAAATTTGCTGATATCTTTTTTCTTCTCGTGGAATTTGAGCCCGTCCATCCGAAAAGTAATACTTGATGATTATGGATGTATATCCAGCTCGGCATGTGAGCCTATTATCTAACTAATTTTGATTTAATCCATAAATTCAATGGAATTTTCAATCCATTCATCCAAATGGACGCTTAAATTGTTTAATTTGTGGATTGCTCGGGGGTCATAGTTTACTCCTTGCAAGCTATAGAAATAGCCATATGAACATATCAAACATTTCGCTATAGCAAATATTCCTAAACTATTTAGGATGGCCCATGATATGCACGTTGTCACGCACCTGGGCTGCCAATCTTCTTCCTTTTGATCAGCTTTTAATTGGTTCATGCATCTACTCTCGTATTCTTTCCGCTTCCAAGCACGTGCCTTGCATTTGTCAGAGGTCCTTCGCCCTAGGGGAGAAATGATGCAAATTTCAAGTCACGTAGTTTGACAAAAAAGTGGACATGGTTTCCAATTCCTTGGACTCATATGATGTGTGTCTCATGATCCATTTTTGTTCCGTAACCTCCACCGTCCAAGAAAGGGGACACTTTGCTAGAAAATATTTATTTGTTTTTTAGGGCTGTTAATGGTTCAGCGGGCTCGCTATTGTTCAACGAAAAAAACCAAGGAGAGAGGGTCAAGGATGGGAGTCAAAGTGTGGAAGTGAGCCTATCACCTATGGGCATCAAAACAAAAGCCTTGGTTTCTTTAGGCTCTGGCGTAGCACACAAACTCAGGATGGCGACGAGGTCCAGTTCCAATATAACCTTCATGTGCCTTAAAATATAGTCCCTTGTCTTTATCTTGGCCAAGTTAGCCATTTTATTTACGTCAATATACTAAATTCTAGCTAGTGTGAATCTTGTTCTCAATTACTTTAGTCTGGAACATGGTCCATTCTACACTTCAATATTTGATAGGGTATAAGCCCCTTCAAGCTAGCACAATGGCCATGGTTGGCAAGTAGATGAATATATAGGAGGTCTATTCCAACAAATCCTAGGATTATTGATGCAGGCCTAACACAAACTTTAGAGCTGTAGCATGGAAGATTGAAACTTCTTTGAATAGAAATTAAATTAACTCAAAGGATAAAGAAAGAATTTACATTTAGAAAATTGAAAAAAAAAAAGAAAAAAAAAAAAGAAAAAAGATATCTGAATAAGGCTAACAAAGCATAACTACTACTTGGTTATTTTGCTATCAAGGACTCATCATTGCCTGGAATCTACTGCATACTATTGAAGGAGATGCTCACCTACTGGAATCCACTAGGCATGTCGTAATCTATCAAGTTGCTTCAAAATCTACGGCAGGATACAACATACCAAGAAAATCTTATTTCTAAGAGCAACCACGAATATTTTGTGTACTCAATACATTTATTGTCTCTTGGTGTCCTCGTAGATCTCACTAGAACTCGATAACAAGGTCTTAAATCAACTAATTCCACTTTAAGGGCATTCATAGAAGAAAAATCCTTCAAACGGTGAGAATTTGTCATTACGTTGATTTGGATCCCAGTTATTCTATCATCTCTTCCGTTCCGAGTCTTCTGATGGTAACTTGGGTGCTGTCATATTCCATAACTTTCCACTTTCTGAATGGATCTGGCCTTATATTAGTATGGAGGCAATATCAGTTTATTTATCCTAAATGCACCAATGCTCAATTTAAATAATTCCACTCCCTGCAGCTTGCGTCCAAGATTAAGCAAATCAATTGTTCATTCTTTATCACTTCAATATAAATCTTATTAAAATCAATCTCGTAGATTACGGTCAAAAAATTAGCGATGTGCATCCATTTTTTGTCCATTGTCTTCTTGATTTCGTGTTTAAGTAACTACTCGAAATATTTCCAAGGGTCACGGAATATTCTTGGTTATTAGCAATTCCATGCATATTCCAAACTAAAATGAGATAGCACTACTTGTGTAAGAAGTCTACGGACACCAGACTACGGTATGTCAGAAATAGTAGTGATGTGAAGGAAACATGTACTTGGTACTATCGACGAACATTAAAGTTGGACCAACTTCTCGCGGAGTAAAGTTAGCATCAAAACATGGATTCAAAAAATTCTAGTCAGGTTGGAGCGAGGATCCATATTGATATATATTTAATTTTATATTTATTATTTATTAAAAAAATTTAAAATATATATATATAATTAAAAATTTAAATATTATCTTTCGATTAATTTTTTTTGGATGAATCTTATATTGTTATAAATGATATCAAATACTTTAGTCAATGGTCTATATAGATTAGGAAATAATGTTATAGATTCACTAGAATTGATCATGGATCAATCATGATATTTATGAATTGATGCATAAATTTAAATTTTTAATCTGAAAAGAATGATTGAATTTAAATAAAAAAAAAGTATATGAGAATCTATATAAATATATATTTAATTTTATATTAATTATTTATTAAAAATATCTTAAATATTTATATAGGATCAGAAAATTTAAATATTATCTATTGCAGCAAGGTAAGAGAGCAGAAAGAGAGAGTTTGAGTAGAGTATGATTCGATCTTCCTTCAATGAGAAAGTCGAGAGTGATTTTAGTAGAATGTCTACTCTGTGAATCTTGTGTATTTATAGGAGATCAGCTAAATACTAATCTAGCGGAGGTAGCCTTCAAACTGAGGACGGTAGTTAACTATTCTGGTTTTATTGTGGTTGGCATATTACCGATTTGGTCTCAATTACTTAGCCGATTCTTGACACTGCTAAGATACAGCGAGGGCTCTAGGTCGGTATTTTACCGACCTAATACTAAAAATTATTTTCGCATTATTTGAGATGGTGGTCCTTCTGATGGCGTCATGTGTCTAATGAGGATTGTATATACCAATAGTTGTCCTCTACTTTCTGGACTTGGAGCTGAACTCTATTGGTGATAAGTGCAGAAAGTCATTTCAAAGATCATTTACTGCACCAAAGATCGTACTATGCAGTTGCCAAATTTAATTTTTAAATGATTCAAAAAGATATGCCATCTCGTTTGCCAAAATTGTCGTACTCTGATATTTAAAAAAGCATGGAAAAGAGTGAGACCATCATTGATTGCGCCACTGTTATCCAGACGACGTGGGGCACGTGGCGTCCATCTATGGACCGATCGAACTGCCATGTAGAATAGGTTTATGTGGCTCAATCTGGATCGGTGTATCAAAATAGTTTTTCTACGACTTTTTTAGATGATCGATAGGTGGTTCAAATCCAACGACAGGCAGTTTAATCTGTACCGTTGCTTCCCCCTATATATAGGGCATTTGTCTGTTTCTCTTTCACTTTATTGCCTTTTGTCTGGAGCGAAGGCTTTACTATAAAAGAAGCTTCCGGACGTCTGATTAGTCAGAGAAGAGGATGGTTTCGGTGGTTACCGGAGCTTAGAGAAGGCTAACCAGAGCGTCAGAGAAGGCTTCCTTCCCTTTTTGGTAGGATCTCTTTTTCCTTTTAGGGCTTAGATCTTCTTTTTTCTAGGACTTCCTTTCTTTGGAATTCTTTTCTCCTTTCTTGAGTCTTTTCTATTTCTTTCTTCTTTAATGTTCTTTGAGGAGAGTACTTCTCCTGATGGTGGTAGTATAAGAGGGGAGCCAATCCCGGATGATCATGAGATCTGATGCACCCAGCCCTTACTTGCCATCGAGGTGGGTAATCTGTCTCAGGGTGCCATCGAGACTGGTATTTCTGATGATGATAGTTCAAGATCTCCGATGAGGAGATTTCTAGATTATTTTGATTTTAGTACTGAACCTTCTATCCTGATCAATGCCGATCTAGATAGACTCAGAAAAAAATATTTCATCCCTGAGAACTTTCAACTCATAGCTTTCAGGCCAAGTGATCGGGTTACACAGCCTCCTAAAAGTTATATGGCCTTTTATGATGAATCACACCTGTCTGGGTTACACTTTTCCTTTCATTCCTTCATCTATAACATACTAGATTACTATGGCCTACAGCCAGCTCCGGTCACCCCCAATGCCATTATGATCATTTTGGTTTTCATTATCTGTTGTAGTTTTGCCGTTGTTAATCTTAGGATCTCTTTGTTTAGGGCTCTTTTTATTTTGAAAAAACATCCGATTGAGAAAGGCTGGTGGTACTTTTCATCCCGACCTAATTATAAATTTGGTCCTATCCTTACTTCTTCAATCCACGACTAGAAAAGTCGTTTATTTTTTGTTTCTTCTGATATTCCCTGGGATTTTAGTTCTGGCTGGGGTAAACATCGGCTTAACTGGAACTCCAATAAATTTATCTTACCCAGGGATAGGAAGGCCTTCGAAGAGCTACTGGGTATGAAGGTACCCAAGCTCAGTCAGCTAGTGACGGATCAATCCCTATTCGACTTTGGCATCAGTCTTGTCTCCCTCCATGGTGAGTTTGTCATTAGATCTCTTAATTTTTTCTGAGCTTGATTTTTTTCTGACCATATTTTCTGTTATTTACTACAGCGTTCATGAGGTTCAACCCTAGAAGACTGGTAGAGCAAAAGAAGAGAAAGTCGGAATCTTTCGATCCTCCGCTAGCAAAAAAGAAAAAAGGAAAGGATGTTGCTAGCACCACCTCGGCTTCACACCGACCTACGCCTCCCCGCTCGGGGGCGCTAGTCATCAATGCAGCACTTTTTAGCGCCCTTCCTTTGCCAACGTCTTCTCCGATATCTAGAGGACATCATCAAACTATCGAGGTGGTCCACTCGCCTCAGAAGGAACCGACCACTCGACGAAGGTCGAGTCCCGCAACTGCACCACTATGGTCTAGTTCACCAACTGCGCCGACATCAACAACTGCCCCCAGTCCTAGCCTACCGGGGGTTCAAAGATTTCACTGGTTGACCCATCGACAACCTCGGCTAACCGGATTGATCTCTCACAAGCCTCTCTATGGGATATGGTGACATTGGGGAAGGATCTCCTATACACCATTATGCTGTAGATGGAGCTGTGCACTCGGAGGAGGGACCTTGGTCCAAATGAGTTGTTGAATAATGGTTTTAGCAGCATTCTAGATGTAAGCAAGTTTTTTTTTTTGCATCGGTCTTTCATCGATCTGACATCTTTTCATCTTTTACCAAGCTGCTTCCTACTTTCGACTATTTGCTGAGCATATTGGCTGGCTCAGTAAAAATAAGAAGTCTTTAGAGAAAGTTCTGCAGTCCGCCAAGGACTGTCAGAAAGCGATAGAGGAGAAGACCGCAAAAGAAAAGAAGCTTTCTACTGGACTGAAGAAGCAACTTCAGAAGAAGCTCACTAAAATTTCTAAGAAAAATAAATCCTTATTGGACCTTCAGGGGAAGATCAATGAAGGAGAGGAGAAACTTCAGGAGTTACGGCTGGAGGTTTCTAGGATTTCTGATTTAGAGACAAGAATAAAGGAGCTGGAGGGGACGGTGACTTCTTAGGACAAAATATTGACTGCTCAGGATAAGACGCTCCTGACCTATCAAAGAAACTTGGAGCACTGGAAGATCGCTGTCGACCGCACCATGGAGGAGTATAAGTCATCGGAGGATTTTGCTGAACAGATCACGGAGGCCACTGGGGAGGCCTTTGAAAGTGGCTTCAATGGCTACAAGGGTCTAGTTGGAAAATTCTTTTCCAATTTAGACTTGAGTGGCATCACTATGGAGACCGGCCTCGACTTGGCTATGGGGGTGGAGGCCTAGCCAAAGTTAGGGATTGACTCTACCGTGGTGGTGTCTCAACCTGCCCCGATGGTGCTTGTTGTACTGGTTACTCCCAAAGTTCAACCTTCAGTCTTCATTGAAGTCTCAGCCTCCGTTCCATTGGAAACTTCGGCTTTTGCTCCAAAGCCTGCTAAAGTTATCTCACTAGAGGATGATCCTATGGTCGTTGCCTCCGTTGAAGCTCCTTAGGCAGATACTTGATTTTTGTGTTTTTCTTTTCTTTTTTATTTGTCGTTTCGTATCAGCCTAATTTGGGTTTTTATAATGACTTTTTCTAGATAAAATGAAAATTTCTTCTTTAAATGATTGCTTCAATATGTAACGTCGGATTTATCCGACCTGGAATAATTTTCTACACTGCATTCATTCATATCAAAAATATTTTTTAAGTGATAGAAAAATAACTGTACCTCGATAAAATTTTGATGTAGGTTGCCTTGGATATTAGGAATAGCCTTGATATAGAGATCATCGTTAAATAGAAGTCCAATGCAATCTTGATCTATAATAACATCAATCCGAGGATTGGTAATTGGTAGGAGTCTCAGATGACATTGATCCGAAGATTGGTATTTAATCAAAATTCATAATAATATTGATTCAAAGATCAGTATTTAATCAAAATTCATAATAACATCAATCCGAAGATCGGTATTTAATCATAGTGGAGATCTTATCTCCTATGCCCGTCGGGGCTATACTAATTCGGAGATCGGACTTTTTAAGATAATGAAGATCTTATCTTCTGTATCTATCGAGGCTCTACAGATTTGAAGATCAGATTTTTTAAGAAAATGAAGATCTTATCTCCTTTATCCATTGAAATTTTACCGATTTGGAGATCGGATTTTTGTCAATATCATCAAAGAACTTTATCATTTTGGAAAAGTTTTCAATGAGATAAAATTTTCAGAGCCTTTATTTAGAGTTTATTGATAATACATTTTGAGATTTTTCATATTTCATATCCTAAAAATGGTTGAACCATTCAGATTCTCAATTTTATAAGCTTTTGATCGAGCTACCTCAGTAATTCGATCTGGACCCTCCCAATTTGGGATGAGTTTTTCTTGCTCCAAAAGTTTCGAAACTTCTGCCCGATGAAGGATAAGATCACCTCTTTGGAAAATCTTTAGCTTCACCCTGGTATTGTAGTATCTAGTCACTTTTTATTTATAAGTTGCCATTCAAATTTGGGCAATTTCTCTAGTTTCTTCTAGTAGATCTAGGTTGGTTCTCAATCGATCCGAATTACTTTCTTCATAAAATATTTCCACTCTCGGTGTTGGAGGTCGATTTTCACAGGTATTATGGCCTCTGCTCCAAACATGAGTTTGAAGGACGTTTTACCAATTGGTCGCCTAGGAATGATTCTATAGGCCCAGAGAACATTGTATAGTTCATCAACCAAGAGACTTTTGACTTCAATAAGTTTGATTTTCATATCTTAGAGAATTATTCGATTTCTAACTTCAGCTTCTTCGTTGGATTGTAGATGCTCTACTAAAATGAGCTTGTGATTAATGTCTAGCTCAAAATAGAATTCTTTGGACTTCATATTATCGAACTGCTTTCCATTGTCAGTAATAACCACTCAAAAAAAGCTAAAACGATAGATGATTGACTTCCAGACAAAGTCTCACATCTTTTTTTCAATAATTTGTGTTAGGAATTCTGCTTCTATCCATTTGATTAAATAGTCGATAGCAACCATCAGAAATTTTCTCTATCCTATTGCCATGGAGAAGAGCCCCAGGATATAAATTTTTCAAACAGTGAAAGGCCAAGAAGCTATTATTGAAATGAGTTCTGCAGCCGGTTGGTGCTGAATGTTAGCACACCTTTGACATTGGTCATACTTATTGATGAGATTAGCCACATCCTTTTATATGGTCAACCAATAATAGCCCTGATGGATGACTTTATATGTCAGAAATTTGCCCTCCAGATGGTTACCATAAATTCCTTTATGAACTTCTCGAAGGGCATAATCAGCCTCTGAGGGTTTTAGGCATCAGAGTAATGAAAGAGAAAATGATCTTTTATAAAGCCTTTAGTCTAGGATGACATACCAGGAAGCTTACCTCTTGATTTTTTTGGCATTCGTAGAGTCATTAGGTAGTATTTCTTTGCTCAAGTAATTCATTATTGGATCTATCCAGCTCAGTTCATGATTTAGCTCAATGATCATTTGGACCTCTATGCTGGATCTTTCAAGTATTTCAATGAATGCCTTTTGATTGAGGTCAGAATATCCTGATGTTGCTAGGTATGAAAGTGCATCAGCTCGGGCATTTTCTAATCTTGATATTTGAATAATTTCAAGATCGAAAAAACTTTTGGATAATTCCTTCGTATGGTATAAATATTGAGATATAATAGGATCTTTAGCTTCGTAATGACCTCGTATCTATTCAACGACAAGTTGAAATCTATAAAAATCTTGAGCCTCTTAATATTGAGCTCTTTGGCGATTATGAGTCCTACAATGAAGGCTTTGTATTCAGCTTCATTGTTAGAGATTTTAAAATTGAACCTCAGAGCATGTTCAGTGATTGCTCCCTCAAGACTGGCCAAAATCAAGCCAGTCTCGCTTCCATGGGCATTGGAGGCTCCATCCATGTGTAGAAGCCAATAAGATCCTTCAATGGTTTCTTCCAAAATTTCTAAGACTTTCTTCTCATCAGAAATTGAACATTATACCATAAAATCAGCCAACACCTGAGCTTTCATAGAAGGCCTAGGTCGATAATGGATATCAAATTCATCGAGTTTAATGGCCTATTTGGCCAACCAATCAAAAGGATCAGGTCATTGAAGAATCGATCTTAGTGGTTAGTCTGTCAAGATAATGATAGAATGAGCATGAAATATGGTCGGAGCCATTTGGCAGTGGTGAGCAGAGAGTAAATCATTTTTTCAATTCTGAAGTATCGGATCTCCGCATCTCGTAGTAATTTGCTGGTATAGTAGATAGGCCTATGTGTTCCTGCATCATTTTGGACTAAAATCAAGATGACAACATAAGGTGAAACATATATATATGAATAAATCCTCACCTTCGATGGATTTTGATAGTAGCGGGATTGTGCGAAGATATGCTTTAAGCTTGTCAAAGATGGATTGATATTTTTCTGTCCATTCAAAATTTTTGATTTACTTCAAAGTTTTGAAAAATGGGAGGCACTTTTTAGATGATCTAGATATAAATCTGTTGAGTGATGCCACTCATCCAATAAGCTGTTGTACTTCTTTCACGAAGTTGGGAGGCTTCATTCCAAGTAGTGCTTGGATCTTCTCGTAGTTGCCTTTTGTTCCTCTCTGAGTTATGAAAAAATTAAAAAAATTTTTAGCTGTAACTCCAAAAGCACATTTATAAGAATTGAGTTTTATTTGGTATTTGCGGAGTTCTTCAAAGGCTTCTTCTAGATCGGTAATATGCCGATCTGTCTCTATGCTTTTGACTAGCATATCATCAATGTAGACTTCCATATTATGATCGATTTAGTGTTTGAAGACTTTATTGACTAGACGCTGGTAGGTAGCACCTGCATTTTTTAAATCGAAAGATATCATTTTATAACAGTATAAACCTTTATCGATGATGAATGCCATATTTTTCTTATCTTCTAGGATCATTCTGATTTGATTATAGCTGGAGAAGGCATTCATAAAGCTTAACAGCTTGTGTCATGATGTCGCATCGATCAATTGATCAATTTTTAGTAGAGAAAAACTATCCTTAGGAAAGTCTTATCGAGATTGATAAAATCGATGTGGATTCTCCATTTTTTGTTTGCCTTCTTAACCATGATAACATTGGCTACCCAGCTCGGATATTGCACTTCTCTGATGAATCTCACCTTCAGAAATTTGTAGACCTCCTTATCTGTCCCTTTGCCTTTCTGGAGTGAAGGTTCTCTTTTTTTGCTTCACGGGCTTATATTTTAGGTCAATATTTAATTTGTGTATAATGACGTCGATCACAATCTTAGGCATATCTGATGCTGACCATGTGAATACATCAGTATTTCTTTGAAGAAAAGAACTTAACTTCTTTTTCAGGTTGGTATTTAACCAAGTTCTTATTTGGACTATTTTTTCATAATCCATTCCCAATGGTACAGTAAGAAGTGGCTCCACCGATTCAGCTTGGATTTTTTCGATCTCATTATCAAGATCTTGATCGAGAATTTTGGTAGATGGAACTCCGACTGATGCCTTTATTTTGGAAGCTATCAAAAAGCACTACCTGATCATTATTTGATCTCCCCGCATCTCATCTATGCCAATCTGATCGAAAATCAGACAAGAAAATAGTAAGTTGAGACTATTGTCTTGAGGGTGTTGAGCCCAGATCAGCCAAGAATGATATTGTATACAAACGGTATCTTGATGATCAGAAATATAAGTTGCACTATTGACTGATAGGACTCTTTTTCAGCAGTGATCGATAGTATAATTTCTCTCTCGACTGCCACAGAATCACTTAAAAAGCTAATAAGAGGGCTTCCAACATATTTTAAGCTATTGAGCAAATTTATTTTTGAAAGGACATCATAGAACAATATGTCTGTGGAGCTTCCATTATCAATCAGAATTTTTTTTACATCATAGTTTGCTATTATCATGGAGATGATAACAGTATCATTATGGAGGATCTGAATCCCTTTGTCATCATCATCAAAAAAAGAAATAACATTTTTAGTATGCCTTTTGGGTGAGGGACTCCTAGATACCTCTTGGAGCTGGCTGCCTTGCGAAATCATATTGATGACTCCTGCAGTCGATTGATTGTGTTCAGCGACATTATCAGGCCTTTGGCATGGCTCCAGGGGTTGATTTGCTCGATCTCGAATATACTTGCTGAGATAGCCTTGGTGGATTAAAGCCTCAATCTCATCTTTGAGTTGATGGCATTCCTCGGTATCATGTCCATGATCTTGGTGGAAGCGACAGTATTTGCTCTTGTTTCTTTTGTCAGTAGGAGCCTTCATAGGAATAGGAATAGAGCGATGGAGATATTCTTAATTCTCTATCTCCATCAGAATCTGTGTTCTGGGGGTAGACAAAGAAGCGTACCTATCGAATTTTCGAGGAGGACTTTAGGACCTTGGATTTTTCTAAAACGGTTCACTGCTGCTCTCCTGATTTCCGTATTCTTCCTCATGGGGTCTCTTCTTTCCCTCTTTATCCTTTTTCTTCTCTTTTTTATTCAGCTTCTCCTCCTCCTCAGTATGGGCATACTTTGAGATCCGGCCCAGCATTGCTTTATAATTCTTCAGAAAGTTCTTGTTGAGAGAGAAGGTCAGACAGTAGCTCCTGAGTCTCCACTTTAAGGTAGACATGGCAACAGACTCATTAAAATCTTTAACCTCAAGAATGGCCGCATTGAAATAGACCATATACTCTTGGAGGAACTCGTCTTCCTATTGCACTATGGAGAACAGACTGTCCGAGTGCTTCAGATGGAGACGGTTGCTTCCGAAATAGGCTACAAAGAGCTTACTCAACTAGTCGAAAGAAAAAATGGACCCAGGGTGGAGTCCAGAAAATCATGTCCTTATAGATTTCTTGAGGATAATGGAAAAGGCGATGCAGAGAAGGGCATCAGATGCACTTTGAAGCCTTATAACATCTCTGTACCCTTCAAGATGATCTTGAGGGTCAGTGGAGTCGTCAAATAGCTTAAGGATAGGCATCTTGAATCGCGATGGGACCAATTCATTCATAATTTTAGTAGAGAAGGAGGAAGTAAAATGGAAATCCTTCTTACTTTGGAAAGGTTTCTCGAGTTGCACCTCCTTCAACCTTTCTTCAAGATTTTTGAAGTTTCTGCTCAAAATTTACTTCTCGCAGTGGCTTTCTACTGCAGGAAGTTAATTCTGTTTCATAGGATCGATCTTCTTGATCAAGAAGGTGCTTCCGATAGAATTCTTGGGAGATTGGAGGGTGGCGGCTCAAGACGCAGCCTCTTGGAGGATAGATTCTTGCCGTCACTCCGTCATCTCCTGGAGCTACTATACGGCATTGGTGAGGGCCTGTACTTATTGTACTAGAAAATTAAACTATTGTGGGTTGATTGCAGCTGGGGGATGGGACTGGACCATCTCTGGAGGGGCTCTTAGAGAAGATTGAGCCAAATTTTATGCTTTCTTAACCATTTTCCATCAAAATATTGGGCAGCAGTCTCTTCCTCTAGCGCGAATTTATTGCAACAAGGCTTCAGACTATTGAGAGAAACTTGCACTGGAGAGCTGAACTGGAGTTGGATTGACGTGTATCACGGCTCAACCTACAAGAAAAATCTCGAGAATCGATGGGATACTCTCCGATTTAAGATCCTTCGATGCTTAAGTTAGCTGAGGTCTTCTGAATAGATAGTGGAAATGGAAGGCAAGAAAGCAGAAAGATAGAGTTTGAGTAGAGTGTGATTCAATCTTCCTTCAATGAAAAAGTTGAGAGTGATTTCAGCAGAGTGTCTACTTTGTGAATCTTACGCTTACTTTGGAAAGATATCCTATCCCCTATTTATAGAGGGGTTTGCTTATGCCTTAAAGAAAGTTCGTTAGGCCATTAGTTTGTTATGATCAGCTGGATTGTAGCTATTGGCTATTTTGCCTTAGTGACAGTCAGTTATAGTACAGCTGAAGGATCGTAATTAGGTGGAAGCGCAGTTGACGCTTAACTGGCTTCTGGAGAGTATCGAGGTCGGTAAATCACCGATCTAGATTTATAACGAGATCGGTGTTTTATCGATCTTGAAGAGCTTGGATTGTGGATCCTAAGCAATGATTATGCACGTCGGTAGAAATCCGATGTTCTATGGATCTTGGGCTATCTCGTACTTTTATGTTGAAAGAATGCTGATATGATCCTGACTTGTTAAGAGATCGGCTAAATATCGATCTAGAGGACGTAGTCTTTAAAGTGAGGATGGTAATTAACCATTCTGATTTTACTATGGTCGGCATATTGCCGATCTGGTCTCAATTACTTAGTCAATTCTTGTCACTGTTAAGATACAGTGAGGGCTCCAAATCGATATTTTATCGACTTAATACTAAAAATTATTTTTACATTATTTAAAATGGTTGTCCTTCTGATATCACCACGCATCTAATGAGGATTATCTTTACCAATAATATTTTTTAACTAATTTTTTTAAATAATATTTTAAATTATTATAATTATAATATATATATATAATTAAATATGATAAATTATAGCAGCGCCGTCCATGGAGCCACGTTTATTGTCTCAAACAAGTATCAACTTGACCCGAGTGGGATATCATGCAATGCCTGTGCTCTCCCTCAACTAGTTTGGCTTTTTTTTTTATTATTTTTTCCTCTCCTCTCATATTTTTTTTTTCTTTGCACAAGCCTTGCCGTGCAGGCGGCGGCGTGCTGAAGCCTTATCGATTCCCTAGTCCTCTAGTTTTCATCATTTCAAATGCCAGCCCGCAATCCCCAAGGCACATGTTTGGCTTTAACC
The DNA here is from genome assembly GCA_006176705.1 of Cocos nucifera. Lineage (NCBI taxonomy): Eukaryota > Viridiplantae > Streptophyta > Magnoliopsida > Arecales > Arecaceae > Cocos > Cocos nucifera. The sequence goes on from QRFJ01000189.1 coordinate 610,877, forward strand.
CCTAGTTTGTAGCTGAGACCGAGAGAGCTGCGTCCTTGGATAGGGTGTTGCTTAATTGCATGTCTGCTGGGCAATGAGGCCTTGGGACCGGCATCCAGCCCTCCTTCTGGCATCCGAGGTCGTAGGCCCACAAGCTTGTGATCGTAATACGTGCACTTCTATGCCCTACCTAAACTTTCGTAACAAGAGTTAGAGGTGATCTGTCCACTTTGGAGGCCACTCAGATTCAAGAATAGATGAGGAGAAGTACAAAAAACACCATGAGGCCCGTCTCGTAAGACAAAACCCAAACCCACCCTTCTACTTGTATTAACTTATCCTACAGTCTACGGCTAAATTGGTTGCAGGACAAGTGCAGGAACCGAGATTGCAATAATGACACTTGAGTAACGTCGTTAGGCGTTTCCACAAGCGGTTGCAACCAACAAATCATTACATGCAATAAAGCTGATGTAGATTAATAAAATTGCTTCAATTTAATCTTACGTAGTTACAGAGATTGGTTAGAATTATTCTGCCATCTATACATTGCATCAATTAATAGCAAATCAATGCATCATTTAAAAAAATTTTAAAAAATATTATTATCTATGCTTCATTTAAAATTTTAAATAAAAATTTTATTTTAATAAAAAAATATTTTTTTTGAATGATGTGCTGATTTATTATTAATCGATGATGCATGTGGTAGAATAGCTCTAAGTTATATGTGATTTGAATTGCATGTAAATGTCAATTACTTGTAACCAAAAGGACTACAAAGATAGTTGGTACATCCAAAAAAATATTATTGAAAAAAAATAAAGTGAGAGAAAGAAATTAATGTGTCATGAATATTTTAGCCGGACAAAATTAACTGATCAGGCAGTGGTTGGTTGTTGAACGGCTAACCTTCCTCCGAATACATCTAAACATTGGTGTTCGCATCCTAACTAGGTAAGCAGCGAATAAAGTTTCACACTGTTTGCTTAATCTACCATTAGTGCTACTAAATGGAAATTATGGTATTTGGTCGAAAAGTGAGTGTCCATCCGATTAAAAGCCCTCTATTGCTTGCACGGACTGGGGTGTTCTTATGCATTATGTAGTGATAATGGTTAGGAACTTATCTTTTTCTTAATAGATATCAACTCATTCTTTTAACCACGGGGTGCAACATGCTTTTTCTTAATATGGGACGGTATATTTTCATGGTAAATGAATCGATATAGATAAGATATCTAGTTTTGAATCAATTAACATGGAGATTTGCCCCTATCTATCATTTTTTTTTCTCCTTATTGATACTACACCACAATAATTAGGTAAGTAGTGATGACATTGTAAGCCAAAAACTTGGGTCATCATCGAGATATAATATGATTGCATAGGTGTTGATCATAGGGTCATGCCAAGCATGCGTCTTGGTTGTAACATAAATTAAACTCTAGACTTTCACTTGCCCAAAATAAGCAGAAAAAAGAAAATGGAGCGAAGAGAGAGAAATGCAACTCTAAAAAGCTCGTTAGTCGTTGGAGACGATGCTGAAGCCGTGCAGAAGAAGGCAACTACCCCACGATAGAGTTAAGGCATCTACTTTACGTACCATTAATCCTATAATATTTTCTAATCCATCGTTAATCCTATAAAATATGATATATAGTTGCAACCAAAACAAAAAGGCATTCACGGCAGACCATAGGAACTAATTAAAACAAATAATTGCTACGACTGTTGAAGTGGTGGTGGCTCGTACAACTGATAAATTGCTGTCTTTGATCAAGCATTATTTCTGTACTTCATATTAAGCAAACGGATGGGATATGAAAAGATTGATTTGGCTTGGAAAATATACGCAAATTCTCTTATACACTTATTGTGAGACAACTCCTACCATGTACTTATATCATATTTCAAGTGGCAGTGAGAAACTACATAATAGAAGTCTTGGTAGCGAGATTAGAGGAAGCTAGAGCATGATTAGTTTAGTAATTCCTAGGGAAGAAAGATATCAAGATGCAACCCACGCATATTGCCTCGTAAAAACAAAGAGGATAATTTACAATATTCTGTACCATTAGTCTACAACTAGCATCTTATTCTTTTGTATTGCTCGTTAACCAAGATCTTGTGCATGCGTTACCTCACATGCAATGGTGGAATATTGTCATTATTTCAAATGAAGCACAACAATGCCTAACATTGCATATGGATGCAATGCAACTCCTATTTCCCTCGATTGGTGGACATTAAGTATTCCATGGGAAAAAAAAAAAAAAAACATTGCTTCATGTTGTTAGAGTTGGGATTCGAGCTTGAAAGTAACTAAAACATATAAAAAGATAAGCATGAGTAAAACAATTAATCATGGTTTTATACTGTTGGAAACCTCGAGTCCTTTAATATTGCCGCAAGATATATGAATTATAGGGGGAAAAAAATGATTTTTGTCAGGGAATTGCTTCATCAAATTCTTCTTTAAAAATTGAATGTTTTACAAAATTAAAAGTAGATAAAGTTTGCAAAATGTACACTACTTTTTGCATGAAATATCCAAACAATTAAATGTTGGTGGGTTTATTTTCTTGGACTGTTGTTGCCATTGATTCAAATTAAGTTTATTTCTTCTGATTTAAGTCATGGAAGGGTCAAAGGCAGGTGGCAATGATCAGCCGGGCAATCCTGAGCTGACAAGTCTGGTCGAAGAGATATCCTGCCATTTTGCATTGCTGACGGTAGCATACCATTAATATGCTGCATATAATTGGGCTGGGCCACCCTATGCTCTGAAGAACACCCTTTTTTTTTTTTTTTTTTTGATAATAAATAGTGAAAAAAATTCACCATGATCTTATGAAAATAACTCCTTGAGCATCCACTCTAATTAGAGGCAAGATCAATGGGAAGACTATCATTCCAAACTGTTCCATGCTGCTTCACATTTATATAGTTTACTAGGAAATCATATGGTGACAAGAAATTAGCCATTGTAGCTCAAAGAGTCCTTATATTTCGAAGTGCACAATGCCGAGAATAATCGTGACCATTTATCTAGGATACCATGGTCTTTGAGTCTCAACTAGTGGGTATAAAGCACAAATGCAGTCATTAGTATTACACTATTGGGAAGCTACCCATCCACTCCCCCCCCCCCCTTTTTTTTCCTCAATCTTTTTAGATGTTCAGCTGAGGCAAGTTCTGAGCAGACCTATGCCGGGATCAGTTCATATGTTGTGCTAGCACAAAGGAAATTATTCTTGACGCCCCAAGCCTACATATTAAAGTGATGGTGATCTTCTTACTTGAAACACCCATACTTTGATCCAAATCACTTGTGCCTATTTGGTCCCTTTCGAGTTAGATGTTTTCTGCACGCCTGAGCTTGGGCCTGTAGAAGTTGAGACTAAGCCTGGGATCTTCTTTGTTCTTGCATTGTTGCCCTGCTTTATTTTTTTTAGCCAAAGCCTAGGTCATGGCATTAGCATTTCTCCGGTGCAAAACAGCACCAATATCCCCTAGTCTTATTATAACATCTCGTAGATGCTGCGGGAGATTAACCTTACATTGCCCTGAGTTAGAATTGATCAGGCCCTGCTTAGCTTCTTGCAGTCATGGCCAACAAAGGGAATGGATTTTAGAAGAAGATGAGTGTCATCAAGAGTTGGGCAGACATTTGAACCGTTTGAGTTGTAAGATCTAAGCCATTCCTCCAGTCTTTAGAGCTGCCCTTTGATAGAACTTTTGAGTACATGCAATATATTTTTTCAGCCAAGATGATCTCAGATCTGCATGCTTGATAGAAGTGGACATAAACTAGAGCATGGCCTCACCCGTTCTCTACAAGCAAAGTTGGCATTAGGAGCATAGGTCGTTTTAAAGAAACCATTTGCCGACCAATCCCGGATTGCGATGCAATCGATCCAAGTTTCAAGCTTGTTGGTATACTACATGTTAGATAATCTAATCCTTGGACAATTTGCCTCATTATCAAGGCATGAATCAGCTGGTTAAATGTTGCTATCAAAAAGTTAGGGTTTGTTTGGATACGATTGGACTGAAAATCTTATAGAAATCAAATGGTCTATCTAGTTTGCATTTTTAAGAGCCTCTTCAAATCTAACCCAAATCCTAGCTCGTGTTGCAGGAAGAAAACAAAAATCTATAAAAATCTTTTATTTATTTTTTTTTTCTATAAGATTTGAGTTGGGTGAAGTTTGATTGATATAGGGCCATGCTTAAATAAAAGGCCCAATCTATAAAACCTACAAGAATTTTGTCAGCGGTGCGTGTGATCCAATCACCGTGCAAAGAATTCCTCCTTTTGCCCTTCAGGACAAGCCAATAGGCCTCCTTCCCAACAAGCTTTTCGGCCCATTACCCATTAGGCCGGTGGTTTGATGATAGGGACCTCACTCTGTAATTGGGCCTTTTTAGGAGAGCTAACCCAACTCAACTCAAGCACGCTCGGCGCTTGCTAGCCTTCCTACAAAACCGTGCCTATTTTTATTAAAAAAATATAGTTTTATTTTCAGTGAAGAAAAAGAAGTTTATGGTTAACTTAAATACATGTAACCATTAACGAAAAAGAAATTGTAGAGTTGTTAACCTCCCGTCTGTGGAACTGCTTCCTATTCATTTGCTTAGTTTAATTATCCAAAGAAGGGATTTTTTTAGGCTTTTGTATTTTTTTTTCTCAATTTAACTTAAATTTGGCCATGCTGGGCTCCGTCCAGGGTTCGCCGTAAAGTCAACACAACTTTAGTAGGGCCAGGGCTCGGCCTTCAGGGTCTACCTAGCCCGGCTCTTACTCAAGATGCCGATTTGATGACCATTTATTTTTCTAAAAAATATTTTAAAATATTAAATATTATCAACAACCTATAATATATTTATTATACATTAAGTTTAAATATTAACAATAATTATCAGTTAAGTCTACAAATGTATCGGAAGAAAAATATAAAAAAATTATGCCCAGCCAAATTTGGACTAGGCTTTAACCCATAAAGCGGCCTATTTATTAAACAGGCCTATTTTCTAGCACCGACCCAGCCTGTAGGCCTAAAACTTAGGCTGGAGCCCATCCAAAAGATTTTGGGCCCGATCGAGCCGGTAAGCCATCCAACCTGTGGATCCATTTGGTTGGGATATAATAGATTACGAAATAATCTGATAATTTTTAAAAATTATTTATTTAAAAAAATAATTATGAAAAAAAATAATTTTTATCATCTCTAATAAAATAATCCCGATCCAACCAAAAAAGATGATTTAAGTTGTTTCTAAAATATAATGGCAATGAAATCAAACTCTCCAATTCCTCTTCGAGTCCGCTAAAACTTACCGTCATTTAAAATCTCATGTGTGAAGAGATTTCCGTGCTTTCAAACAAGACCTTAAGTGCAACCAATCAACCAAATACAAAATCTCCTTGCAACCAATTATCATAATTGGAGTTCATGTTTACGTAACGACTTGTAATTTTTCGGTGTCTTAAAAATATGTATGTGTTTGGTTAGAGTGCCATGGATTTTTTCCATCAAGAGCATGTGCAATAATCTAGACATTGTAGCTTTTCTTTTATATTCCCTCATAAATGGGAAAGGGAGATCTAGTTCATCATCAAAATGTTATCATTTCATCTTCTCGTGGAATAATTAGATAGTTAATATCATCGTTTTTCCATAAAAGAGAAGTAAAAAATATTTCTTCCATTTTCTAGTTACCTTATTAATACAATACCTTGGTTGCTAGATGAGGCTTCCCGTCAAATTCTTGCTCCTATTGCCATCATCACTAATTTTATCCTTATCCTTGAGCACTTCCACAAGAAGAAGCTACAATCTTCATTTCGTATAGCTTAATTCTGCAACGTATCTAGTTAATCCAACCTGCAATTTCATTACCAATAGCGTGTGATTGTGTTGACGGTTGACTTCGTCTTGTTAATTTTACCATTCTTCCTATCCCTCACCTTGCAACAATTTTTGTTAGTATTGTGCTAGCAGCCTATTCCTTCACCACCTCGTTACTACTCGAACCTTAAATTTTTCCTGGCGGATGGCGGCAATGCCGATCCATTAACGCCATGTAGCGTGGGCGAAGCATTGCCTTAAATTTCTTGTCACCATCAACAAAATAATAATAATAAAATAAATTTTTATCGTCTGTTGGAAGTATCAACATGTTTTGATACCACTTGTTAAGAATCTGATGCCAACGAATTGCAACAGAAAGAAAGAAGAAAACCAAAATGAGAACAATCAAATATGTGGATCAGCCTAAAGGCTTGCTTCCACGAAGCATGTAGCACTTCACTATGAAAAAGAAAGAGATACAAGAGGAGATTACCTACTCTTAACTCACAAATATAATCCTCTCAATAAGAAGTTATCATTACCAAACTTTCTCTTGGAGACCCCCTGAAACGATCGCAGTCCGTCGCCTAGCTATCTGCCCGAAGCCCATGCTTCTGCTGTCGCTAGCATCCTTCTCTCTCTCAAGCTCTCTCAAATTCACCAAGCCATACCTTCTACCTCATGTCATGGCCCTTCTGCAAAGCCACACCTTCTACTTTTCTCGGTTTGCTGCTTAAATAGCTACGGTCACAGCCCAAAATCCAAGCAAAAATGAAGAACGACCGCACGCAGTCTGCATGAAAAAAGGACTCCCCCACGCGTCCGCGAGGCCGCTTGGGCTGTGCCGGCGTGCCCACGCCTGGGCCGCGCCCGCGCGCCAGTGCATGCCTGGGCCAGCCCCAGCAGGCCCACGTGCCTGGGTCGCACGTCCGTGGGCCTGTCAGCTATGGGCCCCACTTTGGCGATCCATCGAATGCTCCGTGTGCTTCTTTCGTGCGTATCTTCGCCATCCGGATTTCGATTGAGGTGTTCTTGAGCTGGTTGGACTTCATTCATCGTTCTGGACTTCGCTATAGGCTTAATATAAAAGAATTCGAGACATTTTTCTTAATAAATTTATCTGCACCGTATCATATGTCATTACCACATTCTCATTATTATCATCATATTTATTTATTTATTTATATTTTTGCTTCACTTCTATTCAATTCATAGCGCCACATCTTATCTCATTCTCTTGTTTCTCACTAATATTGTATGCCATTTGCACACCATCAGGTACCATTATATTACTATTAAAATTTATCCAATTAAATTTATAATAATATATATTAAAATTTATTTTATATATTTTAAATTAATTTGAACTATCTTTGATAAAGTAATAAAAATATAATTGATGGTTTGATAAAATTTAACTCTATAAAATCATTCATCTTTCAAACTGATTCAAATACTACCTCCAATGGATGGAGCATGTTATATATAAAAGGATATCTTATAGACATGGTCCCAACCGATCCTCTTTATCAGAAATACATAGAGTTAGAATTGAAAAATAAATGTTCTGCATGCGATGATAACAAGAAGCTAGCTCGATTCTCTTATAGTTGCAAACAGGCTAATTTGAGAGATCCCGGATAAAATCGATGACTTTTTCAAAACCATATAGATTACATGGCTTGAAGATTGAAGTTATTTAGCTTGAAGATTGAAGCAATTTTTATGTCTATATAAATATTTCATGAATGTAGATCTGACTAGCCATCCTAGCTGGTTGCTAGTAATCAGAGTTGTTACGATCAAGTCCCATTCTTAATTTTCATAAAGAAATTATAATATTTATTATTATTTATTTATTTTTAAAAAATTTAAAATTTTTATTTAAATAAATAAATAAATAATATACGAATGGATGAGAGGAAGGACACTAGTTCTCTTATAGTCATCCTCCCTCCCTTCAGTGAAGATGATCGGGGATGGACCTCTGGCCCACATCCGGCGGCCCCCCAATGCCTAGCTGCCGGCATCCTCTTCCTCTAGCAACCACCCACCAGTCAAATAAAAGAAGAATAAGATGGTCACAATGCTCATGTTTTTTCTGCCAACTTGTCCCCCTCCCTTCAGTGAGGATGGTCGGACCACCAACATCCATGTAGATGGGCTGACAGCAAGACTAATGAGCCACCTCCAACGACCACCCATCTATTGATCAAAATAAATAAATAAATAAATAAAGAGGTGAAAGGGAAGGAAGGAATCGTCAGATCTTGGTTAACTGGCGGTTCCCTCTTTTAATCACTAGAAGAAATGGCGGTGGCACTTGGTGAGAGGGTGGTGGTCCACCGATTGGGTATTTCTGATGGCTGCCAACTGAGATGTGGTGGAGAGGAGCATCAATTTTAGATGGCCTCCTTCTTAACTAATCTCCCACAAGACCAATTAGTCGTCTGTGCCAGCAATCGAGAGATGGCTCATGGTGTTTGGGAATAGTTGATGACCCACCGGCACCAGAGGTTGATCAAGGGAGGTGTTGCCGGCCACGGCATTTTCCCCTCTCTCATTATTGATGAAAGGAAGGAGAAGAAAGAAAAGAAGTATATTTGAATTTTTAGGGTTTCGACCCATAAACCCAGATCTAGATATATCAAAGTTAAATCCCAACTCATTAGCCGCTTAGAGTCCATTCTTTGGTGGATAAATATTATGAAAAAGTTGATCTACTTTCTTATTGACCAACTTACCTATATTCTTATGCTTTTCAAGATGGATAAGTTACATTCCTACGAATATCATTTACCAATGAAATGGGAAGAAAATCTTGCCACCTAAGGGGTGGCTAAATCATTTCTCCATCAGCTAGTAAAGTAGATATTTAATTTTATTCCTAGGTTGCCTCATCCTCATTCCAATATCTCTATTATCCAATGCCTAATAACTCAATCATTCATTTTTGCCAAACCTTAAAAGCATAAAGAATATTATTAAAAATATGTATAAATTTTAGTAACTTATCTAGGAATGTAGTAATTAAAAAGAACATGGATAACATATTTTGAAGCTACTTTTCTATGTGTAAAAGAACATAGATAAATTATTTTTCTATTTAAATTAAGTTGAGCTATTTTGTTTTGGTTTAAAAAGTTTTGCAATTAAGCCCCTAATAAAACACTTACTATATAAAGGTAATTATAAAATTATATTTTAATCCTTATAACAGAGTTTATTACATAAAGACTCTTATATTATTTTTTAGTTCCTATAATAAATTTTATTACATAAAGGTCTAATGATAATTATGATAAGGTCTTTGTCATATGATTTTATTACATAAAAACCTATAAATTTGTACATTGCATGATTTTTATGTATTATTTAATTTATTTATATATAAATAAAGTATTACAGGCCTATTATCATATTCTTGATAATGTATTCATGCTTTATTTTGTATGTAAAGTTTATTGATACTATTTATAAGAAATTAAAAATTTTTGATTTGATTATTTTGGTGTGATCACCAAAATGACCACAAACTCTTAAAATAAGAAATATTCTATAATGAATAATTCTAAATAAATATAATTGATCTAATAAAATTTTAATAGTATCATTATTGCATCTAAGCTACTGAAGTGTTAACTCGCTTCCAAAGGAGCATCTTCATATTTGATGTTTAGATGAAAAAAATGATCGAATTGTATATTGGATTGAGTGATATTTTCATACCCAAAGGTATAGTACTTATTTGTATTCAATGTGCATGTCTTGTTAGGTTCACCAGTGATATGATATATCACTGAATAAGTATAACCACTAGCATATTATGGCACTCGCTTAAGGGAGAGATATAATAATGCACCTAGTTGCTTGCCAAAGTTAAATATAAAAAAATTTATTTACTTTAGATAAAGTTTATTTGATCGCATTTTTTTTGTAGCATTAATTCCCACAATGATTGATACCAGTGTAGAAATTTTTTTTCTTAATGGATCAAATTTCTTGAAATAAAAAGAGAAAATAATATTTACAATAGGATGTACTGACCTTGATCTAGTATTTCGAGTGGATTTATTACTTGTAGATAGAAGTATATCAGAACAAAAGAGCTTTTTGAAAAATGAAAGCATTCCAATCGTCTCAATTTGCTCCTAATGAAATCCAACATGGTTAGGTACACTAGGAGATCTATCCCTTCATGTGATAAAGTATATAATTTTTTAAGTACTATGGAGCAACAATTTATAAGCTCTGATAAAGCAAAGGCCAGCATCCTGATGATGGGATTAGTCTCAACAAAATATACAGGCAAATCTAATATACGTAAGCACATCACGAGGATGAGTGACATTGTAGTATGGTTAAATGATATTAAGATTTCAATATCAAATGCACTCCTGGTTTACTTTATTCTCAATTCTCTACCATTAGAGTTCGATCTCCTTAAGGTCACTATTGGATAGTTAATAAATTATCGATCAAATATATACAAGAGGAGAAGAAATTAAGAGAGGAGAAGATAGAGAGAGTGAAATTTTCTTCACATCTAATTAGTAGAAAAATAAGTAAAGAAATAGGTGCACCCAAAATAAAACGAAAGAAAGCATTAGCTATTGCATCAGATGAAGCTATTAATAAAGTTGTTAAATGCTTCTTCTACAAAAAGAAGGGACACTTAAAAAAAAACTATATAAAATATAAAAAATAGCTATAAAAAAAGTATCATTTATCATCTTATATGTTTGGAATCTAATTTAATAAATATTCTTGATTTTATTTGTGAATTGACTCTGGTGCATCTATGCATATTGCCACCAACTTATAAGACTTCCTATCAAGAAGGTCTCCAATTGAAAGTAAGTGATCCATTATCATCGAAAATCAAGCATATTAATTTACTTATCAAGGTAGTTAGATACTATAGAATAGTCTTGCATTAGTCTTGAATTTTGGATTGTCTTAGATTTGGATAAGACTTTTTATGATTTTTTTTTTCAAAAATTTAATTTCTATCCCATTATTGGATAATGTTGGTTTTCATGTTTCTTTCGGAAATACTAAAATTGATCTAGTAAAGGACTTTATAGTTATTGGTTCTGGTTTACTGTATGGTGGCCTTTGTAAATTATCTTTGCATCATTCATTTGAGCAATCTTTCTTTGCAAATTCTTCTAGTAATAAAAGAGGTAGAATTAATAAAAATTTCTTTATGTTATGGCACTGGAGATTAGGGCATATCTTTTGAGAGAGGATCAAAAGATTAGTGAAGGATGGGATCTTAGGATCATCAAATTTTACTGATTTTGAGATCTATATTGACTGTATAAAGGCAAAATAGGCATACACATGCAAGAAGGAGTAAGAAAATTTTGAAAATCATTCACACTGATGTATACGGATATTTTTTTTTCATGTCTAATAGATGAAAAGTATTTCATCATATTCATGGATGACTATTCATAATATATGTATCTATACTTTCTGTTTGATAAGTTTGATGTCTTTGAGATCTTTAATAAATTCAAAATAGAGGTAGATTAGAGATAATTAGAAAAAGTGTTAAAAATAGTTAGATCTCATAGAGATGGTGAATACTATAGTGGATATACTGAGATGGGATAAAGGCGAGGGCTATTAGTGAAATTTCTAAAGGAATAAGAGATTATACCTTAATATATAATATGGGACACACCATATCAAAACGGTGTAGTTGAAAGAAGGAATCGAATGCTTAAAGAAATGGTTCGAGCTATGATAAGTTATTCTACTTATATATTTACTTGTGGGTGAGGCTAAAAAGATAGCTATGCATATCTTAAATAAGGTCAATACTAAAACAGTTCAAAGGACTCCTCATAAGTTATGGACCGATAAGAAATCTAGTTGAGGATATATGTATATATGGGGTTGTTTAGCTAAAATTAAAATTTATAATCCATAAGAAAAGATGTTTGATTTTAGAACAACCAGTGATTTTTTTATTAATTATTAAATAAATCAAAAGGATATAGATTTTATTATCTATCTCATATGCTACAGATAGTAGAAACTAATAAAGTTAGATTTTTAGAGGATGGTATGTTTAGAGGAGTGGAAAATCTTGAGATATTATCTTTAAGAAAATATAAAAAATAAATTCTGCACTTGAAAAGCAAACTGAAGTAATGATTTTTGTTGGTGCAAAATTTGGTTAATGTCGGATTGAGCTAGAATCGAGGAAGACGAGGTCGCCATCGATGATCTACAAAATAAAATCTCGTTTGAAGTCGGTGGTGGTGACTCCAGCAGGATCCTCCAATGATCAAGTCAGCTCTTCTAACCAATAAAAATGGAGTACTCAGAAAAGAATTCGGCAGAGTTTTAGAAAGAAAAAGAGAGCTTAGAAAAAATGTATCTGAAGAATTTCTTTTTATAGATGAAACTTGTTGTAACTATCCGATAGTAAAATTGTCTGTAGTAGACTGATAAATGACAGTCGTAACCATCCTGATAAATGATAGTCGTAACCGTCCTGATAAATATCAATCTAATCATCCTAATAAATGACCATCATAACTATCCTGATAAATGATAATTATAATCATTCAGTAGTGGGATCGTCTGTAAGAATCCGTCTGAAGAAAAAGTTTGGAAGAAATTTGACTTCTGAAGAAATTCGATTGCTAAAGAAGTTTGGAAGGAGTTCGGCTCCTAAAGAAATTCAACTGCTGAAATAATCTGGAAGGAGTTTGACTCCTGAAGAAATTTGACTGTTGGAGTAATCCAGAAGGAGTTCGGCTCCTGAAGAAATTCGACTGCTGGAGGAGTTCGAAAGGAATTTGGCTCCTGAAGAAATCCGACTGCTAGAGAAAATCGGAAGGAGTTCGGCTCCAAAAAAAATTTGACTGCTGAAGGAGTTCGGAAGGAGTTCAACTCTTGAAGAAATTCAACTATTTGAGTAATTCGGAAGGAGTTCGACTCCTGAAGAAATTCGACTGCTGGAGAAATATGGATGGAGTTCGGAAGGAGTTTGACTCTTGGAGAAATCCGAATGCTGGAGGAGTTCGGAAGGAGTTCGACTTCTGAAGAAATTCGATTGCTGGAGTAATCCGAAAGAAGTTTGGCTCCTGAAGAAATCTGAATGCTAGAGGAGTTCAGAAGAAGTTCAGCTCCTGAAGAAATTCGACTACTGGAGTAATCTAGAAGGAGTTCGGCTCCTGAAGAAATTCGACTACTGAAGGAGTTCGAAAGGAGTTTGGCTCCTAAAGAAATCTGACTGCTGGAGTAATCTGAAAGAAGTAAGGCTCCTGGAGAAATCCGACTGCTGGAGGAATTCGGATGGAGTTCGAAAGGAGTTCAGCTCTTAGAAAAATTCAAATGCTGGAGTAGTTCGGAAGGAGTTCAGCTCCTGAAGAAATTCGATTGCTAGAGGAATCCAGATGGAGTTCAGAAAGAGTTTGGCTCTTGGAGAAATTCGAATGCTGGAGTAATTCGGAAGGAGTTTGGCTTCTGAAAAAATCCGACTGCTGGAGAAATCCAAATGGAGTTCGAAACAAGTTTGGCTCATGGAGAAATCCAAATGCTGGAGGAGTTCGGAAGGAGTTCGGCTCGGCTCTCGAAGAAATTCGACTATTGGAGTAATCCGAAAGGAGTTCGGCTCCTGGAGAAATCTGACTCCTGAAGAAATTCGGATGGAGTTCGAAAGGAGTTTGGCTCTTGAGAAAATCCAAATGCTGGAGGAGTTCGAAAGAATTTTGGCTCCTGAAGAAATTCGACTGCTGGAATAATTCGAAAGGAGTTCGACTTCTGAAGAAATTCGACTGCTGAAGAAATTCAGATGGAGTTTGGCTCCTGGAGAAATTTGACTACTAGAGAAATCCAAAAGAAGTTTGGCTCCTGGAGAAATCCGACTGCTGAAGAAGTTCGGCTTCTAGAAAAATTCGACTGAAGAAGGAGTTTGGTAAAAGTTCAACCACTGGAGGGAGTCCGGGTGCTTAAAGAAGCTCGACTGGGGTTCGGTCACTAGAGTGAGTCTGGCATAGGTTCGGTCGCTGGAGAAAAATTTTTGATCGAAGCTCTTCCATAATTATCGATTGCATTAGGCTAAGCATCAAATTGGACTTTAGTGGGAGCAAAATTTATCTCCAACAATAGTCCCTCCACTCCTAAGTTCGAAACTCGAAGGAAGAGAGTACAAAAAAGATGACCGTCGAAGTTCCTTTTTGGGCTCTACAGCCGTTGGGGTTGAAGCTCGGGGGAGACCTTATCTCCAATCGAGGTTGACGTCGAAGTTGAAGATCGGGAGAGATATTATCTCCAACCGAGGTTGAAGTTGAAGTTGAGGCTCGGGGGAGATCTTGCCTTCAGTCGAGGTTATCGTTGAAGGAAAGCTTGGGGGAGATCTTATCTCCAACCGAGGTTGAAGAAGATCTTATCTCGTATTGTTATCGAGCACACTAGGATCGTTATCGGGGCCTTTCCTCTCTTCTCATCTAAAATAAATAAGGTCTTCGGCTTTGCTCACGTTAGAACGAGATTCTCCTCCTATTTCTAACGGACTATGGGAGCACATAAGAGCCATTGTCAGGACCTCTCCCCCCATCTCGTCTAAAATGAATGAGGCCTTCGACTTTGCTCACGTTAGGACGAGATTCTCCTCCTGTTCCTAATGGACTATGGGGGCACATAAGGGCCGTTGTAAGGGCATCTCTCCCATCTCATCTAAAATGAACGAGGCCTTCGACTTTGCTCATGTTAGGACGAGGTTCTCTTCCTATTTCTAATGGACTATGGAGGCACATAAGGGCAGTTGTAAGGGCCTTTCCCCCATCTCGTCTAAAATGAACGAGGCCTTCGACTTTGCTCACGTTAGGATAAGGTTCTCCTTCTATTCATAACATGGCCACTATTGATTGCTTCTTTCTTATCATCATATAATTTTTGCACCAAAAAACCATAATATTAAAATGGAGGAGTTTTATTGAAGAAAAATTACTGATAGTATATTTTCAAATTTTCTGAATTCCAAGGTCGTGGGAGCGTTGTTCCTCCGAGCTTCTTCAAGTGATAAATTTCGGACCGGACGACCTCCTCTATTTCATACAGAACTTTTCAATTTGGGGTGAGCTTCCCCTGGCTCTGAGACTGAGAGATGGTGGTTCGTCGAAGCACTAAGTATCCTACTTTGAATATTTTACCTCTGACTCTGAAGTTAAAGTATCGAGCCACCCTTTGCCTGTGGGCCACCATCCGAACCTAAGCTTCCTCTCTTTTTTCTTCCAACAAATCAAGGTTGCTTCTGAGATCTTATGAGTTATGCTGCTCACTGAAGGCCACGACCCATACTGATGGAAGTTTAAGCTCGATTGGGATGACACTCTCTGTTCCAAAGGCTATGACGAATGGTGTTTCTCTAGTCGATAGCCTTTGAGTAGTTTGGTATGCCCAGAGGATGTTGAAAAGTTCGTCCACCCAGGCCCCCTTTGCTCTGTCGAGCCTTGTCTTGATGCCTTGCAAGAGAGTCTGGTTGGTCACCTCAGCTTTTCTATTTACCTGTGGGTGAGCTACCGACGTAAAATGATGGAAGATATTTAGATCTTCGCAGAACTCAATGAACCTCATCTCAGCGAACTATCGCTCGTTATGTGTTATGAGAGTTTAGAGTAGACCAAACCGACAGACGATTGACTTCCAGATGAAGTCCTACACCTTGGCCTCAGTGATTTTTGCTAGTGGTTCGGCTTCGACCCATTTGGTGAAATAGTCGATCGCAATCAGGAGAAACTTTCGTTGTCCGAATGTCATTGGAAAAGGGCCAAGTATATCCATTTTTCACTGCGCAAATGGCCAAGGTGCGCTTAGTGGAGTAAGCTCGGAGGCCAATTGTCTTTGTATGTTTGCATTTCTCTGATAGCGGTCACATTTCTTGATATATTCCATAGAATCATGGTACAAGGTCGGCCAATAGTATTCTTGCCGAAGTAGTTTTTGTGATAGAAATCTGGCTCCTATATGACTTTCATAAATTCTCTCGTGCACTTTTCATAATGCGAAGTTGGCATCTGAAGATCGAAGACATCTTAGTAGTGGTAGCGAATGCGATCTTTTATATAATTTGCCCTCATACAAAACGTATCATGAGGCTTAATTTCTGAGTTTTTGAGCTTCTTTCGGATCACAAGAAAGAACTTCCTCTTTGAGATAGCCAACTAACGGGTCAATCCAGCTCGGCTCGAGCTCTGTCTGCATAGTAAGCTACGATTCCTCTGAACTTGAATATTTTAGAGTTTCAAAAAAATACTTCATTGGATAGTTCGACTGGGGCTGAAGTTGTCAATTTAGAGAAGAGGTCGGCTCTCATATTTTCTATCCTTAGAATCTGTTGAATGCCAAAATTATCGAATATTAGAGTCAAATCCTTTACTTTCTCAAGGTATTTCATCATACTTTTCTTTCGTGCTTCATAGTTGCCACTAACTTGGCCGACCACTAACTGAGAATCGCTATAGAGATTATACTATTGCCTTAGAGATTACTTCAAGCCATATAAGAGCTTCTTGAGCAAGTACACATGGTCTTCTTTTCCTTCAACTTCAAAACCTTTAGGTTGTTGCATATAAATTTGTTCTTCAAGGTCACAATACAGAAAAGCAATTTTAACATCCATCTGCTAGCTCTAACTCCAAGTCATGAGAGGCACCCAATGCTAGTAAAATACGAATAAAGCTATGTTTAACAATAGATGAAAAAATATCATTATAATCAAGACCTTCAACTTGACTATAGCTTGTTGCAACTAACCGTTCTTTATATCTAGAATTTTTAACACTAGGAGAGTCTTCTTTTTTCTTGAAGACCTATTTGCGGCCAACCACTTTCTTTTCTTGAGGAGCTTTTATCAATTTTCAAGTTTGATTCTTGTAAAGAGACTACATCTCTTCTTGCATAGCAACTAGCCACTTATCAGAATCCTCACAAGATATAACTTTTGAAAATTTGGAAGGCTTATTAGCATCAAGTATTTGCATAGCCATATCTCAAGAGTAATCTAGTTTCTCTTCTTTGCCTATCTTTAGCAAGAGAATACTATAAAATTTGTGGGGTTTCCTCCACCTACTACTGTGAATCAGTACTTGAATAAGCTGATGCTGTTATTGCTGGGAAGAACTCTGATATGATTATATAGTTTCAAACCTGACCTACTTTGCTATAGTGTCTGGAGAACCTGTATCTTGTGGAATAGAAACATCCTTCATAGAATATAGTAGTGTAGACTCATCAAAGACAATATTTCTCTTAATCATAAATTTAAGTGACTTGGGATCTGGATACCAGAACCTATATCCTTTGACTCCTTTTGCATAATCGATAAAAATGCACTTCTTTGCTCTTGGCTCCAATTTGCCATCATTAACATGAATATAAGTAGGACAACCAAAAACTTTCAAATCAAAATAATCAAGAGGGTTACCTGACCACATTTCTTTTAGAGTTTTGAAATTAGTGACAGAGGCTAGTGATAGATTCACCAAATGACAAGTTGTAGATATGGCTTCTATCCAAAACTCTTTACCTAGACCTGCATTTGACAACATGCAACGAGCTCTTTCTAATAGAGTTCTATTCAGTCTCTCTGCAACTCTATTCTAATGTGGAGTTTTTCTGACTGTATGGTGCCTGACAATGTCTTCATCTCTACATAATTCTTCAAATATTATCGAACAAAATTCTAGCCCATTATCAATCCTCAACCTTTTGATTTGCTTCTTAGTCTATTTTCGAAGTAAAATATTCTACTATTTAAAATATTTTTATACCTTATCTTTGTACTTAAGAAAATATGCCTAAATCTTCCTAGAGTAGTAATCAATAAAACTTAGAAAGTATCTTGCACTATCCTTTGCCAGAACATAGGATGGATCCTAAAGATCTGAGTGGATGTAATCTAGAATATCCTTGATTCTATGTATTGCAAGCTGAAAACAAACTCTTTTCTGTTTACCAAAGATACAATATTTATAGAACTTAACCTTTTCAGTACTCTATCCACAGAGCAAGCCTCTTTCGCTCAACAGGGTCAAACCCTTCTCACTCATGTGTTCCAATCTCATATGCCAAAGCTTTATTACATTTGATGCTGTCATAGAGGTAGATGCAGTGACCGCTGCACCGTAACAGTAGTGCCTAATAGGTATAAACCATTAGATAGTTTGCCTTTCATAAAAATAAGAGCTCCAATGCTGATTTTCATAACTCCACCTTCAGCTACATATTTATATATATTGGGGATAAACCCCGCTTCCATCAAAGTCCAGTCTGATGCTTAGCCTAATGTAACTGATAATCATAGAAGAGCTTCGATCAAAAATTCTTGAGCAGTCGAGCTCCTTCCGAACTTCTTCTTCGGTCGGATTCTTTCAGTAGTCGAACTTTTTTCGAACTTCCCCTTCAGTAGGATTCCTTTGGGAGCCGAACTCTTTTTGGATTTCTCCTTCGATCGGATTCCTTCAGGAGCCGAACTTTTTTTGGACTTCTTCTTCAGTAGGATTCCTCCAAGAGCCGAACTCCTTCCAAATTTTTCCTTCAATCGAATTCCTTTAGGAGCCAAACTTCTTTTGGACTTCTCCTTCGATCGGATTCCTCTAAGAGCCGAACTTCTTTTGAACTTCTTCTTCAGTCAAATTCCTCCAGCAGCCGAACTTCTTCCAGACTTCTCCTTCAGTAGGATTCCTCTAGAAGTCAAACTCCTATCGAACTTTTTCTTCAGTCAGATTTTTTTAGGAGCCGAACTTCTTCTTTAGTCAAATTCCTCCAGCAACTGAACTTCTTCCGAACTTCTCCTTCAGTTGGATTCCTCTAGGAGTCGAACTCTTTTCGGACTTCTCCTTCAGCCAAACTTTTCCACCGATCGGACTCCTTCTGGACTCTCCATCGATCGAACTCCATCCAAATTTCTTCAATGGATTACTTTCAGATTTTAAATAGTATTTCTTTTGAATAATCTCCTCTAACCGTATTTTCTTTAGGAGTCTGAACTCCTCTGAAATTAACATACATCAAAGCTCTTCACCAACCAACACCTGCTTCCTCCGAACTTCAATTATTAAATCTCGACGAATGGGCACATCACGATAATGGACATCTCTCTTCATAATAAACTCCACGTGATTTCGAGCAGCTCAGTACTGGACAGCTACAACTATCACTATCAGTTTGCTACAAGTGGCACCCCTCTCCGTAACAAATCCCATGCGGCTTCGAGCGATCCGCTATCGGATGGCTACGACTGTTACTATCAGTCTGCTACAGACGACGTCCCTCTCCATAACAAACCCCATGCGACCTCGAGCGGTCAGTTACCGGATGGCTATGGCTGTCACTATCAGTCTGCTCCGGGCTTCATTTATAAAAGAGATCCTTCATATACGTTTTCTCTAAGGTCTCTTCTTCTTCTCAAAATTTTGTCGAATTTTTTTCTGAGCACTCCATTTCTATTGGCTAGAAGAGCTGACTTGATCATCGGAGGGTCCTATCAGAGCCACCACCACCGACTTTGGATGAAACTTTATTTTGTAGGTCACCAACGATAACCTCTTCTTCCTCAACTTCAGCTCGATCTGACATCAATCAGATTCTACACCAACAGAATTGGCACTAGAGGAAGGATCCTCTGTTTCTAAGGTATTCTTGTTCTTAAAGAAGTGCTCAGTCGACCCAGTGAATCTTCTTCTTCAAGATTCATCTCCATCCTCTTCCTCAATCTTAAGAAATATCTCCAAAGAAGGCGACTATCTGAAGATCTACCATTTCTACCGTCAGATTTGAGCCAGACCCGTCCATTCATGCTCCATCGTCGGTGCTTTAACCTCCTCCTCCACCGACGGCCATGGTAGATCCGGAGCAGTTTAACCTGTTGATGCAGTGGATTCAAGGCCTCACCGAAATGGTGTAGGCCATGCGGCAGCCCCCAGTGGTGGTTCCGCCAGAAAATCTATCGTTGAGATGTCAGGAACTGATTCCAAAGAGGAGCACTTAGGCTAGCATACCCATCATTCCTAAAAAGAAAAAGCAGAGAGCAGAGGATCCTTGTTTGGATCATGATTCTTCTATAGAAGAGATATTTTTCATCTACAGTCGAAAGCCTTCCAAAATCTATGATCGAAATGACATCCTCGATCAAAATCTATGGAAGATAAACCGACAGATTGAGAAACTCAGCCACGTCACCCCGACTCACCATGACGATGTCCGCACCGATCTCTCTTTCTCTTCCCAAATTATGCAAGAATCCATTCCATCAAACTTCAAGCTCCTCCAATTTAAAAGCTATGACGAAACCTCTGATCCGATCGATCATCTAAAGGCCTTTCAAATCATGATGCTGCTTTATGATGCACCAGATGCCATCTTATGCCGAGCTTTTCTATCTACCTTGAAGGGAGCGGTAAGAAACTGGTACTCGATATTGAGATCAGGTACGATCTTCTTCTTCGATCAGATGACCCATCAATTTGTGGCTCATTTCGTCAGCAGCCGACGTCTGCGCCGAGGTTCGAATTTCTTGATGAATATCAAGCAGGAGAAAGAATCTATCCGAGCTTATGTCGTCCAATTTAATGCTGTTGCATTGGAGGTCTGGAATTTGGATCAGTCTGTTGCAATGGCCACACTCAAGGGTGATCTTCAGAAGAACGATTTGCTATTCTTCCTAAAGAAGAAATATCTTAGAAACTTTGCTGATCTGCTAGCTCGGACTGAGGGATATGCCCAAGCAAAAGAAGCCTTCAAATTGAAAGATGAAGAAGCTGCAAGAGAGCGGCAGGTGGACGAGTCTAATAGACTCACAGCTAATGGAGGCCCGAATGAAGTTCGGCCACGCTCACAGACTCTCCTTGAGTGCAAGCGAGCCCGAACTCCTCCTCGAGCTCATTGTCAAAGAAGTCCTGATAGAAGGGCATAATGAAATTCTTTCTTCAGAAGATTTTACAACTACGCCCCCTCAATGCTCCAAAAATATAAGTATTGATGGAGATCAAGGAGAAACTACCGAGGCCTAAAAGGATGCGCACTCATCCTAGCAAGCGCAATCCTAGTAAATACTGCCTCTACCATTATGACCACGGCAATAATACTGAAGAATGCATTTAGCTCCAAGATGAGATTGAGAAGCTCATTAGGAGAGGTTGGCTAGGTCGATTCCTCAGACGTTGGTCTGAAGCAAGAGAAGATCGACCGAGGATACTACCGCAGCTAGAACCATCAAGAAGAGAGGAACAACAAAGAGATTAGCCATCTCTCGGCATCATCAACACTATCTCTGAGAGACTTCAATGAGAAGAGGCCAACGAATCTGAGGGATCAGTGAAGAGATGGAGGATTGAAGAATCCATAATCTTCACTGAGGTAGATACATAGAGGATACAGTTTTCACATAATGATACAATTATAATCTCTTTAAATATAGCAGACTATGATATACATCGCGTTCTAGTTGATAATGAAAGTTCGATTGATATCTTATCTTATGATGCTTTCTCCAAAATATCAATATCTGATAGTCAACTTATACCAATAAACTTTTCTCTAGTAGGCTTCACTGATGCCGCAGTACCAGTTGAAGGTGTAATAACTCTAGTCATGACTGTAGGATAATATCCAAGATAATCTAGAGTGCATGTGGATTTTTTAGTAGTAAAGGCTCCCTATACTTACAATACAATTCTCGATCGATTCGATCTAAATGCGCTTCGGACGGTGGTGTCAACTTATTATTTGAAGATAAAATTTTTGATAAGTTATGGGATCAGAGAAATCAGAAAAGATCAAGCTCTGGCAAGGCACTACTACTCAATTTTTCTGCAAAAAGAAGAGCGGTCCAACCCTTGTCCTGTTGATAGGCTAGATGCCCATGATGACCTTGCCGAAGAATGGGGTGAGCCCATAGAAGATCTTATGACCATCCCTTGAATGATGGAAATGCAAAGTATACGGTGCAAATTAGCTCCAATCTAGAAGATGAAGTTTGGGAGTAGCTCATGGCCTTCTTATGGAGGAATGCCGACGTCTTCGCCTGAGTTTCGATGGATATGTCTAGGATTGACGCCGAGGTTATGGAACATCGGCTGACCATTGACCCCAAGCATCGATCAGTGAAAGAAAGAGTTTGAGGCCGTGCACCAGAAAGACAAAAGATAATAACAGAAGAAGTCAATAAGCTTCTCAATGTCGGATTTATCCAAAAAGTCAGCTACCCAACTTAGGTCTCTAACATAATCCTGGTCAAGAAAGCTAATGGTAAATAGAGGATATGCATCGACTTTAAGAAACTTAATTAGGTCTACCCAAAAGATAGCTATTCTTTATCCAAAATCGATCAACTAGTGGATGTGACTTCAGGCTATGAGCTCCTCACCTTCATAGACGCCTTCTCTGGCTACAACCAAATTCAGATGACACTAGAGGACGAGAAAAAGACTATCTTTATTACTAACCATGGTCTTTACTGTTACAGGATCATGCCCTTCGGACTTAAAAATGTAGGCACGACTTACCAGCTCTTGGTCAATAAGATTTTCAAGGAGTAAATCAATCGTAATATGGAGTTTTACGTCGATGACATGCTGGTAAAAAGTTGAGAGATTGTCAATCATGTTATCGACTTTGAAGAGGCTTTTGATGCACTTAGAAAATACAAGATAAAATTGAATCCAACCAAGTGCGCCTTTGCGGTAGCTTCAGAAAAATTTTTAGGATTCATGATCTCGAGACGAGGGATCGAGGCCAATCCAGAGAAAATTCGAGCTATCCAGGAGATGACCGCTCCAAAGTCCATCAAGAAAGTTCAGCGCCTGATCAGGAAGGTGGCGTCTTTGAGTAATTTTATCTCGAGGTCAGCCGAATGCTGCATGTCCTTCTTCCAAATCCTTAAAAAATCAAAAGATTTTTATTGGACTTAAGAATGCAATGCCAAAAGGCATTCGACGAGCTCAAGAACTACCTCAGCTCGCCTCCTACTAGCCAAATTCGAATCTAGAGAGGAGCTGTTTCTCTATCTCGCGGTCTCTCCTATGGTGCTAGCAGCAGTCCTGATCAAAGAAGAGGTGAAAATATAGCGATCAGTCTATTACATAAGCCGGATCCTAAGAGATGTCGAGATCAAGTATACAAAATTAAAAAAATTGACTTATGCTCTTCTGATTGCAGCAAAAAAACTTCAATCTTACTTTTAGGGACATGCTATAACACTTCTCACTGATCAACCGATCAGAGCAATCCTTCATCAAACGAATGCTTCCAAAAAAATTATAAAATGGGCCATTGAATTAACAGAGTTTGACATTAACTACCGACCTTGACCAGCAATTAAGGCTCAGGCACTGACCAACTTCATAGTTAAATACACCATTCTAGATGAAGTCGAGCTTGAATAGAGCGAGATCGGCACCCCATGGTTGCAACCGAGCCTCTCCGAAGAAAGTGCTGACCTTTTCAAAGGTTTTTAGCCCCGTATGTGGATGGTTCATCCAATTCTGTTAGAACAGGTGCAGTGTTAGTCTTAGTCAATCCCAAGAGAGTTGTCATCGAGTACGCGCTATGCTTCGAATTTTCTACAATTAATAATGGGGCCGAATATGAAGTGCTGATCGTCGGGTTAAAAATAGTAAGAGAGTTAAAAGTAGATCGACTTCAAGTCTACAGTAATTTTTAATTGGTGGTCGACCAAGTTAGTAGCAAGTACGAAGCATAGAAAGAAAGTATGATGAAATACCTTGAGAAAATAAAGGATTTGACTCTGGCCTTTGGCAGTTTTGGCATTCGATAGATTTCGAGGGTAGAAAATACAAGAGCCAACTTTCTCTCTAAATTGGCCACTTCGGCCCCAACCGGACTGTCCAAAGAAGTATTTTTTGAAACTCTAAAATGTCCAAGCTTAGAGGAATCATAGCTCGTTATGCAGACGGAGCTCGAGCTGAGCTGGATTAATCCATTAGTTGCTTATCTCAAAGAGTAAGTTCTTTCTCATGATCTAAAAGAAGCTTGAAAACTCAGGAATCAAGCCTCCTGGTATGTTTCATATGAGGGCAAGTTGTATAAAAGATCATATTCGCTACCACTGTTGAGATGTCTCCGACCTTCAGAGGTCAACTTCATGTTATGAAAAGTACATGAGAAAATTTATGAAAGTCATGTAGGAACCAGATCCCTATCACAAAAACTACTTCGATAAGAATACTATTGGTCGATCTTGTACCATGATTCTATGAAGTATGTTAAAAAATATGATCGCTATCCGAGAAATGCAAATAAATAAATATAGCCGACCTTCGAGCTTACTCCACTAAGCACACCTTGGCCATTTACGTAGTGGAGAATGGATATACTTGGTTCTTTTTCAACGGCATCCGAACAATGAAAGTTTCTCCTGATCATGATTGACTACTTCATCAAATGGGTTAAAGCTGAACCATTAGCAAAAATTATCGAGACCAAGGTACAGAACTTCATCTGAAAGTCAATCGTCTGTCGGTTCGGTCTGCCCCAAACTCTCATAACAAATAACAGACGATAGTTCGCTGGGATGAGGTTCACTGAGTTCTGCGAAGATCTAAACATCTTCCATCACTTCACGTCGGTAGCTCACCCATGGACAAATGAAAAAGCTGAAGTGACCAACCAAACCCTACTGCAAGGCATCAATACAAGACTCGATAGAGCAAGGAGGGCCTGGGTGGACGAACTCTATCACATCCTCTGGACATACCGAACTACTCAAAGACTATCGATCGAAAAAACACCATTTGCCTTGGCCTTTGGAATGGAGGCAGTCATCCCAATCAAGCTTAAGCTCCCATCAATACGGGTCATGGCCTTCGATGAGTAACGTAACTCACAGAATCTCAGAGTCAATCTTAACCTGCTGGAAGAAAAAAAAGAGAAAGCCCGGGTTCGGATGGTTGCCTATAGACGAAGGGTGGCCCGATACTATAACTCTAGAGTCAGAGATAAAATGTTCAGAGTAGAAGACTTAGTGCTTCGGTGAGCCACCATCTCTCAACCTCAGAATTAGGGAAAGCTTGCTCCAAATTGGGATGGTCCGTATGAAATAGAGGAGGTCGTCCAGCCCAAAATTTATCGCTTGAAGGAGCTCAGAGGAACAATACTTCCACGACCTTAGAATTTAGAAAAATTGAGAATATACTACCATTAGTTTTCCTCCAATAAAACTCCTCCATTTTAATATTATTATTTATTGGTACAAAAACAATGTGATGATAGGAAAGAAGCAATCGAAAGTGGCCATATTAAGAACAGGAGAAGAACCTCATCCTAACATGAGCAAGTTGAAGACCTCCAATTATTTAAGATAGGAGGAGAGGAGAGGCCCATTCAATGACTCATCTGTGCCCCTATTATCATGTTAGAAATAGGAGGAGAACCTCATCCTAACATGAGCAAGTCGAAGATCTCTGATTATTTAAGATAGGAGGAGGGGAGAGGCACATTCAATGGCTCATCTATGTCCCTAGTGCTATGTTAGAAATAGAAGGAGAACCTTATCCTAACATGAGTAAGTCAAAGACCTCCGATTATTTAAGACAGAAGGAGAAAAGAGGCCCATTCAATAGCCCATCTGTACCCCTAGTGCCATATTAGGAATAGGAGGAGAACCTCGTCCTAACATGAGCAAGTCAAAGACCTTCAGTTATTTAAGATAGGAGAAGGGATGGGGTCCATTCAACGGCTCATCTATGCTCTTAGTGCCATGTTAGGAATAGGAGGAGAACCTCATCCTAACATGAGCAAGTTGAAGACCTTCGATTATTTAAGACAGAAGAAGGGGAGAGGCCCATTCAACGATCCGTTTGTGCTCCTAGTGCCATGTTAGGAACAGAAGGAGAACCCCATCCTAACATGAGCAAGTCGAAGACCTCCGATTATTTAAGATAGAAAAAAAAGAGAGATCCATTCAATGGCCCATCTATGCCCCTAGTGCCATGTTAGAAACAGGAGGAGGATCCCATCCTAACATGAGCAAATCGAAGATCTCTAATTATTTAAGACAAGAGGATGAGAGAGGCGCATATAATGGCCTTAATGTGCCCTTATAGTCCATTAGTAATAGGAGGAGAATCTTGTCCTAACATGAACAAATTTGAAGACCTCGTTCATTTTAGATGAGGTAAGAGGAGAGGCTCCGACAATGGCCCTTATGTGCCCCTACAGTCCATTAAGAATAGGAGAAGAATCTCGTCCTAACGTGAGCAAAGTCGAAGGCCTCATTCATTTTAGATGAGGTGAGAAGAGAGGCCCCGACAACGGCCCTTATGTGTCCCTATAGTCCGTTAAGAACAGGAGGAGAACCTCGTCCTAACGTGAGAAAAGTCGAAGGCCTCATTCATTTTAGATGAGGTGAGAAGAGAGACCCCGACAATGGCCCTTATGTATCCCTATAGTCCATTAGGAATAGAAGGAGAATCTCGTCCTAACGTGAACAAAGTTGAAGGCCTTGTTCATTTTAGACGAGGTGAGAAGAAAGGCTCCATCTCAGCTGGAGATAAAATCTCCTTCGAGCTTCAACCTCAATAGGAGATAAGACTTCTTCAACCTTGACTGAAGATAAGATCTCCCCCGAGCCTCAACCTCAATAGGAGATAAGATCTCCTTCAACCTCGACTGAAGATAAGATCTCTCTCGAGTCTCAACCTCAATAGAAGATAAGATCTCCTTCAACTTTGATTGAAGATAAGATCTCCCCCGAGCTTCAACTTCAACGGAAGATAAGATCTTCTTCAATCTCGGTTGGAGATAAGATCTCCTCCGAGCCTCAATCTCAACAGGAGATAAGATCTCCTTCAACCTCGATCGGAGATAAGATCTCTTTCGATCTTCAACTTCAATAGAAGATAGGATCTACTTCAACCTCGGTCGAAGATAAGATCTCCCCTGAGCTTCAACTTCAATAGAAGATAGGATCTCCTTCAACCTCGATTGAAAAATAAGACCTCCCCTGAGCTTCAACTTCAATAGAAGATAGGATCTCCTTCAACCTTGGTTGAAAATAAGATCTCCTCCAAGCCTCAACCTTAATAGAAGATAAGATCTTCTTCAACCTCGATCGAAGATAAGATCTCTCCCGAGCTTCAACTTCAATAGAAGATAGGATCTCCTTCAACCTCGACTAAATATAAGATCTTCTCCGAGCCTCAACCTCAATAGAAGATAAGATTTTCTTCAACCTCGATCGAAGATAAGATCTCCTTCAAGCTTCAACTTCAACAGAAAATAGGATCTACTTTAACCTTGGTCGGAGATAAGATTTCCTCCGAGCTTCAACTTCAACAAAAGATAAGATCTCCTTCAACCTCCACGGGAGATAAGATCTCCCCCGAGCCTCAACCTCAATAGAAGATAAGATCTTCTTCAACCTCGATCGGAGATAAGATCTCCTCCAAGCTTCAACCTCAACGAGTGCAGAGCCCAAAAAAGAACTTCGGCAGTCATCTTTTTTGTACTCCTTTCCTTCGAATTTTGAACTCGAGAGTGGAAAAACCATTATTGAGGATAAATCTCACTCCCATCGAAGTCCAGTCTGATGCTTAGCCTAATGTAGTTGGTAATTATAGAAGAGCTTCGATCAAAAATTCTTTAGGAGTCAAGCTCCTTCCAAACTTCTCCTTCGATCAGATTCCTTCAGCAGCTGAACTCCTTCTGAACTTCTCCTTCAGTAGGATTCCTCTAGCAACCGAATTTCTTTCGAATTTCTTCTTCAGTCGGATTCCTTCAGGAGTCGAACTCCTTCCAGACTTCTCCTTCAGTCAGATTTCTCTAGGAGCTGAACTTCTTCCAAACTTCTCCTTCGATTGGATTCCTCTAGGAGCCCAACTTCTTTCGAACTTCTCCTTCAGTTAAATTCTTCCTGTAGCCGAACTCCTTTTGGACTTCTTCTTCAATCGAATTCCTCCAGAAGCCGAACTCATACCAGACTTTTCCTTCAGTCAAATTCCTCCAGGAGCCAAACTCCTTTCGAACTTCTCCTTCAGTCAAATTCCTCCAGTAGTCGAACTCCTTTCGAACTTTTCTTTCAGTCGAATTTCTTCAGAAGCCGAACTTCTTTCAGACTTCTCCTTTAGTCGAACTTCTCCACCAGTCAAACTTCTTTTGAACTTCACCATCAGTCAAACTTCATCCAAATTCCTCCAGTGGATTACTTTTAGATTTTAAGTAGTATTCCTTCTAGATGATCCTCTCTAGTCGTATTCTCTTTAGGAGTCCGAACTCCTCTAAAATTGACATACGTCAAAGCTCTTCACCAACCAACGTCTGCTTTCTCCGAACTTTGACTATTAAATCTCGATGAACAGGCACATCACGACAACAGATACCTCTCTATGTAACAAACTCCATGTGGCTCCAAGTGACTCAGTACTGGATGGCTATGGCTGCCACTATCTGTCTGCTATAAGCGACACCCCTCTCCATAACAAACTCCACACGATCTCAAATGGCCTGCTACCAGACAGCTATGGCTGTCACTATCAGTCTACTACAGATGATACCTTTCTCTATAATAAATTCCACGCGGTTCTGAGCAGCCAGCTATCGAATGACTACAACTATCACTATCAGTCTGTTCCAAGCTCCGTCTATAAAAAAAACCCTCCAGATACATTTTTTCTAAGCTCTCTTCTTCTTCCCAAAATTCTGCTAAATTCTTTTTTGAGTATTCCATTTCTATTGGCCAGAAAAGCTGACTTGATCGTCGGAGGGTCCTGTCGGAGCCACCACCACCGACTTCGAATGAAATTTTATTTTGTAAATCACCGACAACGATCTTTTCTTCCTCAACTTCTGCTCGATTCGGCGTCAACCAAATTATGCACCAACAATATCCTTTTCTATCAAGAGTACATAGAAAGATGAGATTTTTTTTCAAATTAGGGACATGCCTGACATCCTATCAATATTCTCACAATGCCATTATACATCTTGATTTGGACTGCACTAATTCTAGTAGTCTTGCATGGAGTATTATTTCCCATCAAGATAATTCCAGTAGTAATTTGCTCATAAGTAAAGAAGAATTTTCTATTAAGAGTCATGTGATATGAATAGCTAGAGTCTAAAATTCAGTCATCCTTGAATCTGACAGCATCAATAGACTGAACATAATCTTCAGTCTCTTCTTTTGCAATATTGGCCTTAGCAGACTTCTCAATTTTCTGCTCTTTCTTGCCACCCTTTTACTGTTTATTTTTTAGCTTTCAACAATTATCAATGACATGACCTTTCTTACGATAATACTTGCAGAAATTATATTTGGTTCTAGATTTAGATCTAGATTTACCATGATTTTCATCAGATGAGGTTCTTTGCTTGGATCATCCTCTAACAACAAGACCTTCAGATTGTTATTTTTTTTGAATTACCACCTGTCATATCTATATCTAATATTTTTTATGAAAATAAAAATGATTTCACATCTTCAATAAAAATAGAGTCTTTGCCATACAATAGGATCTCATGAAAATACTTAAAAGATGGCGATAATGAACATAGTAATAATAAAGCTTGATCTTCATCTTCTATTTTTACATCAATATTTTTCAAATCTAATAATATAGAATTAGATTCATCAAGATGTGACTTGATAGATGTACCTTTTATCGTGCACAACATGAACAGACGCTGCTTTAGATGTAGCTTAGTGGTGAGCGATTTGGTCATGTACAGTGACTCAAGCTTTAATCATAATTCAGCCGCAGTCTTCTCATAAATAACCTCTCGCAAAATTTTATTGGACAAGCTTAATTGAATAGCAGTGAGAGCCTTCTCATCTAGCTCCTATTTATCATCCGCCGACATATTGGCTATGCTAGCATCTTCTCCTTCCCAAGCAGTGCCTTCTGTAGTCTCTGATGGGTAATAGGGCTTTCATCTTGACCTGCCAAATGCCGAAGTTGATGCTCTGGTTGAACTTCTCAATTTCGAACATTATAGACATCTTGCAATATTTTTTTTAATAAAAAAATATTAATAGTAAATTCATCTAATGAACTGAGCTCTGATATCAGTTTGTTAGGTTTAATAGTAGCAAAACACCGATGTCATGATGAACAAAGATAAATTAAGAAGAATACGAATAGAGGAGTACACTAGGATTCACATGGTTCAGGGATAAAATAAAAATCCTCTACGTCCACGGACAGAGATGAGCAAATCCACTATATGAGAATTAAGTGTACAATGAAGAAAAAGCAGTCAAAATTCTAAAATCTCATGCACCCAAATAAATCACTTCTAAAATTTTTATAGAAAGAAAGAGAAATAAAGGAAGAAGAAAAAAACCCCACACAGTTAGAGAAGCCGCTGGCACCAAAACGTGCGCTAAAATAGGGAAGCATGTGGCTATGTGCGGCTAATCTCAAATAAAAAATTCCTTTTAGGACTCTAACAACTGGGCAGCGAGGCAGCTAAAGAGTCCTAAAAAAATTGTTTAAAAAAGATGCCAGTTGGATGTGGATGGTTGACCGAGTCAAATCCCAACAAGAGGACTTATTCTCCTATTTCTTCAAATGATTTTTTTTAGAATGGTCATGACTATAATAGCTCATTTTGACATAGAGCTATATCAAATGAATGTAATAACAGCCTTTCTTAATGGTGATCTAAAGAAAGATATCTATATGAAATAGTTCAAAGATTTTATTGTTAGTGGATAAAGAGATATGATTTGCAAATTAAAGAAATTTATTTATGAACTTAACCAAGCTTTCGAACTATAATATCTTAAATTTAATGGGATAATTACTTTTTTTAAATTTTAAAAAAATAGTATTGATCAATATATATATCTGAAGGTCAATGGGGGTAAGTTTGAAACTTTAGTATTATATGTGGATGATATTTTACTTATTAGTAGTGATCTTGATCTACTTAAAAAATAAAATATTTTTTATCTCAAAAATTAAAGATATGGACGAAGCCGCTTATGTTATTAGCATTGAGATTCACAGAAATAGATCCTTAGGGTTACTTAGACTATCTTAAAAGATTCAAATATTTAGAGTATTAGAAAGATTTGAAATGAAAAAAATATTCTCCTGGATGTGCTCCTATTATAAAAGGTGGTAAACTTAATAAACATCAATGTCCAAGAAATGAAATTGAAAGAGAGAAAATGAGGTCCATACCCTATGCATCTATTGTTGAGAGTTTGAATTATGTTCAGATATATATACGCATCTAGACATTATTTTAGTTGCATCGATGCTAGGGCATTATCAACATGATTCAAGAATAGAGCATTAAAAAATTACAATGAAAGTCACACATTATTTGCAGGGTATAAAAGAATACATGCTCATATACAAATGATCTGATCATCTTAAAGTTATTGGCTATTCAAATTTGAATTTTGCTAGATACACTGATAATAGAAAGTCTACCACCGAATACATCTTTCTATTTACAGGAGGTGCTATATATATTGGATGAGTATGGAACAAGGTTTTATTACTATATCCACTAGTAGTCTATTATGAGACCTCCTCATAAGCCATTTGGTTGTGGAATTTTATGATAAGACTTAGAGTTATTGACTCTATTAGTAATTCGATTAAGATATACTATGATAATAATTCTGCAATAAGATTCTCCAACAATATGAAGAGTATGAGTGCTTGCAAGCATATTGGCATTATATACTTTGTTCTTCATAAAAGAATAAAGGAGAACATAATGCCTGTTAAATATATTGGTACAGAGTTGATGATTGTAGATGCATTAACTAAATGACTCACTCTAGAATTTTCAAAGATCATATGGATCATATAGGATTTATTAGTTCATTTTATGATTGATATGTATTAGATACTATGTGTAAAGTCATCATATTAGGTTTTATAATAAAATTCAGTTTGTTTCATTTGATGTTGATCAGCTATTTATCGTGTGTATAAAGATGACCAAGGAATAAGCGTAAAGTTTCGTCTATTCATGAAGTAAAATTTCATATATGGAACTTGATTATAAGATATTATTAGTGTTGTGATGCTTGAAAAGTCGTAGATTGATTGATAATGCATTTGTTGTCATAATTCATACTGATTATTTTATAATCAAGTATATAGTATATATCCTATAAAAAAATTAAGTTTTAAATATGACCATATCAGTTTTCAATTATCAGATCCTAATAAAATTTTATTAAAAGTTCTTGAAATACTTTAAATAATTAAAATAAAGTTTTTTGTGTTAGATTAGACCAAGTAGAAGAGGTTGGAATTTATATGATTAGCCCTATCCGAATATGGCCCATGCTAATACGCATCTAGATTTATTTTATACATTTTAGATCAATATAGACTTTGATTAAAGGTACACATTCGATAAGATGATAGGAATATATTTGATGATTTGATAAAGTTGAACTCTATACAACTATCATAGACAACATCCATTTTCTAGTCTTTACAACTGATTTAAATATTGCCTTTGATGAGTGAGATACATTATAAAAAAATTGCTCCCTACAAACTTGATTTCTAACTCATCTGAGAGCTTATGAAATTCTTCCAATAGAAATACTTAGAGTTAAGATTGAAAAATCAAGATATTGTTCGATGATAATAAGAAGCACACCTAGCTCAATTCTCTTATGGTTGCAAATAGACTGATTCAAGAGATCATGGGTGGCATTGATAGCTTTTCTTCTATTATCCTATAAAGTTTTAATAATTACTTCCATTGTTATGATTTATTTATTTTTAAGTAGACTGATTCAAGACCATACTAAGTTCAATCATTGATGAATAAATCAGCAAACTAGCAGAAGCATTCTTGGTAAAGATAGTTAAAGCTCACTAACGAGAAGCAATTAGAGCTTGGCTCCATAAAAACATGTCCGATGCAGTTATTGTCCACGATGCACGTCATGTGTGGGTAGTTACTGCATGCCAAGCAGTTAAGGTGTGCGTTCACCCTTCCCAAAAACCGACACTAACCTCCATTTTATATAAACTAGATCCAGGGGATCTCCAGGTATACTTAGGACTCGTTTAGTTGATAGAAATAAGATGGATAAAAGTATGGTCCATAAAAAAAAAAAAAAAAAAAAAATGAAGGAACTAGATCTAAAGGATCTCCGGATATACTTAGGGACTCTCGTTTAGTTGATAGAAATAAGAGGGAAAGAAAAGTATGATCGATAAAATAAAATTAAAAAAAAAATTATTAAAATTTTTAAAAAATTTATTGAAAAGTAGTATTTTTATAGAAATAAATTTTTTATATTTCATTGGAAAAAAAATTCATATGAGGTTTGTGTTTTTGGCTTTCCTGTGAGAAAGGAAACGTTTTTTCTTTAAAATATAAAGATAAAGTTTTTTTTATATAAAAGATATTTTAGTATTTTAAGAAAGTAAATGTTTAATTAGCATACTATTTTTATGATCAATAAAATATATTAAAATTATTTTTTTAAAATTATATTTTTGAAAATTAATTTTTAAAAAAAAATATTTTTATAAAAAAAATTTCTTCTGACAAATCATGCGAGCCCGTGGCCTCACACTCTCTCCAACTTTAGATTGCTCGGATCTCTATTATTTTCTAGAGCTCAGCCTAACTTTCAGCAATTTTTATAGTTTTTTTTAAGAAAAAAATTATTTTATAGATCTAACCTCATACTTTGAGAATTGTCCGATCAAACAGCTCCCAGCAAAAACTAAGCTAACCAAGCATCAAACTCAAAGCACTTGATTGAATTAGGATGGATGTTAGCAGCAACATTAACAAATATATTTATGGTTCTCAAGCGAGCAATACCATCATCCATATTACTTGTGAAGGCCACATTCTCCATATTTTGTGTCACATAACGATTATTGGAGTGAAGAAAGCATAATAAGGATGAATTTAATACTCTTCAGTAAGTTGTTAATCCATCATTGCATTACATATTTGTTATGCCACATGATCATTCTATACATGGTACCTGGTCATAACTCAGAGGATTCTTTTAATATGAGATTGCTGTCCAATAAAATTATTGTGTCAAATAACATAAAACTCAAGGGGCATGGTGAAATTGCACAAGATTGAGACGTCTTGGATAACCAACCGAATTCACTCAAATTTGAGGGCTTTTTTGAAATTATATTTCTCACAAGTCAAGAGTCTTCATTCCTTCCAACTTAGAAAACCCTAATTTGGTAATCATCACGTATCTTCCGATAACGTTTATCTCGAATCCTTTTCAAATGGAACATGGAGATAGGTATCGGATCGGACGGTTCACTGTTTCTCCATCCGGCCATCCCAATCCAGGACCTTCGATCCACCGTCCATTCCCCTCGGAGTCCAAAATTAAAACCCCCCGGACTGCTCGATCGCACCCCTACCCGAACTCTAAAACCCTCGCGCCCCCTGTTCCTCTTTCCTCGAGTCCTTCGAGCCCCCGCCTCCCAACTTCCCCCTCCAGGGTTTCTCCAATCTCTCGCGCCTGGTCTCTAGGGTTTTTTGGCGGACGAGGGGGCGCCTTCGGTGATGGGGGAGGTGGAGCCGTCGTCGTCGTCGTCGTCCTCTGCGCCGTCGCCGGCGTCGGAGCAGGGGAAGCTCTTCGTCGGCGGGATCTCGTCGGAGACGAGGGAGGAGGCGCTCGCGGAGCACTTCAAGAAGTACGGGGAGGTGAAGGAGGTGGTGGTCATGAGGGACAGGACCACGGGTAACTGCCGGGGTTTCGGGTTCGTCAAATTTTTGGATCCGCAGGCGGCGGAGAGGGTTCTTCAGGAAAAGGAGAAGCACGTAATTCTTGGGAGAACGGTTAGTGCTGTTCTAACCCTTTCTTCTCTCACTGCTCCATCCTTATGGGGGAAAGAAATAAATAAAAAAGATTTTTTCCTGAATTTCCTGGTGGATTTTCTTCCCTGTTCTTAGGTTTTGGGTGTATTTTTCTTGTTTATGCGTGCTTCTAGTTATGTTTTTCTTTCCGAGAAATATTTGGCTTGAAGGGTTTCTTTTCTTTTCTTTTCTTTTTTAGTGTAAATTGTTCTATTATGTAATTGAGTATAAACAATTAAAAATAAAAAGGTAATGCTGATCGTTTCATCTCTGTTATGACTATTATCTCATATGCTTTTTTTTTTTTCGCTTAATTGAATTTTATTTCTCAAATAGTTTTTTTGGAGAGTATTAACTAAATAAGGGCATAATTCCCTTCTGAAAAATTGTTTAGGGGTTATATTTTGTTTTACAAGGAATTGTTAAGAGGAATGTTTTTTTTTTTTGGTCGATAAAATTTGTTATAGAACTAATCATGATTTCTTTATATAGATTTGCTTCCCGTGGTTCAAAAAATCAATAATACAAATATAATAATTTTGCTATTTCCTTTTTCAAATTCTTGTTTTTCTTTGGATTTGATTGTGCATGTTAATTGGTGATTTATATGGTCTTTTTTTACTTCCTTTTTTTTTTTTCACTTTTGTTTTGTTTATTTTTTTCCTTATATTTTATTTATCAGGTAGAAGTGAAGAAAGCCATGCCAAGAGCTAAACAACATCAAAGTCACCAACACCTCCACCACCAATACGCAAATCAGAGCCCCCATCATACCTATCATAGTAGAGGGTCGAGTAGGAGCAGCACTAACAATGGCAGTAGCAACGGGAATCACTCTAAATCGAAGAAGATTTTTGTAGGTGGTTTGTCTGATAATATCACGGAAGATGATTTCAAGAATTACTTTCAGACCTTTGGTACGATAACTGATGTGGTTGTGATGTATGATAGTGCAACCCACCGGCCAAGAGGCTTTGGCTTCATCACCTTTGATTCTGAGGAGGCTGTGGAAAATGTAATGCAGAAAAGTTTCCATGAGTTGAATGGTAAATTGGTAGAGGTCAAGATAGCAGTGCCAAAGGATGGCAATAATCATAGCAATAGCAGCAATCGTGATAATAATAATTATGAATCATGGTTGACAAGAGGACCGGCATTTAGTAATCACCCTTCTGGGATTTACTTACCTTACACCCCTAGGTATGGGTTTTTTCATGGTTATGCACCACCACCTTGGTATGCTTATGGTGGTGGTTATTATGGAGGATATACTGTGGCAAGCTATGGTGGGATTGGTTATGGAGGTCCAATTCCAGGCCCAAGGGGCTTTTGGAATGTTCAGGGATTGGTGGGCTCAAGGCATGGTCTGGTGCCCAATATGGCTTTGTATCCTGGCTATGTCAATGGAGGTTTTGGTGGCAGTTTTCATGGGGTTGCTGCTTTCGATAATGGCAAGGAGAACCAAACCAGCTCTGATGTGCAAACACCAGCTGTTGCTAGTACCACACCATCACAAGTTGAATCTGTGAAGTTGGAAGCTCAGTAACATCTTGGTTGGTACTCTGCCCATTTACCCCCTAACTTTCTTTTGGGTTGATTTTCTATATTAAATGTTTGATATGATGAAGCATGTTACAGTATCCACCTGTCCTAGTTCACAAAAGAAACAATGAACTGTTAGTGTTGCTGAGACATTCTGTTCTGATACAAAATACATGTGCACATTGGTCATGCCCTGAGACAGATCTTGTGGGCTTTTGGTGGTCGGGAGTCAGGGGATGTGGTTGGCAGTACAGTGAGGAAAAAGAAAGAACCCTTATTGTGGCTCCTCCAGCTAGGATACCTCACCTCGAATTCCCCCCCCCCCAAATGTGTGCTGGAGGTGACTAATCTGCCAACTTCTTGTATCCACTGAGTGTAATGAAATCCTTAATAAATGGATCATTCCTTGTAATCATCTTTTCACAAAATCACTCCAAATAACAAGTGAATGACCAAGCAAAATCCTATAGATCTACTTACCACCAGAAATCCTGAGAGAACCATCTGCAACAAATGGTACATATTCCCTCAGCCATGGCATCCAAGATTTTAGATCTTGTGACCTTCATACTGTTCTTCCTATAATGGGGCCTTAATGAATGCTAGATCTCCATTTGATTGCTTAATGTCTTTCTTTGTTAGATTTAGCCTTATGAATGCTAAATCTTGATATGTGAGAGTTTGGTCAAAAGATTATCCATTTGTAAGAGATGGTAACTATGGCCACCTCTTACCCTTTCAGCATACAAATACTAACTACTCTTTCTCCCTCTCTTCCACAAGTTCTACCATCTCATCAAGAAGGGGACTTCTTGCCATTTAAATCACCATTTTTGTTTTCTTAAAATTCTGTATAAAAAAGATAGTGACTTCGTGCCTATGATTTAACTTTGTCCATATATTTAGAATGAGATTGTTGTTAGTGGCTAATACGCAAGTTATTAATGTTTGAAAGAAAATAATAATTGAAACATGACATTACTTTGTGTTTGCAAAAATTAACTCTAGTTAGTAATTAGCCCCCCAAATAGTGATTTCTGGCTCTGCCCCTAGTCTTGTCTCTTTTGGTGCAATTCCAAATCAGTGATGTAAATTTTGTTTGCTAGGCAACCAAATAGAGTTGTTCTTACCCCAAAAAGGTAGAATCTAGTTCAATGATATATGCCTCATGCAAAAGGGGCATGCATTTGCCTGTTTCAGTTACAGTAGCCTAGTAGCTTTTCTTACATGCAGCCAGTGTTCCCCACTTGAGATTGGAACACCTAATGACTGATGTTTTTGACATCTTTTGCTGCTTGGTTATGTTATTTTGTAATTTAATTGCATGAATTTGTAGTGTATTTTGAGTAGATTGATGTTTGCTTTTAGTGGTTGGGACCTGAAAATGATGCTTTGAACCTGGCAGTTAACCCGAATGATTTATTAATAATTTGGATCATGAAGGTTGAAACCCTTTGGAAGACAATTTCTTGAATTTATCTTGTTCAATCATCCACAGTTATTTATCAAGAAATATTAGTGGTTTGAGCTACATAGCCATTAGATCATATAAATTTATACAGTCCTTTTGTTTATTATAAAATTTGTAGTTTTAGTTTGCAGTGCCGCCTATTTGTTTCTTTGCATTAATATGAATCTAACTTAGTAGTTGGTAGCATAGTTGTCAAATCAGGATTCGACTCATGAATCGCCCATGACTTGACTTGAATCGCGACTCGAATCATAAGATTCAGCAACAAATTTATTTTTTTTATAAAGTAATAGGAATCAGCATAAAATTAAAATTTCTATAACAAAATAACTCAAGAAACATTAAAATAAAAGCACAATCAAAATGTATACCCATCTATTAATCAATGAACATGCAGAAAGCATAGGTAAGTTTAAAAAAATAAGAATTAAAAATTATTTAAAAAATTAAAGAAATCCAAATAGAAGTAATAGGGAATGAGGGATTTGAACATTTGTTACTTGTTACTTTGTTAACCAACCGGTCCGACCTCTGTTAAAAAAATAAAAATAAAAATATTTAAAAAATAAAAAAATCTAAATAGAAGAAATAGGGAATGAGAGATCTAAACATTATCGAATAGGGCCAATAGGTGAGATCGATTACTTCCTTTTGAGTTTTGATTCGGTCTTAAGTCCCCACGGACCACGGTCCAGTCGGACCACTTTTCTCAATCAGTTGAAGAGAGAGAAGTCCATGGAACAAGGGCTTCGGAGCTTTCTTAAAAGGGGGAAGAGAGAGAGAGAGAGAGAGAGCGACGGGCTGACGGTGAAAGAAACAAGCTACCAGAGGGTGGAGGCTTCAAGGCTTCCTCTTGGGGAAGAGGAACCGAGAAGAGAGAGAGAGAGAGAGAGAGAGAGCAACGGGGGACTCGCACGAAGAGGAAGATGTCTTCCTCTTGTCGTCGAAGCTTCGAAGCTTGGAAAAACAACCGCATGCACCTATAGAGAGAGAGGGGGGAATCGAAGATGAAAAGGCTTGAAATTGGTTTGATTTTCTTCTACGAATCATTTTGAAAGCTAAAATACCAAGAGATTTGGACTCTTCAACTTCCAAATATAACGAATAAGATCTGGAAACTTACCTTTTCTGACTCGAAGATATCGTACGATCCATCAATTTTCACAATTCAACCTCTGATTCATCGATTCATATACGATTCTCTCCCTTTTCCGATTCACCATTGCAGTTTGACTTGGCCAAGATGTGAATCATCTCAAATCGTAAGAGTTGACTCGCGACTCGTACGATTCTAACAACAGAGGTTGGTAGCATAAACAAGTTCATAATGAGTTCTTTTTCTTGTTTAATGGTTGACTAAACCCTGCTGGTAAGAAATCTTAAACTCATTTATAGGTTCAAATTCATGGGCAATCCTCAAGCCACATGCTGTGAAATAACCCAAATTGAAGCAGCATTAGTGTCATAATTTGGAGGGAGGAAGAAAACTCTACTAATAATGCCCATTTTTCATTGTGTTGATTCATATTTGTAATGAAGTGGAAGATGCTTCTACAAAACAGCATACATAGAGAAGAAGGGAAGCAACAGAACCAGAGCCTAACATAATAAACCTAAAAATTTGTTGAACAGTACCAAAAGAAAGGGTCAATAAAGCAAAAACAAGATATAGATGTAAGAAAAATGAAATAACTCTGGGAGAAAGCCCTCAGCCTATAGGAAAATACCTGAATTAATAAGAACCTAAAATTTACTCTCAAACTGGGAGTTCTTAAAGACTTGAAGGCCCTTTCTTTTAAACCCAAGAGTACAAAATAATCGAACTTTATTTTTTCTGGCCATCCAAATAACCATGGATACAGTTATTCCATGTTATGACTCTCTCCTCAACTAGGTCGGCTACAAACAAGAGATCCACCCCCCCCCAAAAAAAAAAAAAAGAGGAAGAAGAAGAAGAGGAACCAACAGTGCCCAACTAGACAATTTCATGCCTTCTTGTACCAAACACATCATGTTTCACCTCCATTGTTTTACCCATACAAGACATGACAGTGGATTAGTGGAAAGACCCTTCTAGCCTTAAACACTAAAATCATATGCTATTTTCAAGTTTTCTACCATTGAAATCAGATAACCAGAGGAACCAACATCTTTAATTATCCATGATAGTTGAGATTGACTCACTTGAGACAAAAGGGTAGTTGCCGGAGGCCAGAGAAGGGACTCCATAGCTTTAGAAAGTCATTGGCTTCTTAGATCTAGAGTGGAAAAACTAAGGTTAGCTGAGCAAGGCCGAGCTTGGATGGGGGTTGCAAGGGAGGAGCCAGAGGCCTTGGCAGCAGCCATCGATGCAAGGGAGGAACCACAGATGAAGATTAGGAGAGGTGAGTCTTTTCACCTCAGGGTGGGGAGAGGGAAGAAATACCCATTAAAAGGAGTCCAAATTAGTTCCCAGGCATCCCACCTCTAAACCAGATGGTTTGCATGTGAAACGATAGTTTGGCCTAGACCGCTAGAACCCAAGCAGTTCAAGCAGTTTGGATGAAGTTCATCCTGACCCCCCCAATTGTAGCTACATGGATTGAGCTGACTTTAGTTTGGCACAATCTGAGCATTTCGCACCTAACTGGCTGGTTTTTGATATCTTAGTCTGTCCATGTACCTGAGGCCAAGTTACTTGACTTGCCGGTTTTTGAAATCCTAGTCTGTCCATTTGCCTGCCTGAGGCCATGTTACTTGACTTGCTTTAATTACATGCGCAGATGGTTGCCTAGTCCATTTTTGAAACATTGTCCAAATATTAGATTTGACTCTAGATATTTTTGACTTATTTATGTGCAATTTGGCCATATGACAATCCATGTAAGCCTGTATTGTTGTGTAGAAAATGAAGTGTGGTTGGGGCCAATGCAAGTCAATCAGGTAGTTTTGTTAAGTGGGCTTGCATTGATTCTTATTATATGATGCTGGTAATCTTCTGCCAAGACAAGTCAATCACATCATAATTTATTTGATGGTGATCATAATTTGAACACCATGCACCATTCATCAAAAAGAATGTTTGCTCCCTTTTCTCTAATTTAGCACTTCCTGGGAAGGGTGGCATCACATTTTTTGCAGCTGCCTCCGTGTGCTTGCTTCAATTGAAGCATCAAGAAAGGAGACATCTGTTGACTTGCAGAGTGTTTTCATGACTTACTCCATGCTAGTTCATTCTCTGTATATGAATACAGAAGAGTGTAAAGAGGGAAGAGCGAATGAGGAAGGAAAAGAGATAGGAGACAAGGATGAGATCTGCATGTAGCTTGGAAAAGAAGGAAGCATGTTGTGATTTTCTTTATACTTCTGAGTCCAGGGCCCCATTTAATATAATAGTTTAACTAGCATCTTATATGCATCATTGCAATATTACATCTACCTTATCAATTAAAATTTTATCAGAATAAAACTGTTATCTTGGAACTTTTGTGCTTCAACAGTTCATTTCTCGATTTTGAAATGTTGGGCTTGAAAGATATATGGCGAATTGGCCTGCTTATCTTTTACTTTAGATCCAGAAACAGATGAACATCACAACGCACTCAACTCAGAGATTGCAGCATTTGCTTATGTTAAGTATAGGTTTTGCTTGGGCTGTTTAGTGGATTAGAAATATCCGCGAGATTATATGCTTAGAGTTCTTACATCTGTTTACATCTTCGGACAGTTTGACAAACACTATTAATGGTTATCCAATGTCAGTTGTGCATCAAACCACATCTTTACTAACATACACTTCATCCTTTTCCTTTACCTAATCACATTTTATACTTGTTCAACTATTAGTTTTGATTCTTGACATGGTGAAGCTTTGGAACTGTTGGAAGGACTTGTTCTTTCTACTGTTGACTTGGATGTTATACTGTCACTTCATTCTTTTAACCAACTCTGGGAGAGAGGGCTGTCCACTTGAGGTGGATCTCAGGACTGAGAGGGCATATGATATGCTCCAGTTCGTGTTGCCAAGAGGGTTCACCCTGCATGTGATCTCATATTACTCTCCCTTTTGCTCCTTGTCTCAGCAGTTGCTTCACATATATGCAGTTTAACATTTCTTGTTAACAATATATTTAGGCATCTTTCCAGCACAGCTGGCCTTGTTTTATGGAGTAAGTTCTCAAGCCTGCAGCTAGTCTATTGATTGTCGGACCTGGGATATTGTCTGCCTGAACCACTTACAGCCACAACATTTCCACTACAAGTTACAACATTGCTCTGAACGTTACCACGTTTCACTAGTATCATGCTTTCTGAAACTAAAATGCACAGAAAAGCTTAGGCTGGAAATTTCTTTAAGTGTTTAGTTATCAATTATAGTTACTTTGCATTAAATTTTATGCAACTGATTGAACAAATTTCTTACTGGCAGAAATTAGAGTTTTTATAGTCCAATGAAGTGATTTAGGTAGGCTGCTTAAAGTGTTCAAATATTGTGTAAAAGGCTGCTAACCAAAATCTGTATTTGGGAACAGGATGTTACCTTGTGTGCTCGACAAACGTTTTCTTGCAAGGTAGCTGGTAATTCTTCTGAAGCCTGAATCTCTCAGTTCTCTGATGAATATAGCCATTGAAATGAACTCAACTTTCTTCCATACGTTTGTGCTTGACTGAAAACTTGATTGATTGTTGGATGGGTGGCCTGGGAGGACCACATGTTATATTTTTTAATTCTTAAATGCTGTCTTCATAATTTATTGTTTGGATGGATATGGTATTCTTTGCATGAATGGCAGGGATGGCATCCAGGTGCTTCCGCACCATAATCATCAGCAGTACCTTTTCCTCAGCCTAGCAGCCTAACTTCATGAGGGTGGGTCTTATTTTTCTTAAACACCTGGAATCACGCACAAGATAGATTTGATTCTGGCAGAAGAAACTGCTGCTTATATGAGAATGTAATTTGTGTTAGAATCCAATTAGGTATGGAGTTGTCAGGTATTGTTAAAGATCCAGAACAAAGAAAGACTCAAGGGTTTGAACAAACCTAGGTCTAGACGTGTAGTAATAGAGGCCTTGGCTGAGGAAATTGGGTGCTCTGGAAAAAGATTTATTCTGACCCTGGATGCTTCCTGAAAATGGTGCGGGAA
This sequence comes from Cocos nucifera, assembly GCA_006176705.1. Lineage (NCBI taxonomy): Eukaryota > Viridiplantae > Streptophyta > Magnoliopsida > Arecales > Arecaceae > Cocos > Cocos nucifera. Next base: position 653,671 of record QRFJ01000189.1, read on the forward strand.
GGGTAACAGGTATGGGAGGCTGGAGAAGAGTTCTCCAAACTTGCAAGCTGATGTTTTTGTTTACCATATGTTACCACTTGAGATTAATTTCTTGTGCCTTTAAGCCATCAAAATCTAGCTTTTGCTAACATATGCGGGTGGCATGGGGAGCTTTGCTCATTTAAGGGTAGTGTGATTTGAGGTGGGAGTAAAGCAGCAAGGTTGCTGGGATGAATGCTTGGGATGAAAAGGGAATGGCCACTTCAACATTGGAAGGATTTGGGTCGGAGGGTGAGCGTGTAGATACAGTTAAAATCGTTATTGATGGTGGATGAGCGTAAGGAGGCCGGCCAGGGTCTTTAGTTACGGAGTCTAACTGGCATCGCTTATGCTTACCGCAATTGAAATGAATCTAGATTGAATTTTAGAATTCATAACCTAAGCATAACCATGGAGCCTTGATTTCAAACTTTTTGATCCTGCTTTCTTGGGGCTAAATTTGCTCTCTTGCAAGCTTGTACAGTCTATTTGTACGTTATCTCGCAGCTTTATGGAAGCATCTCTTCACTGTAACTGCATGGGTCCCTCTGTCGCTGATTCTTTACCACTTTCTTTTAAATTTAGTGGTGGTTGCTGTTGATGCAACGATAAAATTGTTTCATTGTGATCTCGGTGTCATAGTTTTGGCTAATGCCCTTCATATATTTGTGGTGGAAGATTTGTCATCTGATAAGTTGGAACATGTTTGCCTAAGTCTCTTCCTTCCAAAAATTCCAGCTAATCTTCTCTGCACCTAAAGGTGTCAAACATCGACCATTGCAGTGAGGGCCTTGGTGATACGGCTTTGGCTGATGCCCTTAGTATGGATCTGGATATCGCGAGGGTTGGCTGAAACTTTGGGAAAGAAAGGAATTTCTGCTGTTCGGGCGTTAACATGTTCCTCTGCTTGAGTACGAAGACTTCGTGTTTTGTTTGGGTACATATAAATTATAATTTTAATGTACAAATTTGAAATGATAGATTATATCCAACAATTTGAATTATTGTTGATTGAACTCAAATCTAATCTACCTTATCCCAATACATCCCTATATATATATATATATATAATTTAGTATATTTAGTAGAGATTAAAATTATAATATATAAGTTTGTGAGTTAGCACTAAGGGACATGAGGGGCACGTCAGTGAAAGAAGACGTCGGCTGGAGGTGAAAGAGCTAGACAGCGCTCGTTTCCTTGCTTCAAGGTGGTGCTAGACAGCTCGTTTCTTTGCTTCATGGTGGTCGGCTGCTGTGAACGGACCTTTTTTTTTTTTTCTTTTGTTGATGGTTAACTTGTTCACATTTGGGCTTACAGGTATGAGCATGGCACAAGGGGTGCAATGCTCGTGATATGGACTTATGGAAAGATGAAGTTTCATCAATCATGATCATCTATAATGCACTCTAGTATTGCACGTCCTTGGATGGCTGCCATCAAGAGATGGACGGTCATCAAATATAATATGGCATGTGCTTGTAGACTGCTTTGATGGGCGGCCATCCACAGCTGCACAGCAATATGTAGTGCTGAAGGCTGCAGGGGCTAGTTTTACATAGCTTTTAGGGTATTCATGTTTCAAACACTTGCTTTGCAAGTGATTTAAATAAAAGAAATGACTAGATAAAAGTAGCTGACTGCTCTGCTGACACGATGGAGATAAAGATGGAGTGGAGAGGAGTAGGCCCCATATTGGGTAGTTGTGGAGATAGATTAATATAAGTAGAAGGAAGTTGCTTTTCGTACATTAGGGCATGTTTCTGTCTCAACTTTGTGATATTGTAACTTCTTTCTCAACTTTGATGACAATCGTCCAGACAGTTCCATCAACATATGTGAGATTAATTCAGATGAGTTTTAGGTAAAACAAAGAGGGAAAAGCTACAATATATTATGGTGAGGAAATAATTGAATTCATCTTTTTGTGCTTTGCTTGTTTTGTCAAGCTAAATCTTATGGGTAGCGGGAGGTGATGATTTAGCTCTAGTTTGTAACCATGTCGCATCGATCTCTATTTGTCTAGAAACATCATTTTGATCATCCACTTCTATACTCTGTCATTCTTGTTGGACCTCTTTCTTCGACCATCTCCTTGCTCACGAGAGTCCGCTGCTTGAATGACTTATCCTTCTTCGCGATACATTAGATGATCGGAAGTCGAAGATAGGCCAAGAGGGTAATCTAGAATCTCCATCATCAGTTCAGTTATTGAATGCACAAGTTTTTGTGACGGACTTCTCAATTGTTAACACGAGTTTCTTCTTTCTTTCTTGGTCATTGCCTTTTCCATCGAGGTCCATAAATAATAGGTTTATTCACAGTACCCTGAGCAGCCACCCAGGAATTATGTATACGAGGTATTGAGGTCAGAAAACAAATCTGAGACTTCACCCTTAAAAAGGACATGTTTTCTTAACGCTGAAATCTCCAAATAAATTGTAATTTGCTGATCAGAATAATAGAAGAAGAGCAAAAGTGGCAGAGCACTCTGTTATTTTCTTTTGTATAATCTTTATCGCAGTTAAGCAACCTTGTTAATTTAAATACCATTCTAATCTAATAAGAGCCACCACCACTGCTACGGTTTCTGCTTTTCAGTGGGTCATGGTGCAACTTGTCCAATGTGGCTTTTGGACTCGCGGAATGCAAGCAGGATGGCCGAAAGAGAACCGTGTTCCTGGCGTCGTGAGGTCTAATCAAATCATTTCCATTCACAAAAAAACATTCGATGCTGCCAATTTAGTCATTCCTCCATTCCGAGTCCTTATATCTCGGCGTAGGGCTATAGATAGGCTAAGAGGCATGGGGGCCATTGGAAATCCTCCTCGCACGATAGAGTGTGACCTCTCGTCATTTCCGGGCTACTCGGTCTTGTCTTGTTAGCACACGGAAGAACCGGAGAGTACTTTGTTCAGAGGCATTTCCTCATCCGATAAAAGAATTGTGACGCATTGCTTGTATGTGCTTCCATGCCAAAAAAGAAATGACATGACATATAAAGTTGGTGACCATAGATGGTGAACGCATCTGCCAGCAGCGTTGGTGGATCCGGGCTAGAATTGGGTGGTTTGTTGTGTTAGCCGCTTGCACTGGCGGACCCAAAGCTTAGTTTTGTGGTTTTGGTGCCTTGTATCCATTTAATGGTTCAAAGCTTGCTTTTTTGGGGTTACGATGTTTATGCGTATTTAATGAGTGGTGATGGGGACATACGACACAGATGGAGGAAAGAAGACGTGGTTGTGATGGTGATGGTGATGGAGATGGAGTGAGAGAAAACATTAATATCTTAGACAGATGCTCCCCAAGTTTTAGTCGTGCGTCCTTGTTTCACTCTTTGACAAGAGCGTGGGATGCCAGTTTTCTCATTTTTATCTATATAGGCTATTAATAGCTTAAGCTTTTAGGTTGAACCATAAATTTTCATGAAACTTGATGGTTAAAGGTATTGTAATTGATGTCTGTTGTTAAGAAGGAAAATTGTGTGGACTCATAATTGGAGTCATGGTGGCTGTGGGTATGCCAAGTGGTGCAACAAGTAGACTTGATGAAGCAAGATGCTGGACTTGAGCATGAGCTTAGGCATGGTTAACTCTTTGTACAAATACAGCGGAAACATGGCGCTTGGCGAGTGGGCGACCATTGGACTCGATGATAATGTATTCAAATAAAACATGATACTAAGAGAGTGAGCTCTTAGGTTAGATTAGTGATACATGGTGGACTTAAAGAGTAATCGGATGCAGAGCTTATAATTAGTGGATTGTACTCTAAATTGTCTCACACTTAAGCAGTGAGAAGTTGAGGATCATATGTGAGATTTAATCTCTCGTGGAATAATTAACGGTAGATAGATGGATTGATATAGTTGAATTTTTTCAGGTCTAAAACCTAATCGTCTAAGCTTTTAAGTTGAATTGGGTTATGGCTTGTGTATCAAGTCCTTTGCTTGATGAACTCGAGCTCCTTATTTCTCCCTACCACCTAATTCCTAGTCCATGGTTTCCATCATTCTCAACTCTTCAGCTTATTTTTCGGCAAATGGATTCGCCCGAAATATGATAGGAAGTAGGATGTAGAGTTTTCTGGGTTGGAATCAAAATTTGTAAACTTTTTAGACATACAACAACTTTTGAGCTTTTCAAACATGCGACAAACTTCTCAATGACTTCTGTAAATGCTCGTAGATGTTTAAGGATTAGGTGTAAGGTTTAGTCCCACGTAAATAACTACTGGGAAATAAGAGGATTGATGTGGATGATTGGGTCCCAAATCTAATAGCACAAGCTTTTAAATTGAATTGGGTTCCAATATGTATATCAAGTTCTTCCAATATTAGAATTCCCTATATTCTAGCAAGTGATATCGGTTACGATGGCTAGCGATCCCGAACAACTTTAAAGCCGCAAAGGTATTCCCTTTTGGCTCTTACAAAGCACAGTAACAGTTGTGATGGCCATGATGTGCTGAGTGGATGCGGCAGCAGTTGGACTTGATGGAGCAAGAAGCTAGGTTAAAGGTATGGTGAAATTTGTCTCTTAGAGACTAGAATATAACACATTATGGTAAAGTGTGGCTCTTAGAGAGTGGATTCTTCAATTGTTGTAGATTATAGTAACTAACTATTACGTCTCGAACTCAGTACCTGGTTGGATACGTGATAGTCATACATTTTTTAGAATAAGATTCTAAAAAATATGCAAGACTTTAAAATTTACTATAACCTCGAGATTCCATGAACATTATTGATATCAATTCGTAACAAATATTCTATATTAATAAACATCAAATCTTATACAATATTCAAAACTCGATCATCTAATTGTTATTCATGATGCTTTATCTAATCATAATTTTAATTTCTTTCAATCATTCAATTAGGTATTAATAGTATTCTATCAACTCATCCATTCATCCGTAAATCAAAATCATAGCTAACCATGAACATCCCGCAACTCTAAAAAGAAAAGAAAGATGGAAATTGTAAGCTTTACTGTTTAGTAAGAATCCACCCACATGCACCAATATAATAATAATTTGAAAGTAGGATACGAACAATATCAAAGAGTGAACATAAATCATGAAATCTCATGTCAGGTATCCAGTATAACTTAATATCAATATATATAAAAACATGCATCATATACCATCAAACATAATTCTTTTTACTTAATTATGATTTCATATTTTATAATCCATATCTCATTAACATGATCCAAATCAATTAATAGTTATCTTTAGAATTTCAAACTAATCACGTTCACGATTCGGCTTGTGAATGGCAGACTATAAACCATACTTCGATTCATGGTAGCAACTCATAATAACTATATTTCAGTCCGCAGTAACAAATCAGAATATCCATGCTTTGATCCATGGTAGTAATCTATAATAACTGCTCTTCGGCCCATGGTAGCAAACCAAAATTTCGTACTTCAGCCTACAGTGGCAAACTAGAATGTCATAATTTGACCCATGACCGGCAATATAAGGTATCACGATTCGGCCCGTGATCGGCAACATATCATGGATAGTCCAAATCCTCTTTCACAATTAATAGATCATATATTTTTCTTAATTTCAAAACATCAAATGCCATGTTTCCAATAATCAGAATAGTCAATATATGGTACATGTATAATATAAAATTATACGTTCAAATAAATCTAAAATCATCATGCATGATACAAAAATATATATATAGATGATCATGTAAATAGATTCTTTCTTTATCAATCTCAGACTCAAGTATAGCTATCGATCAACTTTTTCGTCTGCGAATTTGAGATCAAAATATTTCCACTCGATATCTCATACAGATAATTACATCTCTATATAATCAAAATTAAATATAAAAAAAATGATCTGAAAATCCTCTGCTGGTCTATAAGATTTTTAGAGAGAGAAATTCATGAAGATAGAAAGTAGAGAGAGAAAAATGGAGAGAGAAGATAGAGAGAGGAGAAGAGGAAAGAGAGAAGACTCTCCCTCTTTTTTTTTTCTTTTTTTTTTCTTCTCATTTTTTTTTTCTTCTCCATGAAACGAGGGATGGGAAACAAAAGACTAGTCGGCCAGCCACTTCCCATAACGACGACCCTTGATGACGGTGGCCTCCCACTAATGCCAGCAAATCCTGACAATGTCGACCATCGGCCATCCGAGCAAAGCTATTCTTCAGCAATGGCAACAAGTCCAGTGGAAGAAAAATCAAAAGAAAAGCAGAGGAAGGCTTTCTTCATGAAATCCAACGACCATCCCACCGGCTAGGGCATCAAGAAACTAAGAAGAAGAAGGAAAAAAAGATTTAGAGGCCATACCTTATCTTCGGTGGGGTATTTGGTCATCTTTCTCGATGATAACGATAGTGGCTCTCTCAAAAATATTCAATGAAAATCTCATGGATTTCGTCGACAATTGATCAGGGATTGAGTTGATGTGCTGAGAGACAAGGATGGTCTTCTTATAGTCGAGATCTAGAGCTCCGAGGAGCCCTAGACATCCCAATCCTTGCTAAACTTGGAGAGAGGAGGCCGACCCATCGGAAGTGCTCTTCTTTTTATTTTTCTTTCATGCTTTAAGATCCATGCAATAAATTTAATCTTAGGTATGGTTATTATATTAAAAAAAGTAGTTCAGCGTGGAGCTTGATTGGGTAGCTGTATATTGGACTCAAGAGGAGGGAGTTGAAATTAACTTGACACGTGAAGGTGCAAATATATGTATGTTTTTTCCTATTGAAATGGGGGGCAGAGCCATCCAGATATTCGAATAGATGCAAGTTTAAATTACAACGATATAGCATGCACTTACAGGTCCGTGCTTTGAGTTAAAGCACACCATTAAGAAGGAAACGTTGTTGCAAAGTGTTGGTGCAGAAATTCGTCTTCGTCAGAGGTCGCCGGAGTCGAGGTCGCTGAGGTCGCCGCCGGGGACCTGCAAAACGAAGTCCCATCCGGAATCGGTGGGGTGGTGGCTCCGGCAGGATCCTCCGATGGTCAACTTAGTTTCTGGCCAACAGTAATGGAGTGCTCGGAATGAGTTTCGGAGCTTAGAGATGAGGAGGAGAGCTTAGAGAGTCAAGAGTTCAGAGAGCTTAAAGATGAGGAGGAGAGCTTAGAGAGTCGAGAGTTCAGAGAGCTTAGCCTTAGCGTGTTGGGAGGGTCCTTTATATAGTGGAGCTTGATGGTGACAACTGCAGCCGCGTGCTGGCGGGCCGCTCGAGGTTCGGTGGAGTCAGTCTCACTGGTGCCGTGTGCGGTGGATTGAGGGCGACAGCCATCGCCGCCTGACAGTGGGTCGGCGGATTGAGGGTGACAGCCATCGCCGCCTGACAGTGGGTCGCTATCGCCTGCGGCGGACTGACTGATGGTGATGCTTGCAGAGCTTGTCGAGTGAAGGGTTGAAGGCCTTCGTGTGCCCATTTCGGAGGAGTTCGGGCTCCTGAAGAGGAAGATAAGAGGGAGTTCGGCTCCCATAGGCGTCTGGCTGGAGGTATGCAGCTAAGGCTCGTCCGCTGAAGAGTTCGGCTGCTGAGAATCCGAAGCTCGGACCGTTTGGGGTTCGGCCGGCTGTTGGACTTCGGCTGAGGCTTGGGACACTTGAGAGTTCGGTAGGAGCTCGGTCGGCCGAAGTTCGATGAGGGCGACCGCTGAGGAGTTCGGCCGAGTGACGACTGCTGAGGAGTTCGGGCTCCTGAGTGACGACCGCTTGGGGAATTCCGCTAAAGCCCGTCCGCTGAGGAGTTCGGCCGCTGAGAGGACTTCATTGAAGCTCGGCCGCTTGGAGTCGGTCCGAAGGAGTTCGGCCGTGGGGAGTCGGAGTTCGTCGTGGGGAGTCCGAAGGAGTTCGGCCGCCCAGGAAGTTCGGTCTCGACGCTGGGAGTCCGGAAGAAGCTCGGGAGCTGACCAGTTCGGCCTGCTGGAAGAAGGATCGCTTGGCAGTTCGGCCGGCTGAAGGAGTTCGGCTAGACCAGTGCGCTGAAGCTCTTCTGCGGCTACTGGTTGCATTATGCTGAGCGTCGGGCCGGACTTCGGCAGGAGCGGGATTTATTCCCAACAGTAGCCCCCCACTCCTGAGTTCAAAAGTTTGAACGAAGGGAGTACCACAATAGGCGACTGCCGAAGCCTTCTTCCGGGTCCCGCGCTTATCGTAGCTGAAGCTCGGGGAGGTCTCATCTCCAGCCAGTGTTGACGTTGAAGTTGAAGCTGAGGCTTGGGGGAGACCTCACCTCCAGTCGATGTTTGGAGTTGAAATGGAACTCGTTTCCAGCTAAAGTCGATGAAGCTGATGTTGAAGCCGAAGTAAATCTCGCCCCCTGCGGTCGAGGTTGGAGTTGAGCTCCTCGGGGGTGACATCATCTCCATCAGCTGAAGTTGACTCGAGGGGACCTCCTATTCCGCGGCTGAGGTTGTCGTGGTCGCTTGGGGGCGATCTCATCCCCTGCAGTAGACATTGCCGAGGTTGGTGCTCGCGTTAGGACGAGGTTCTCCTCCTGTTCCTAACCGAGGCTGTTCGCGGTCGCTCGGAGAGATCTTGTCTCCCGAACGGTTGAGATCCTCTAGCCGAGGTTCTGTGATCGAGGTCGCTCGGGAGAGATCTTATCTCTTGAGGCTCCGTTCGTTCACGGTCGCTCGGGAGAGATCTTATCTCTCGAGGTTGTCTCTCGGGGAGATCTTAGCGTTAGGACGAGGATCGGGGGAGATCTTATCGGGGGAGATCTTTCCCGTGGGTTTCGAAGTTTGGACTCGAACTTTGCTCGCGTTAGGACGGGATTCTCCTCCTGTTCCTAACCGGCTGTGGGGGCACATGGGGACCGTCGTCCTCGCCTCTCCCCCCATCCCGTCCTTTGTGAACGGGGCCTTCGACTTTGCTCACGTTAGGACGAGGTTCTCCTCCTGTTCCTAACCGACTGTGGGGGCACATGGGGACCGTCGTCCTCGCCTCTCCCCCCATCCCGTCCTTTGTGAACGGTCGACTTTGCTCCTTAGGACGACTGTGGGGGCACGACCGTCGTGCCTCTCCCCCCATCCCTGAACGGGGGACTTTGCTCTCGTTAGGACGAGGTTCTCCTCCTGTTCCTAACCGGCTGTGGGGGCACATGGGGACCGTCGTCCTCGCCTCTCCCCCCATCCCGTCCTTTGTGAACGGGGCCTTCGACTTTGCTCACGTTAGGACGAGGTTCTCCTCCTGTTCCTAACCGACTGTGGGGGCACATGGGGACCGTCGTCCTCGCCTCTCCCCCCATCCCGTCCTTTGTGAACGGGGCCCTCGACTTCGGTAGGGCCTTGTTTCACCCGGCCGATGTTGACACGGGGAGACCTCGTCTCCTGTAGCCAAGGTTTAGACCGTCGTCCGTGCTTCTTGTTGGCTTTGACAGTGGGAGGTGACGAATCGCCGATGTAGTCCCTCCTCTGGGGTAATGTTGATAATGCCGTGAGGTGGCCGATCTTGAAGTTTCTGGCTACGACGGTGCTTTTAGCCGATCTTCTCCTGCTTCAGGCCGGCGTTGAAGGAATCTCGCCCCGCAGAGTTCGTCAATCTCGTCTTGGGGCTAGACGTATTCCTCAGTGTTGTGGTCGTGGTCGCGATGCTAGGGGCATTACTTGCTTCCATCGCGCACGTTTGGGGAGGTCATAGTCCCTCAGGTCTTGGCGGCTGGCTCTTAGCTCCTTCTATCGAAGCTCCCTTGGTGGCGTGTTCGAAGAATTCGGGTCTTGCGCTATGAGGTTCGTGAACGCGGTCGAACTTCATTCCTAGGGCGGTCGCGAGCACAACCGAGCTTCCTCCGACCTCCCGTGAAATGCCGAACTTCATTCCGCGGGAGAACCTCGTTCCGCCTTTGTCTGCACCGAACTTGACGGTGAGCTTTGAAGGGAAGTTCGGCCTCACTTGCGCCGAACTCCTTTCAATGATGAGCTTTTGAGGATAGTGCGGCCTCATTTCCGCTGAACTTTATTCTGATGAGGAGCTGCGGAGTTCGGCCTTGCTTATGCCGAACTTCATTTCGTGGGAGAACTTTGTTCTGCCCTTGTTCGCGCCGAACTTCTGGCTCACGCCGAACTTATCTTGGTGAAAAAGGGAGCTCGGCTTCACTTGGGCCGAACTTCATCCCGAATCTTCATTCCGTTTTCCCGCGAGACCTTCCGCGGCGGAACTTCCTGCTTTTTTGTCGGGGCTTCCTCGACGATGAGCCTCGAGGTTGCAGACGCGGCCGAACTTCATGCCGCGTCCTTGAACCCAACCGAATTTCGCCCCGCCTTCTTGCAAAACCTTGTGGGGGAACTTCTTTCTTCATTATCCGAACCTCCTTGACGACGAACTCGAGGTGGAGCCAAACTTTGCTCCTCCTCCGAATTCTTTGTAGGAGGTTTTGTTGACGACACACTCAAGATGGGGAAGTTCGGCTTGACTGGAGCGATGAGGGCTTCGAAAGAAAGTTAGGCTTCACTTGCGCCGAGCTTCGTTCTGCTTTTCCGCGGAGGCCTTTTTGCGCCGAACTCCGTTCGGCTTCTGCGGAAGAACTTTTGCTCTCCGTTTTTCTCCCAAGGGGCGATTGGACTCTTCCCTAAGGCCGATTTCTCGCGCCCTCATGGCGGGTTCGCTTCTTCCCTGTCGTCATGTGATCCTGAAATAATACCATCGAAACGAAGGAGCTTTATTAAGGGAAGCCTATTGGTGATACATTCTCAGATTTTCTGAGTTCCAAGGTCGGGGAAGCACTGTTCCCCCGAGCTCCTTCAGGCGATAGGTTCCGGGTCGGACGACCTCTATCACTTCATATGGACCTTCCCAATTCGGGACGAGTTTCCCTTGGCTCTGAGGCTGAGAGACGGCCGCTCGTCGAAGCACTAGGTCCCCTACTCTGAATGTCTTGCCTTTGACCTTGGAGTTGTAATATCGAGCCACCTTCCGCCGGTAGGCAGCCATCCGGATGCGGGCTTCCTCCCTTTTTTCTTCTAGAAGGTCGAGGTTGACTCTAAGGTCCTGGGGGTTGTGCTGCTCGTTGAAGCCCACGACTCGCACAGACGGGAGTCTGAGCTCGATCGGGATAACCGCCTCGGTACCGAAGGCCAAGGCGAAGGGCGTCTCACCGGTCGGCACCCTCTGTGTAGTTCGGTATGCCCAGAGGACGTGGTAGAGTTCGTCCACCCAGGCCCCCTTCGCCCCATCGAGCCTCGCCTTGATACCTTGCAGTAGGGTCCGGTTGGTCACTTCAGCTTCCCCATTGGCCTGCGGGTGAGCCACCGAGGTGAAGTGGTGGGAGATGTTTAGTCCTTCGCAGAACTCGGCAAACCGTGCTCCAGTGAACTGCCGCCCGTTGTCGGTTATGAGGGTTCGGGGCAGGCCGAACCGGCAAATTAGCGACTTCCATACGAAGTCCTGCACCTTGGCCTCGGTGATCTTCGCCAGCGGTTCCGCCTCGACCCACTTGGTGAAGTAGTCAATCGCGACCAAGAGAAACTTCCGCTGTCCGGACGCTGTTGGGAAGGGGCCGAGTATGTCCATCCCCCATTGCGCGAAGGGCCACGGCGCGCTGAGCGGAGTAAGTTCGGACGCTGGCTGCCTTTGCACGCTGGCGTTCTTCTGGCAGCGATCGCACCTCCTCACATATTCTACGGAGTCGCGAAACAGGGTCGGCCAGTAGTACCCCTGCCGAAGTAGTTTTTGCGACAGGGACCTGGCCCCAGTGTGACTTCCGCAGAGTCCTTCGTGCACGTCCCGCAGTGCGAAGTCGGCCTCCGAAGGTCGGAGGCATCTCAGCAACGGGAGGGAATACGACCTTTTATATAACCTCCCCTCGTATAAGACGTAGCGGGAGGCCTGATTCCTGAGCTTCCGGGCTTCTTTTCGGTCGTGAGGAAGGACCCCTTCTTTAAGGTAGGCGACCAACGGATCGATCCAGCTGGGCTCGAGGTCCGTCCGTAGGATGGCCTGGGATTCTTCCGTGGTCGGGTGCTTCAGAGTTTCCAAAAATACTTCTTTGGATAGTTCGGCCGGGGCGAAAGTGGCCAACCTAGAGAGAAGGTCGGCCCTTGCATTTTTCGTCCTCGGGACGTGCCGAATGCCGAAGCTATCGAAGGCTGGAATCAAATTCCTTCACCTTCCCGAGGTACCTCACCATGTTCTCCTCCCGTGCCTCGTAGTCGCCGCCAACCTGACCGACCACCAGCTGGGAATCGCTGTAGACCTGGAGCCGATCTACCTTCAGTTCCCTTGCTATCCGCAACCCGGCGATCAGCGCTTCATACTCGGCCTCATTGTTGGTCGCGGGAAACTCGAAGCGCAGCGCGTACTCGGCGACGATCCCCTCGGGGCTGACCAAGACCAGCCCCGCACCCGCTCCGGACGGAGTTGGATGAGCCATCTACGTGCAGTACCCAGAAGCTTTCGGGGAGGTCGGCTCTTTCTTCGGGGAGGCTTGGCTGCCAAAGCTCGGCCTTATCATAGCTCGGTCCTGCACCGACGTCGGCGTCGCTCGATCCAAGCTCGGCCTCGGCCGGAATGGTGCATTCTAGCACAAAGTCCGCCAGTATCTGGGCTTTGATCGACGGCCTGGGCCGGTAGTTGATGTCGAACTCTGTGAGCTCGATTGCCCATTTTGCAATTCTTCCGGAAGCATCCGCTCGGTGGAGGACCGCCCTTATTGGTTGGTCTGTGAGGACCGTTATGGTGTGCTCCTGGAAGTAAGGCCGGAGCCTTCTGGCAGCAATTAGGAGACAGTAGGTTAACTTTTCCAACCTGGAGTATCTGGTCTCCGCGTCCCTCAAGGTTCGGTTCACGTAGTAAACCGGATCGTTGTGCCTTCGCTTCTTCCCTGACCAATACCGCCGCTAGGGCTCCGGGGGAGACAGCAAGATATAGAAATAGTTCCTCCCCGGGTTCGGGCCTTGCCAGCAGCGGGGGCGAGCCGAGGTAGCTTTTGAGCTCTCCAAATGCTTGCTCGCACTCCATCGTCCAGCAGAAGTTCTTTGGTCGCCGAAGAACTCGGAAGAAGGGCATGCACCGCTCGGCCGACCTAGAGACGAAGCGACTTAGGGAGGCCACCCTTCCGGCCAGGCGCTGAACTTCCTTGATTGTCTTCGGAGCAGCCATTTCTCGAATAGCTCGGATTTTCTCGGGGTTTGCCTCGATTCCGCATTTTGACACCATAAATCCGAGGAATTTTTCGGAGGTCACGCCGAAGGCGCATTTGATCGGGTTCAGCTTCATCTTGTGCCTCCTGAGCGTACCGAAGGTCTCTTCGAGGTCGGCCAGGTGGTCTGCTGAAGCTCGGCTTTTGACGAGCATGTCGTCCACGTACACCTCCATGTTGCGGCCGATCTGTCCCTTGAAGACCTTGTTGACCAAGCGCTGGTATGTCGCCCCTGCATTCTTGAGTCCGAAGGGCATGACCCTGTAACAGTAGAGACCTCGGTCAGTAATGAAGGTGGTCTTTTCTTCGTCTTCGGGCGCCATGCGTATCTGGTTGTAACCAGAAAAGGCGTCCATGAAGGTGAGGAGCTCGTGGCCCGAGGTTGCATCCACCAGTTGGTCGATCCTGGGCAGGGGGTAGCTGTCCTTCGGACAGGCCTTGTTCAGCTTCTTGAAGTCGACGCACATCCTCCACTTGTTGTTCGCCTTCTTGACGAGAACCACGTTCGAGACCCACGTCGGATAGTTGACCTCCCGGACGAGTCCGGCTTCGAGGAGCTTGTCCACTTCTTCGGCGATCGCCCTCTGCCTCTCCGGGGCGTGGTGGCGCAGCTTTTCTTTGATAGGCCGGTGCTTCGGATCGACGGCCAGCCGATGTTCCATGACCTCGGCGTCGATCCCCGGTACATCCGCTGGGGTCCATGCGAAGATGTCCGCATTTCTTCTGAGGAAAGCGACGAGCTGCTCCCTAACCTCGGCCGCCAAGCCGGAGCCGATCTGCACCACATGCCCCGGGTTTCCGTCATGCAAGGGCACGGAGATGAGGTCTTCCGCGGGCTCGCCCCGCTCCTCGGTGAGGTCGTCGCGGACGTCCAGCCCGTCAACAAGGTAAGGGTCGGGCTGGTTCCCCCTGCGCAGGGTGGCTGAGTAGCAATACTTCGCCAAAGCTTGGTCTCCTCTGACCTCGCCGACTCCGTGACTCGTCGGAAAATTTCATCTTCAAGTAGTAGGTTGATACTACCGCCCGGAGCGCATTTAGGCCGGGTCGCCCGAGGATCGCATTGTAGGCAGACGGGGTTTTCACGACTAAGAAGTCGACCTGCGCCTTGGCTAACTTCGGGTGTCGGCCTGCCGTCACAGCCAAAGTTATTACACCTTCGACCGGAACGGCGCCGCCAGTAAATCCTACCAGGGGGGAGTTCACAGGTCCCTAAGCGGTCATCAGGCAGGGACATTTTTGAGAAGGCATCGTAGAATAATATGTCCGCCGAACTTCCATTATCCACCAAGACACGACGCACATCATAGTCAGCGATGTTCAAAGAAAGTACAACCGCATCGTTATGCGGAAACTGGATCCCCTGGCCGTCTGCCTCGGTGAATGTCACAGGCTCCGTCGTCCTCCGCCTCTTTGCCGGCCCTCCGGAACCCGCCGGTTTCTTCCCGCTGAAGCCCCCCCGAGACGGTGTTGATGACGCCAAGGGGCGGCCGATCCTCTTGTTGGTCTCCTCTGGTCGGCGGCAATGCCCTCAGCCGATCTTCTCGCTCTTCAGGTCGTCTTCGCAGGAATCGGCCAAGTCTGCCTCGCCTGACGAGCTCCTCGATCTCGTCCTGGAGCTGGACGCACTCCTCAGTGTCGTGACCGTGGTCGCGATGGTAGAGGCAGAACTTGTTGGGATTGCGTTTGCTGGGATGGGAACGCATTCTCTCCTGGCCTCGGAAGTCGTTCCTTGATCTCCATCAGCACTTGGGCCTTCGGGGCGTTGAGGGGGGCGTAGCTGTGAAATCGTCGTCGGGGAGGACTTCGGCGTGGAGGGGAACTTCGGCGAAGAGGGGAACCTCGGCGAGCCCTTCTGCCGGGGGTTCCCTGCTTTCGAGCCCGAGGGGGAGTTCGGGCTCGTCCGCGGCTAGGGGGAGTTCGGGAGCGCGGCCGTACCTCGGTCCGCTTCTTTTCTTCGGCGGGCTTCCCTGGCCCACTGGTTCGTCGCTTGTCGCGAGCTTCATTGTCCTTGGCTTCGAAAGCCTCCTCTGCCCGGGCGTAACTATCGGCCCGAGCTAGCATGTCAGCGAAATCCCTGGGGTATTTCTTTTCCAGGGAGAACAGCAGGTCGTTCTTCTGGAGGCCGCCTTTGAGGGCGGCCATGGCAACTGATTGGTCCAAGTTCCGGACTTCCAGTGCGGCTGCGTTAAACCGGGTGACATAAGCCCGGATAGGTTCTCCCTCCTTCTGCCTGATGGCCATCAAGGAATCCGAGCCTCGGCGCGGCCGCCTGCTACTGACGAAATGGGCCGCGAACTGCTGACTCATTTGGTCAAACGATTGGATGGTGCTCGGCTTAAGCGCCGAGTACCAATTCCTGGCTGCTCCCTTGAGGGTGGAGGGGAAAGCCCGGCACAAGATGGCGTCTGGCGCACCATGGAGCAACATCGTCGTCCTGAAGGCTTCCAAATGGTCGACCGGATCGGTGGTTCCATCATAGCTCTCGAAGTGCGGGAGCTTGAAGTTCGGCGGGACCTGTTCTTGCATGATTTTCTGCGAGAAAGGAGGGTCAGTGCAAATATCGTTACCGCGGGAGGAGGGAGTATGACGAAGTTCCTCTATGCGTCGGCTCATTTCCAAGAGCCTTTGATCCAGGAGGTCCTCGCGATCCTTGATCTCCAAAGTCTTCTCGCAGAATGGGCGCGAAGCTTCTCCCCTGGGTCGAGCCGTGGTCCGAGCGGGGGCTCTCGCCCGGCTGCTTTTCCCTTCCAGGGACTGAAGGTCGGGTAGTCCATGCTGGTCGCCCCTGGGCCGGACCACGGGACTCCGGGGAATCCCGCGCCGGTCGAGCTGATACCGGGTCCCGCGGGTGCAAGGCCTGCATCGCCCGCACTGCCTCCGTAAGGTCGCGGACCTGCTGGGCGAGCAGGCCGAACTGCTCCGCGTCCACCGCGGCTACGGAGTGAGCTCGGGTAGACGGGGCCGGAGCGGGAGCAGACGGACCCGAACTGGATCGGGCCGCGGAGGCCGCCGATCGCCGGGTCGAGGCTCTCCTGGGGGGCATTTTCTTTAGAGAGAGAAAAGGGGATCTTCGGAGAGGGAAGAGAAGGGTCGCCGAGCACTCCTTTAAGAACAAGGGAACCTCGAAGGTTCGGCCCTTCCTTCTAGCGCCAATCTGTTGGTGCAGAAATCCATCTTCGTCGGAGGTCGCCGGAGTCGAGGCCGCTGAGGTCGCCGTCGGGGACCTGCAAAACGAAGTCCCGTCCGGAACCGGTGGGGTGGTGGCTCCGGCAGGACCCTCCGACGGTCAAGTTAGTTTTCGGCCAACAGTAATGGAGTGCTCGGAATGAGTTCCGGAGCTTAGAGATGAGGAGGAGAGCTTAGAGAGTCGAGAGTCGAGAGTAGAGAAGAGAGCAGAGAGCTTAGCCTTAGCGTGTCGGGAGGGGTCCTTTATATAGTGGAGCTTAGTTGATGGTGACAACTGCATGCCGTGCTGGCGGGCCGCTCGAGGTTCGGCGGAGTCAGTCTCAGAGGATGGCGTGTCCGGCGGATTGAGGGGACAGCCATCGCCGCCTGCAGTGGGTCGGCGGATTGAGGGTGACAGCCATCGCCGCCTGACAGTGGGTCGGCGGATTGAGGGTGACAGCCATCGCCGCCTGACAGTGGGTCGCTATCGCCTGCGGTGGACTGACTGATGGTGATGGTTGCAGAGCTTGCCGAATGAAGGGTTGAAGGCCTTCGTCGTGTGCCCATTTCGGAGGAGTTCGGGCTCCTGAAGAGGAAGATAGGAGGGAGTTCGGCTCCCATAGGCGTCTGGCTGGAGGTATGCAGCTAAGGCTCGTCCGCGGAAGAGTTCGGCTGCTGAGAATCCGAAGCTCGGCCGTCTGGGGTTCGGCCGGCTGTTGGACTTCGGCTGAGGCTTGGACACTTGAGAGTTCGGTAGGAGCTCGGTCGGCCGAAGTTCGATGAGGGCGACCGCTGAGGAGTTCGGCCGAGTGACGACTACTGAGGAGTTCGGGCTCCTGAGTGACGACCGCTTGGGAATTTCGCTAAAGCCCGTCCGCTGAGGAGTTCGACCGCTGAGAGGACTTCATTGAAGCTCGGCCGCTTGGAGTCGGTCCGAAGGAGTTCGGCCGTGGGGAGTCCGAAGAAGTTCGGCCGCCCAGGAAGTTTGGTCTCGACGCTGGGAGTCCGGAAGAAGCTTGGAATCTGACCAGTTCGGCCTGCTGAAGAAGAAGTTCGGCCGCTGAAGGAGTTCGGCTAGACCAGTGCGCTGAAGCTCTTCTGCGGCTACTGGTTGTATTATGCTGAGCGTCGGGCCGGGCTTCGGCAGGAGCGGGATTTATCCCCAACATAAAGCATGACTAGATAGCAGTGAACTTGAGGAAGAGCTAAGATTAAGTCGTGCTTGAAGGGGAAGTGTCAAGATCATGTTGGATTTAGTTAATAATAATGTGAAAGGGAGATCGATCGACGATGGCTTAGCTTTAGGTTGAATGGGTATCTATATGTATATCAAGTCCTTTTGTTATTTGAAGTTCATTGCCATTTACATGCTCCAGACTTGCGCTAGAACTTATTATTGTTGTTGTTACAAGTATGTGCACTCATAGATGCACCACATGCACAAGTATGTCATCTCATTGATTATAGCCATTATGTCATTCATTATGCGAACTAAATCCAACCGTAGATCCGGATAATAACATCAATGGCCTTCAAATACGTCTCCATCTACACCAGCCTTTGACGAGATCCCATCCAAAGCAATTCTGAGCTAACCTGTACGTTACCACGTTCTGATCTCTCCGCCAATCTATGGAAATTTATGTAGTATTTTATTATTACCAGTATGATTGCTATTATTTGTTATTATGCATTGCGAGTCCGTTAGCGAGATTAATGGTTCTTCCACCACTTATTTAATTTTAGTCCTCTCCGATCTCAATATCCGATTATGTTTCTCTTCCAAACTAGCGGACACTTTTTAATCGCATTTGCGATGCTAACACCTAACCCAACTTCTATAAGCTAACTGTAGATATCTCTTTGTTTCGGGTCACAAGCAAGGCTAAGCGAATTTCCATTCAGATCTAGGTTGATAATGGAGATTCAATATTAATGATTCGAGCTATATATTATATTTGATCTATTATTTTTAAATTATTTATATATAAAAAAATCTGATTTAAAGATTTCTAACCTAGTCAAATATTTGATAGTTTAAATAACATGAAATAAATTTTTTTTTTTTTTAAACGTATAGACTATGAAATTCTAAATCATATAAATTTTTGTATGCAAATAAATTAGAGATAGTTAATTATATGAAGTAATTCAAAATATCGAAATGAAACCCCATCATTCAACATAGAACTAATTAGATTCCAACGGAGATCCACTTGAATATAACTAAATCTATTTATCAATCTATATATATATTATTGTATTGCTGATGGACATCTAATCAAACACTAGAACATGAGCCTACAGATTACGAAGAAATCTCTGCCAAAAAGGTCATCATTCTCAATTTGCCATTTATAAGACCACATGCTTGAGAATGAGGCATAGGATGTTGTCATTCGGCACGAAGCCTTACAACTTTATTCATATTAGATATCCCTTTATGATGGAGTTTACCGTTGGGGGTCCATGGACCATGGTACGCCAGAACTAACAGGAGCTTCCATTAGAGAACCATGTGGAAAAGATCAGATGCGAGTCTCCGCATCTTAATGGTCCCACGTAAAGTGACGACATCGCAAAATCTCCCATCAACGAACCACATTCCTGCAAGCAAAATGGCCCTTCTCTTATTTCAAATGAAGACGAGATAAATAAAAAGCAAAAGTGGAAAGCAAATGAGTTCTTTTCAGCCTTGCAGCATCGTCCTGAAGACAACTTTTGCGTTGAAGGCTGTCTCTTTCTTCCCCTTCTCCTTTAATCATACATGACAGAGAGGAAGAGGGAATGTGGAAGCTTGCACGCTATTAAACTTTAGGGTGAATCCCACCACCAATAGATTTATGTGGAGATCCAAGTTCTTAGGCTTGGTTATTTTTGTTATTTGGTCCTTCATGTCACCCTTGTTGCTAGGCTTTTACCATTCTTAGATCCTTTTTCCTCAAAGCCCAACCACGTTACATGTTTGTTTGGAGATCTAGTGCGCTTGTTCCCAGATCCGACCTTGTTCTCTTTTTCCTACCACATCACCATGGAACTCCCAACAGGGGAACCTAAATTATGAGGTCAACAAAAGTGTCCTTTATTTTTCAAAATAAAGGGGTTGTCGAGGTGCATGTAAGGTGATTTGGACTCATCGCACATTGCTTAATTTTAGATGTTGACCTGTCATAAATATATAGAGGCAAATCGAGAGAGGGGTTAAGAGGTCAAAGCACAAAGAAACATGGGAAATTGGCAGAGGGAGGCAGAGTGGGGGAGAAGAAGCTTTAATGGGGACTTTAATACGGGAAGTAGGGGGGAATGTCATGTGAGTTAGCTGCTGGCCTCTCTCTCTCTCTCTCTATCTATCTATCTGCTATATATTGACTTTTTGATATGTTTCTCTATTCTCCAAAGCTGTTGTTGTGGCTCTTGTTGGGTTGCTATCTAAAAGCCCTTTACTCCATTTCCTTTGGGCTGTTCGCACCCTTTGTTTGGCAATTGGCATCCTGCTTGGATTTTGTTTGGATACTGTGATTCATTCCCTCGTGAAAGACAGGAAGCAGAATTTAAATGCACTGTTACTGTGGACTGTACATTGGCAGGTCGCTTTTCCTCTTTTAATCCTTCTCTCTTACTTTTACCATGCCAGTCCATATTTAGAATGGTTCCTTGGCTCTCTTAGGGATTCACTGTTGGACAATAGAGGTCAAAGTATAAGGGCTAAAACAGAGATTTGTCTCGTTCCACAAACCTGATTGGATTATTTCTGTCACTTTTTAAAACATTTTCGGCATTTTTTCCTTTTTTTTTTTTTTTTTCCATGCATGCTGGTAAGGTTTAAAATTATGGGTATTACACAAAGGCCTCTGATTAAGTAATATCCATTAATAACGGGAATTCAAATTATATTATTATATGGTTGTCATTCAATTATAACGACTGTCATATAATTAGGAGACCGAGAGATGTTATTTAACATCTTCATTGCTCATTTGATCAAGGCTGTTTTTTGAATTAAAATCTCTACGGCAGCTGCACTTTTTTTTATTATATGAAAAGTGACCTAAGGTAAATACCGTCTTTATTTTCGAGCTATTGTCTGTTGTTTAAGGACTGCATTTCTCTCATCGGCGGCAAGGACAATTGCGACTCTTTCAAAGTTTGGCCGCACCTCTAAAAATTTGAATTTTGAATGGATCTTCTATTTTGTTCTCTCTAATGCTGTCCATCTTATAACAATTAATGTCTAGTTATCGAAGCACTGTCCTATATATTCCCTTCCTTCCTTTTAGTACTTTGCATGTGGCTAATGCCTAGCACGTAATGATTTTATCAACAGTGGGTTAGAATTAATGCTACAGCGAGTGTGTTGTTTAATTCTAAAACAACACCACATGAAGTTCTTAGATTCCTATTTAGGGTGCTTCTTCATGAGCCATGCCACCTTAAAAAATTTTAGGTTCCATGCTGTTTTATCTCCATATAAAAGCTACGTTGGTCTTTAAAACTTTATACATCCACATAAAATAGCTGGTGCTTGGACAATATCGAAAGCATGAGATCGAACTTCAGAATTTGAAATGGTTTTATCAGTATATTTGAAAGTTTCTGGTTGGAATTTGGACATCCCTGACTCTTTCTGAAGAGAAAGAGAAAGAGAGTGGGTGACATTATCAATTATCAGTAGATCTAGGGCTAGATGGAGATAATCCACAGCTTATCCACTTTTGCATGACATTTGGAGAGCCTCGAGAGAGTATGTCTCTTCATTGTGAAGTGAAAATAACTGCGAGTTGGATCATCTCCTATGTGGTGGAGCAGTTAAGAGGAGTTTGTGGAATGGTTTATCATCTACTTTTGTTACTTTATATGATATTTTATCTTCTGACTTTATTAACTATATATTCATACTAGACAAATATGATCTCTCCATCTTATCGAAAAGAGGGAGGAGGGGAGAAAGAGAGAGAGTTAAATGGGGATGCATGTATCAAGGGAGAAGTGCAACCTAGGTAGGAGAAAAAAAGGATGGAAGAGAGGATATTTGTGGATGGATTCCATCCATTCTCACTAAGCTTTTTGGCAGTCTTTTTTCTTTTTGGTTGAACTCACTCTTTTGGGTATGATTAATTTTGGGGGTGATCACCTTGGTATAACAGGTTACTCCATGGCTTGTCCAGGACCGAGGCACCTGTGTGACCAATATCATCTCGGTACCAAAGGATGCCGCAAATCACTTGAGGATAAGAGGGACACAGATGGGCTGTCTTTTCCTCCTTTCCTTTCACCAGAGTCCATTGTTCCAAGAGGCAGCCAAACCAGGTGCTACCAAGATGTCTGTCCAATGGGATTTGGATTTGATGCCACTGGGGGCTGAGGGGATTCCTGCTCCTGTGATCCTCAGAGAAGGCAGCACCATCACTCTCCCGAGTCCTGGTCATGGAATTTGTCTGTTGCCCAACTTTTATTTGAAGGACCTGCATCTTTTTCTTTATTTCATTAAAACTACAAAATAGAGCAGGGCTCAAGGCTGTGCCTCCATGTCGGCGTTCTTGCAGATATGAAGACATGGGTCCCAAGTTTCAAGGTGGATAGCCCACCCTTGTGAGGATCTAGCCAGTATCCTCCACGCTTGACGGAAGGATGTTCTAAGATAACGGCTGTTATAACGTCCTTGGCCACCATGAGGTTCCGTATCATATCTCAAACATGTAATTCCCGGTATGTTAACTTAGCCATTTGTTTTGTAGTGGTGGAAACCATATGATGGGAACAGTGGCTATTACTTGATAATATTATTATTTACAAATTAAATTATTACTTTATGTCAATGATTCATTCTTTTTGTTTTGTTGTTGTTGATGATGCACCGGTAACTCAACAATATCGAGCGCGTTATTGAATGAAGTCTAAAGGCAATGCTTTATAATAAAGATAAAAATCGATAAAATAATATTCATTTAGAATCATTTTTGTATCGGATAAAAATTTGAGCGCATCCGTATCCATATCCATCTATATAAAAAAAAATAGATATAAATATAAATATACAACTATTCGATCTGGATATTCGATTTTATTTTTAATCTTATTTAATTTTATATAGTACTTATAAAATTTTAAGAAAAATATAATCATATTAACATGCTACTTACTTGATTTATCATCTGATTAATAATATTTTTTATTCTATGATTATTAATTTTAATTATTCGATTTATATCTATATTTATATTCAAATTTTTGATATTTGATTTATATTTGTATCCGTTTAAAATAAAGATGGGTATAAATTTTTGCATCTGATTAATATTCTGATGCAGGATAAGGTGGCAGGAATGATCGTGAGTGAGCTAAGAAGTTGATGAGGATAAAAGAAGGAATAACTATGGGATTTCTTTTACAAAATAGATGAGGATTGGGAGAAAAAAGAAGATGAAGAAATTGGAAAAGTTCATCCTCAAGAAGACAGGAGAAAAAAAGTTGAAAAAATTCATCCCAAAAATAAGCATCATAGAACTTACTAAGATTAAGAAGAACGGCCACAGAACTTATCAAGATGGAAGAAATGGAGAAATCCAAGAAAAGATAAAAGAGAATCTAAGTTCTTCACTTCAAAAATTTAATTTTTTTTATTTAAATTTAAAATTTAACTTTTTTATTTAGATTTATGATCTTATTTATAAGTCTCTAACAATCCTCTAATCTCCTAAATTCTCAACCTACTAACAAATTCCTAATAAACTTAAACTTTTTAATTAAACTCTAACAAAAAAGCAGATTCCAACCTCCTAACAAACCCAACAACCTAGAAAATCTTCTAGGATCAAAAATTGTGCCACTTCAAAAACTATGCCATCATCAAAAGTTGTGCCATCAAGGGTGATGTCCTCATCAATTTCTTCTAGGATGGGGAGAACTCAACTCCATCAGGTCTGGATTGATTCTATAATTGATGCAGCTCAAATTGAAAGTCAGTAGAAAGATGGAGATCTACTTTGAGGAGCGTGCGAAACTCTCTAGAGATGCTTTCACATTCGTGCAATATTAGGAAGGAGAGCTCGGTTAGAATAGAGATAGCGGCTCTTGAGGCCAAGAGATTGGCCAACTACGTTGGTTTCGGATGGATCAGACCACCAGGGGTGAGGTCGTCGAAAGAGGGTGGACGGCTTGGCAGTGGTCTAGAAAAGATCGGATAATTAGAGATGAGTCACCGATGGATTAGAGGACAGTGGCGGATACAGCTAGGAGAAGACATCGCCAGGGTCCGTCGAAGGTGTTGCAGGAGAAGTAGCGGCAGAGGAAGTGCTAGGACAATGGAGGAAGTGCTGGAAAGGCCGATAGCAGCAGTATTTTATCGGAATGGATGTTTCGGTGGCGGGGAGGAGAGTTTGAAGCAAACAAAGGATTTAAAAATTAGGACCTCAGGAGCTTAGAGTTAGATTTTTTTTTTTAAAACATCCTAATCTACCTGGGCTCTGATACCAAAAACTAATGTGGGATAAGATGGCAAGAAGGATTGTGAGTGAGCTAAGAAATCACTCCGGATTAGGATAAAAGAAAGAATAACATAGAAATTCTTTCATACAATAAATGAGGGTTGGGATAAAGAGGGAAAAGAAAGAAGTTGGAGAAGTCCATCCGAAGGAGACGAGAGAAAAAAAAGTTGAAAAAATCCATCCCAGAAGTGAGTGGCAAAAGACTTATCGGGATTGAGAAGAACGGCATCGAGCCTGCTCGAGAGAGAAGAATGACATAGGACTTGCCGAGGTGAAAGAAATAAAGAAATTCAAGAAAGAATGAGTAGAAGAGAACCTAAGTTCTTTACTCCAAAAATTTATTTTTTTTTTATTTAAATTTATGATCTAATTTATAGATTTCTAACAATCCTTTAACTTTCTAATAAATTTTCAACCTACTAACAAATTTCGAAGAAACTTTAACTTTCTATTATCAAAAACCATACCGCTTCAAAAAAATTGTGCTATCATCAAAAGTTATACCATGATCAGGATGATATCCTCATCATATCCTTATCTACATTTATCAAATAAAAAAATAAATATAAATATGAATATACCAATATCTAATCTAATTTCAACCTTATTTTATAAATATAAATTATTCGATCTTATACAAATATGTAGAATCCCGGTGGTAAAGTTGTATAAATACCATTAACAACCAATAATTTTTCTAGCATTATTTAATTAGAGGATAGATTCATGTAAAGGCTGTTATTTTAATTTTTTGTACTAATCATTAAAGATGAAAAGATATTCACCTACCTTTATTTTCACGGAACGCTAACGAGGGAGGTGAAGGGAATTAATAGGATAATATTAACTTCAACATTAGGCCCAGCCTATACCTAATTTTGTCTGGTTCCATTACGGACTATATATTGAAGATGAAACATATGAGAGAGAGGGATAGCATATTAATTTATGCGCCCAATTATGCCATAAATATAGAACAAGATGATGATGATCATACAAATTATTTTTCTTGATAACATTACATAGAGGACCACAAATACTGGCACCAGAAATAATTTGCTATCAGTATTTTAGTGAAGTACCAAATTGATCACAAGCCCCTAGCCAGCTCGTTCAAGTAATTTTAGCACTCTATCGCGCATATTCTGAGCTCCATCCCATAAATTATGGATTTAAGACTACATGGCGGCTTCCCGAGCTATCTGATCTCCAATTAATCCAAGCTTCGAATCACCTGCAACAAAAGTATTGGCATTGCAAAATCCGAGATCATATCAAACATGCAGCCGGATCACGGCTGTGGTAACGAAGACGGCATCGGCAGCACAGGGCCGTCGGCCGAGCACAATCTAGAGGCCGTTAGACGCGCGGGGGAAGCAACCACGTTAGGGCAGTTTTGTATGGTCCTGGCGGCCTCGTGCCAGTCCGGCCGGATCGTTAACATGGCGAGCATGGTCGGTTCGGTCCTGACCTCGAACGCCGGTTCGAACTGTGCATCCAAATTCCAAAGTCATGGTCTACATGGTGCCGGACACACTCCGAGTCGAGCTTAAACGGTTTGGAGTCCCGCATCCCGGATCAATCCGATCCAATCTGGCCCGGGCCACCAAGTGAAGAACTTAGTGGTTAGAACTATTTCATCATATATCTTGAACCATTCGATAAAAAGTCAACATATTATTCATTATTAATAAAAAAATTCATTATTATCTAGACTTGGTTAAACATTTTAAATGAAAAAAATTCACTACTAATCATGGTTAGCTAGCTGATATCTTTTAATAGTTTGAATGAAAATGCTCACTGTCTTGGAATGATATGTTGGCATTTTACTGAAAGATCCAATTATACCTGATGAAACGATTCTAATTAATAATTTTTTTCTTCAAGGGAGATCGTGTTTGGACACATGACTGGCCTCCTTGCGGTGATGGCTTAGCCGTCGTTTTGGTTCAAGACCCGGCTTTTTTTAAAAATTTTTAAGCTTGTAAATTGTTGACTCAATTGGTTGGCATCTTTTTTGAAGAATTTACTCTTAGTAAAAATGTAGGATTCAAATCTTGGTAGCAAGCATTTATCCCCATATATTACTCGAAAAATAGTCTAAATAAACTTGTTTGTTTGATTGGCCAAGCCGCCTAGAAGGTCTAACAAAGTTGAGATGAGTCATGGGTTGAGTAAAATACAGCGGTTAGATTTGCACATTGAGAAGGATTAGTTTGTGGTAGTGCAATGCAATAAATTGAAAAAAATAAATAAGATATTAAAATATATATATTTTATCGATAGATTTTGAATTTATTGAGAAATACATTTTAAACTATTGACCTTTTTGCAGTAACGAGAGAGCAATAAATTAATTGGCTAGATAAATGTGTGGGTGTGCTACTACTTCTAGTAGGAAAATTAGAGAAATTGTAGGTTCTACCATTTTAAATCTTCGATGACATTAACCATTCAAGGAAGGCAACAATGGTAGACTAGATTAGGAACTAAGCTATGTGGAATTTAAGATAAACAAGAACATAAAACTTAGCTTGTAAATAAACATAAAACTTCATTGATTTTGATGGTTGAAAAGAGGTCCTTTATCATTATTACAACCTCAAACTTATAAGTAGCTACTATTACTTGCTGGAATAAATGTCACTATTATGTTTCGATGCTAATGCTTCTAGTTTGTACTATATGAACAACTATTATCGTGCATGATAGTCATTATTTCTTTCACTAATCCTATATTTTGGACTCTTCCACTCCTTCTAGTTTGTACTATATGAACAACTATTATCGTGCATGATAGTCATTATTTCTTTCACTAATCCTATATTTTGGACTCTTCCACTCCTCCCAACTCTCTTGTTTTGGGCAATGGTAATTGCAAGCCATCCAGCTTTATTGGAGTACTGAGTGCCTCTTTTTGGGCTAATTACT
This sequence comes from Cocos nucifera, assembly GCA_006176705.1. Classification (NCBI taxonomy): domain Eukaryota; kingdom Viridiplantae; phylum Streptophyta; class Magnoliopsida; order Arecales; family Arecaceae; genus Cocos; species Cocos nucifera. Next base: position 680,404 of record QRFJ01000189.1, read on the forward strand.
CCACTAAATGTCATCTTTATCTTCTCGTCACGATGACTCTAGGAGAGAGGTCTAGTTTCAAAAACAAAAATCATAGGGTGAGCACCACAAAAGAAAATATGGGGTGACCTTCCTATTATGCCATGTTTTTCTGATACCAATCTTAAAGTAGAAGCCCAAAAGGCAGGGACTTTTCCTTCTAATTAAGTCGTTGGTCCAGTGACTAAAAAAATAAAAAAGGAAAGAAAATCACGCACGACATCTCATTTTCCTTGTTAAGCCCCTCCACCTGTCCTCCTCTCCATCAAGTCGTCTCCCTCATCATCTTCGCTTTTCTTTTTTTTGTATCTTTTTCTCCTCCTAATTTCTCTCTCTCTCTCTCTCTTTTCCAAAATCTTTTTATTCATAAAATCTAAAAATATATATATATATATTAAATAAATCTAAAAGATTGTGCATGTATGTATTGATTTATCTAGAGATATATATTAACTTGCTAGATACTTAATTTGGCTGATGTATATCATATGGCCATATAATATGTACTGAATTTGCCTAATGTGTATTATATGGCCATAATATGTACTGGCAAAAAATATATTTTAAAAATTATATATTAATTTATTTCAAAATATATATTAGATCATGCTAGGTGTGTATCAAATAGTATGTATGATAAAATCCATGAGTATGTATTACTTGACTATGTAGTGTGTACTGATGAACATAATATTTTAAAAATTATGTATCAATTTATTTGAAGGTTTGTATTGGCTTGTTAGTAACTAATTTGTTACTTGTCTATTATTTGATCGTATACTATATACCGGTAAACATAATTTTCTAAAAATCATATATTAATTTATCTAAAGATGTATATTAACTTGTTAGATAATTATTTTATTTGATATTTATCATCGGGTCATGTAATATGTATCGGTAAAAAATATATTCTAAAATAAGAAAGAAAGGGGGATTTATACATGATTTTCTTTCTTTTTTTTTGATTTTTTTTTTTTAAATCATGGGTTTGATGAGTCATTAGTAGAAGATTTTTTATTTTTGGGATTCTGTTTTAAGATTGTCATTAGGAAAAATGTTGTAAAATAGGAAGCCTGTCCCGCATTTTCTCGTGCGGTGCCCATCCTATGATTTTTGTTCCAGTTTGGTGGCTTCAAAATTTTCCACCCACAAACCAGCGCACACCATGCAGCCCCTCTGACTTGTACAACAGACATGCTGGGCGTTGCACGACACTCATTGGCAAGTAGGTGCAACATAATCCGCGTGCCACGGCTTTATACCTCCCTTCTACATCATTTTTCTTAGTCAAATCTAATGCAGCCTTTCTAAAACAATAACAATAATATAATAATAAAGAAAGAAACTAAAGTTTTCAAAAAAAAAAAAAAAAGAAAGAAAGAAACGAAAGGAGATGGTGTTCCTCGTCACACTCCTTGCATTAATTTGTGGCATGTAACCTTATCAATCTGAAAAGCTAGGAAATTGTTACATTGATGATGAAGTGTTGGATGTATGTAAACCAAGACATGGTAGGTTAAAACCATTGCAAGAAAATCTCTGCTCTCAAATGCTGCTATAGTGTCCCAACTTCGGCCATTTGTCATTTTAAATAGTATGTATTGTTTATTACTTATATTTTTCAGAACAACATGTGTAGCTGCTAGCTGTCTCAATATCAGAATGAGGGTAGGATTATACAAGAGATTTTATATATCAAGCTCTGCCAGTTTTCATCCTCACCATTTATCACATATTTGATATTTTTCTATATAGCTCTGCACACACTTAGGTGGAATCTAGTTACTATTTAGCAAGACTAATTATACTAGGTCCATATAGCTATACTCCAAGGATCTCAGTTGCATGATGTGTCCTCTTTTTTTCTCACAAACTGCATTGTTTTGTACTTAATCAACACTGGATGCTAACGAGAGGATAAACCAAGACCCCTTGATGTTGCTAAACCATGACACCACTTCTGCCTCTTTGAAAGGGACTTCTGAGTCGTTGTGAAAGCGAAAGAAGGGATAGATTGCAATAGGTTGTGATGAGGCATGCATGGCTCTAGCTCAGGAGACATAATTCCAAGCAGTGTTAAAGCGGTATGAGTTGTTGGACTCAATCATCATGACAGTAATCAGAAAAAGACAAGGTCGGAAGGATACGTAGTAGTTGTTATTGTTGTTGTCCCAGAGTCCCCTTCATTCCCCCTCACCCCAATACTTTCTGAAACCAAATCATTCTACTAGCAGCTTTGAGCTTTGTCAATGGATGGCCATGCACATTCCCATGCACCACTTTATTACTGACCACCATCCATTACAATATTCACACCATCAAACTGTTCTAGGACCAAAGGTCCTAAAGAGGCAGGAAGTGGCCCCTTGCTATTGCATCCCATGGATCCCACATCTCTACAATATATCCAAAAGACTTGAAAAATACTAGTGTCGTGCTTTATCAAATTTTGTTAGGACATTTTGATACCCATAAAATTTGCTCATGGGGCTTCAGCGTATACTTTTATACCAATTACTTGGCCCAAGTTGTATCTTTTACAAATCATACAGCAACATGACAATATATTTATACTCAGACTCTCCAATGGCAGGAGCATTTCTAATGTTCTTTAGCCTTTGCGCATCATTCATGGAGGCGAAGCTCATCCTGTTGACCCACATTCCACTTTTTGTCTGGAAGCAGTTGTTGACTACTTTGAGAACGTTGAAGGGGGGCATGAAGTTTTCACCTGTACACATGTTGATTGCTTGGCGAAAACAGCTCCCCCTGCTCCTTTACTCCATTGTACCTATTTTAACCGTATTGCTTTATGATGAAATATCAATATCAAGGTATTAATGCAGTCTCCTCTCCCTTGTCTTTCTTCTTCTAACTTTATCTTTTCTCTCTCTTCTTTTCTTGCTTTACAATTTTTTATAAAAGAAGGGGCTTTAATTGGCATAAATCGAATTTGAAAACATTTGTTTTAATTAGATCCTTCTGTTGCGGTATAGACTAGCACAGAGCTAGAACTGTTGTGAAGTGACTGGTTGGACAAATGCCCTCCCTATCAATCAATCTCATGGCCATGAGACTGAAAAAAAAAGAAGCTTTGTTTTGGCCCTCAGACTGCCAACCACCTCTTGATAGCGAGCAACCAACCCCCAGCGAGCAAAGGTAGAGAAGGAAAAGCCTTCATTAATTATAGATGTGTTTTCCAAGCTTTTTCCTTCTGGGCAAGAGGCACGCCAAGACCCCATTGTGGGTGCAACCTTGTCTGGCCTTTAAGCCTTCTCGGCAGGGAGGGTTTTAGTTGCGTTTAATAAGGGTCTTAAGAAAAAGGCAGGAAGTGGCGGAGAGAAAGAAAAGCTAAAGGCATCGTCTTTCTCAGAACACAGATCCCTATGGAATGCAGGAGTGTGGAATCTACCCAGCATTTGTTTGGTGGGAACTCATTCCTTTTGCTTAGTTTAAAGGGACTACCGGTGTTCTCCCCATTGCTTTTCCCATGCTCCTCCAGGTGAGAATGTGAGACATTGGGAAAATACGCATGCATACATATAGATTTTCCACCATGAGAACTCCCTTGGGTTTGAACACAAAACCCCAAGCCTCATATGGTGGAAAACAAGAAGGGATGGGTATGATTAGTGTACTCTCCAATGATTGAGCTGCCTCCCCTTGGGTGTTGCTACAATCTTTGTAGTGTGAGGGAGGAGGATGAAGTCCATGAACAATAATAACTGGTTGGGTTTTTCTCTCTCCCCCCACATGAGCATGGAGGTGTCTGGTGACCCACACCATCAACCCAGCAGTCAGAACCATCATCACCAATCTCAGCCCACCCCTGCTGCTGTCTCTTCTAGCGGCTTCTTCCCCTCCCCTCCTCACTTAAGCAGCTCAGATATTTGTTATGGGGTTGGAGAGAATGGGGGATTCTATTCTCAGCTATCTTCCATGCCACTCAGGTCCGATGGCTCTCTTTGCATCATGGAAGCACTTAGCAGGTCACAGCAAGAAGGTTTGTCCCATTGCTTCGAAATCTTTCTTTGTTTGGCTTCTGCTTCCAGCTTCCAAACAAGCAGCTGTCTCTAAAACACTTGCTATCTTCTTGTCCTTTTTTACTCTTATGTGCTGAAGGAATGGTGCCATCTCCATCCCCGAAACTGGAAGACTTCTTAGGCTGTGGTCCAAACATGGGGACCCATCAGTATGGGAACAGTGACAGAGGAGCAATGGCTTTAAGCTTAGATAGCATGTACTACCGCCAAAACCCAGAGTCTGAGGGCAACCGAGGTCATCCTCTAGACCTCCTCCAACAGCCGTTTAAGCAGCAGCCGCAGCAGCAGCAGCAGCCTTCTCCTTACTTCCAGCCATTGCAGGAAGGCATGTGCTCTCTGCTCCCGGGCCATCATGAGATGTATCAACCACCATTGGAGGAGGAAACGATGACAGTTGATGGCATTCCAGGCTTGAAGAACTGGGTCTCCTGTAGCTTCGGTGGTGGCAACAATGCGCTGGGTGGGGAAGGGGGTGTGGGAACTGGCGGTCCTCTTGGTGCAATGGGTTATAGTGACCTGCAGTCTTTGAGCTTGTCCATGAGCCCTGGTCCCCAGTCCAGTTGTGTTACGGCTCCCCAGAATCTCTCTCCTGCTGCAACAAACTACTACATGGCTTTAGATGGAAGTAGTAAAAAGAGAGGGAATGGGAAAGGGGGGCAAAAGCAGCCTGTTCATAGGAAATCTATTGATACATTTGGACAACGAACATCTCAGTATAGAGGCGTCACAAGGTCGGTATATAGGAGTTCCTTGTTCGTTCTAGTACTGTTGATGGTTTGTTTTCTTTCTGGATCTTTTTCTTTCTCCTATATATTGTTTATCCCCTAGTATAGTTCTACTTTGTTCTTTTTGATGCTCTGTTTATATAAAAAACTCCTGCCTTGCTGCTGTTTATTTCCTTTTTATGCTTTATTTTATATGTTCGTATTAATTTCCTCCTCTTTTTTTTGTTTTCTACACGGTTCTAACCATTCTTCATTTTTTTTTTTTGAATGAAAAAGCCAGTCTATTTTCTTTTCAAAATTTTTCTCCATGATCGTAGAAATTAAGACTTTGGTTAATTTTGTGCCTCAGGCATAGGTGGACTGGTAGATATGAGGCGCATCTTTGGGACAATAGTTGCAAGAAGGAAGGCCAAACAAGGAAAGGAAGACAAGGTTTCTAAAACAAACTATATATATCCATTACCACCTTATCATTACAAGTATCTTATTCAGTCTATGAGACCTATCTGACCATTTTTAAGAGTATAGTTTGCTGACCATTATACTATATTTGGTTTGTCATGCTTTTCCCTGGGGATGTCATGAATGAAATCCGTGTTTCTTGTCCAGTTTACTTGGGTGAGCCCCTCCTCTCTTTATCTAAACATGAACACTTCTATCTGTTTCAGTCTCCTTGCTCTCCATAAGGTACATCTAGTTGTCTCCAGGACCTGTAAAATTTTTTCTTCCGTCTCTGGATTCCAGGGGGTTATGACACCGAAGAGAAAGCTGCAAGAGCCTATGACTTGGCAGCCCTCAAATACTGGGGACCTTCCACGCATATCAACTTCCCGGTATGATTGAATCGGTTCGGGCTTTTAGTGACAGAAATTTAAACTCCTTTAAGCTGGAAAAATGTCTGAAATAATTTTCATTCAGTTGGAAGATTATCAAGAAGAGCTCGAAGAAATGAAGAACATGAGTCGACAAGAATATGTTGCCCACTTGAGAAGGTAAATCTTCTCCCTTGATATCGTACACCTCATCCAGTTCGTAATATTTTATTTCTTGTTCATCTCTGTAACTGTATCAGAAAAAGTAGTGGGTTCTCACGAGGAGCTTCTATGTACCGAGGAGTAACGAGGTTAATATTGCTATTATTCATGGTTATGCAGCGTTATTTTTTTCTTAGTTGTTCAAGAATTTTCTATATGCCTGTTTCCCCTATTCATCTCCAGGCATCACCAACATGGAAGATGGCAAGCCCGAATTGGGAGGGTTTCAGGAAACAAAGATCTTTATCTTGGAACCTTTAGTAAGTTTTTGAGGTTCAGTTGCTACTAGATGCTTTGTTTTGCATTGCATGCTTCTATCATTAAAGTGTGACCACTCACATCCTTAAGAGTTTTTTATGAGGTTAGAATCCAATCACGGTGCTCTCAATCTAAGACATGTGGTGCATGCTTTTTTGCAAGCTAGACGTTAGTTTTAAAGCCCATGGTCATTCTTTTCATAAGGCTGGTCTCTCAATAGCTGCATACCTCTTGTTTGACTGTTTTATAGTCTTCAAACTATAAAGGCAAAAGGAAAAGCACTTACCCTCTCTGATGTCCTCTGTGACTTGGAACCCTTTTAAGCCATCTTTAGAAATGATGGGCTATATTATAATGCAATAGTTTAGATGAGTCTTGTTTGTTTATCTAGTGCTCTTGACTCACACATGTGTGATCAACTCTCAGGCACTCAAGAGGAAGCAGCTGAGGCTTATGACATTGCTGCCATTAAATTCCGAGGGGTGAATGCCGTCACCAACTTCGACATAACAAGATACGATGTCGAAAAGATCATGGCAAGCGGCACTCTGCTGGCTGCCGAGCTTGCCAGGAGGAACAAAGATGCTGAAGCTCTCAATGGTGCTCCTTTGGCCCGGAACAGCAACAGAGAGCTTAATTTAACTGAAGATAACAGTAGTGGTGGTTCTGATTGGAAAATGTCCCTCTATCAATCCCCTCAGCAAACATCACCAATCTCAGAAGAACATAGCGAGAGGCTGATATCAGGAGGTGATGCATTTAGCAACCCATGCTACTCAACAAGCCTTCTGGGTCTTGTTGTCATGGATGCAGAGGGTTCAGCCCAAGGTATTGGTAATTCTGGGAATATGGGGAACGCCCATCTATCCAATGCTTCATCATTGGCTGCTAGTCCTGATCGTAGTGGTCTCCCCATGCTCTTTGCCAGTCCCCCACGAAAGCTCATCAATTCTACTTCAGTGAATTCATCACTTCCATCGACCCAGCTAAGGTCTACAATGCCAATATTCGCTGCTTGGACTGATTCTTAAACCTCTGTTGTCATGGTGGCAACAAAGAAACAAGATGAAGGTGGTGGTGTTGTTTGTAGTGGAGATTAATTAAGTGGTGCATGAGGTCTAAAGATGGAGCAGGCCTCTGTCCTTTTCCAGTGGTTTAGGTGGTTTTTAACTTGTCTTTTGGGCCACATGGGGAAGGGTTTTGATGTGTGGGGCCTAAAGGTTTAAGGCAATGATTTCACTGTATCTGTATGAAATGATGTTGGTAATTTGGGTGGTCTATTCTAATGTTTAGCCTACTTTTCTTCTTGCCAGGTATAATATTAAGATCTTTGACCATAACCTCACCCTTTTGTCTGATTCCTCGCAGTTCATATCTCTAATACCTTACCTTTTTTCCTTCTGTCAGCTTTGTTTAAAGACTTCCAACATTCCAAACTGCTTGTCTTAAAAGCATAGGTTAATGATGGGTGCTTCTGGGACTTCTCAAGATTCACCCTAATGGTAGACTGAGCTTTTCCCGGAATTGATATTATGTTCGCTCTCGGATGTTATCCCGAGCTCTTTTTATTCCCCAATATTATTCCACTTTGAAAGGATTATTTTTCTCATAGCAAATTTTAAAAAAAAAAAAAAAAATCAAGCATACGAAAATTATTAGAATCAAATTTTATAAAGTTTCGCAATCTCTCCAAACTTCTTCACAACTCTGTTAGCGGTCAGCAAGTCTTCTCAGTTTGTGCGAGGGAATTGCAGGGATGGATTTAATTTTCGGATCTAGTTGGGTCGGAAGATGGATCTCCATCAGGGATGCATCTAATCCCGAATCTTTCCGTTCTGCCACGTAAGCAGATGCCGCCGAGTGTCCGACAGCGCTGACTGCAGGAGTTTGAGCGGGGGCGGCTGGGAGAATCTATCCATCGGATCTCATGGTGATCCTGTCTGTCGCATGCAGGCTGCGACACCCGTCCTTGCCATTAGATTTCCACCCATTTACAGCCGGTACCATCGAATCTCCATGGTGCATTATGGCTTGTTAAAGAAAAATACGAAATTTGAGGGTTTTTCTTTTTTTTTTTTTTCCCCTTTTTTGTTTGGATTAGCTGTCATTTAAGCCGTACATTTCGTTCATCATTTTTAGTTTCAATGCTAATTTAATTTTAACCTCTAATTTTGTAAAAGCACATCTCGCTAGCCTATTTAGCTTGATTGTCTGCTTGATCT